>CM045762.1:99995163-100525795 GCA_025200525.1 Camellia lanceoleosa
TAGTTTTGATTGTTGTAGACAATGCATGATGATTAGGCAAACCAAAACTAATCAATTGGTTATGTCACAGAGTATGACGCTTGATAGAATACATTAACGATATGTATTGCTTTGATTGGGTATATGACTTATATGTATATACATTGTATGTGGGAGGAGATAGGGGATGTACCCACGTGTTATGGAAGATAGGGATGGACCTCTAAACCAGATGTTGTTTGGGAGGAGATAGGGATGGACTCCATCGACACAAATTTCATATGTTTGTCAATTAATATGTTGATATAGCTCATACGCTTATCTTTTGGAAGTGTTGATATAGCTCATATGCATATCTATGGAAGTGTGATATAGCTCATATACTTATCTCATGAAATGTGGATACAAATTGCATGCTTATCTGCTGGGATGTTAATATGGTCGTACACTTATCTAATGTAGAACGGAAATGTTTAATATGAGTCGCTATCTCATATAAGTTATTGGCCGTGTTCGAGTCATTGTAAATTGAGAATTGTATAATGGAAATGGAGTCATAGATTGATCTTTGTGAGTTAAACATTTGTCAATTGTCGATGTCTTAGTTATTGCTCATATTGTGTTTAGTATATCTCATCATGCGCTGGCTCACCCTATACGGGATATCATTTTTAGGTACAAGTAGTATGCCACCTCCAAGGACATAGCTTGATGGATGTGAGTTGAAGACTCTTTGTTTTTGATTATTTTGTTGTATTACATGTACATCAAGCCACTTCAGCTTATTTTGTATAGAGTTAGTACTTCCTTTAGAAATCAAGTGTTAACTTGAAAAGTCAGAAGCCTATAGGGCACTTTGCTTTTTGTTGTTAACATGTAATATCTTGTAAGAATTACTCCGATGAATGAAAAGGTGTTGATTTCTTTATACCATTGCATGTCTAATATTATGATTTATGTATTATTTTGAGGGCGCATAACTTGGTATCGAGCGCATCGGGTTCGAATACTTTAGGTACGTGGGAAGTAATTAGTATCACAATGGGTTTGTCTCGCTTGTTAGAGACTTAAGTGTGATGTAATGTGTTTTTGTGATAGCATGTTTATGTGACTATTTGGGTATGGAATTTGATTTCTAGGATATTGATTGAATCCTTGGGCTTCTGTGAGTCTTGTTGGAAAAGCACTTGATCAATGCTGTTTCTAACCGGCACTCTAGTCACGCCTTAGGACTATCATTATCCCGAGAATGGAATTCGTAGTGCTTATGTGTGCTTACGTGAGTGAATTACAGTTGTCCTTGCATTAGGATGCGGGTGTTTAGTTTCAGCACATTTATGAATGTGCTAACATCTTTGTTATCTTTAATAGGATGTCAGGACGAGGTGGTAGGCGTGGTAGGCCTAGGAGGCAGGAGGTGCCTTTACCGGATGACATTCCTAAGCAGCAGAGGGAGTTGGTCGTGCTAACGTGGTTTAACCAAAGGGGTCAAGAAAGCATGGGTGCCTTGGCCCGAGAAATAGCGAGAGCTTTGGGTATTCTCAGTCGAGCATCAAAGTTGCAGAGGCAGGCCTTCTTTCTTGAAAAGGAATTTTTCTGCCTAACCTTTATTAATTTATCGAGATCCCAAAGAGCCGCTTAAGGCCGACGAGTGGTTGGAACAAATGGAGAAGACATTCGAGATGCTTGGCATCGAGGATAGACTCTGGCAGACCTGGCATCTTTCCAATCAAGGAAGATGCGGGTCAATGGTGGAAGTATGAGAAGGCCCGTGTTGGTAGTGCATGGAGGGCTTTGTAGAGGCTTCAGGAAGGTTTTTATCAGCACTGCTAGGAGAAGCTCGAGACTTTTAGTCGCTTAAGCAGGCTTGTCAAGGCGAATTTGAGGCTACTTTTACTAGCTTGTCCAAAGTTTGCACCTCAACTAGTGGCGCCCCAGAATGCCGCTGCTATGAGTTTGAGCTAAGTTGAGACGGGCCTCTGTTGAGAGTCGGTGGTCTTACATCCCAAAGTATAGACATCTCGTGGATGTGGGCTACTCATATAGAAATTATGATGCAAGAGGAGGATGATGAGAAGCAAGAGGGTTCCAAGAGGAGCCAAGAGGGCTGGTGATGACAGAGATGGGTTTTAACCCTCAAAGCCTCTGTGGTGGTTTGGCTAGATCGACTTTTCCTAAGACCGAGCACAGTTCGAGTGGTAGTCGAAAAGGCTTGACTTGTTTTGCATGTGGCACTGGGTCACAAGTCTTGCTTGTCTGCATGAGGGGGGTTAGTGAGTCGCTTTTCTTCAAACCAGACCAGTCGTGGCAGCATAGGCCACCTTTGTCTTGTTATCACAGGATGTACTGGCACATGAAGAGGTTTTGCCCATAGTTGAGTGCCACTTCAGGCCTGGTTCTAGGCAGACGCAGTTATTAGGCCGCTCAACAGGCAGCCTCGAGGGCCAACCCGAGAGCTTGCCTTCCCACTATGCATCACTGCTTGCTCCTAGAGGTGAGCAGTGGATCGCTGGCTCACAGAGCTGCGGTATGCGTTATCACAGACCTAGCACCCGCCCATCAAGAGTGAGAGGTACCTTCTGCTTTGCAACTCTACATTAGTGTATTGATTGATACAAAGTGCTTTCATTCTTTTGTATCTCACGATTTATGCCTGTTGGAGTTGGAGTTAGCACTATTAACATCTCCTATATGTGTTGTGTCTCTTCTCGGGGGTGAATTGATTTTGAAACACGGATGTAGAGGTTGTGATATAGAGGTCGCCGACCATAGGCTTCCTTTTCCCTTTGTTGTTATGCCCATGAAGGGTTTTGATGTTATTTTGGATATGGATTGGCTATCGCCATACCGGCGCTTATTGATTGCTACCGCCGAGGGTCACTTGTTGTACCGTGAGCGGAGTGTTTCCATTTCTTGGGGAACCGTTGGTAGTGTTTTGCCATCGGGGTATGATCCATGAGGGCGGAGGAGCTTAGTGGCCTACTTGCTAGCTTCTTTATGAGTAGTGAGTGTAATGAGACCCAGATAGTATTGCCGAGGGTAGTTTGTGAGTATTCGGATGTTTTTTTCCGAGGATCTCGCTGGTTTGCCACCTCACCGTGAGATAGAGTTCTCCATTGATTTAGTGCCCTAAGACGACGCCTATTTCTATGGCACCTTATCGCTTTTGCCCCACCGAGTTGAATGAGTTGAAGATTCAAATTTCTAAGAATTGTTAGATAAGGATTTGTTCGCCTAGTATTTCGCCGCGGAGCACCCCCTCTTGCTAAGAAGAAATATGGTGCCTTGAGATTGTGTATCGACTACCTAAGTTGAATCGGCTACGGCCAAGAATAAGTACCCTATGCCCCGTGATAGATGATCTGCTTTGACCACTTGAAGGGTTCCTGTTGTTTCTCTAAGATAGATTTGAGATCTGTTACCACCAGCTTGAGGGTCGTGGAGGAGGATATTCCAAAGACTAAGATTCCGACGCGGTATGGCCATTATGAGTTTCTAGTGATGCCATTTGGGCTTACCAATGCACCGGGCAAATTTTATGGATTTGATGAACCGGATCTTCCGAGAATTTTAGATCGCTTTTGTAGTCGCTTTCAGGATGACATTCTTATCTATTCGTTTTCCGAGGAGGAGCACGAGGAACACTTGAGAGTGGTGCTCGAATTGCTTAGAGTCCATAAGCTTTATGCCAAATTTGGAAAGTGTGAGTTCCGCTAGGAGAAGTCAAGTTCTTAGGCCATGTGGAATCCGGGAAGGGGTGTCTGATACATCTAAGATAGAGGCAAGCGTGATTGGGCACCCTAAGAGTGTGTTTGAGATCCGCAGCTCGATTAGTTGGGTATTACCACGGCTTTGGAGAGATTTCTCCGTGTTAGCTTCGCTGGACTAGGTTGACGCGAAAGGGGTCAAATTTGTATGGAGGAGACTTGTGAAAGGTCGCTCCAGAATTGAAGGTTAGATTGACCACCACTCCTGTTGATTATTCCTAGAGAGGGTTGGGTTATAATGGAGCACTGTGATGCCTCACGAGAGGCTTTGGGTTGTGTGTTGATGCAAGAGGGAAAAGTGGTAGCTTATGGCTCACGTCAGTTGAAAATACATGAGAAAAATTACCCTACCCATGACCTAGAGTTAGCAGCAGTAATCTTTGCCTTGAAGCTTTGGAGGCACTACCTTTATGGCGAGAGATTCGAGGTGTTCTCGATCATAAGAGTCTAAAATATCTCGCCACGTATGACTTGAACTTGGAGGCGAGGAGGTGGATGGAGTTTATTGAGGATTACGGTTTCGAGTTGCATTATCACCAGGAAGGCCAATGTTGTGGCCGATGCCCTTAGCAGAAGTCCGTTAGTGATGTAGCTTGTAGCCATCCGGAGTGGGAAATGTTGGGGGCACTTGGTGAGTTTGATTTGCTTTTAGGCGAATCCGCTGAGGTCATGACCTTGTTTTCGCTGTTGCAACCTACACTTGTGACTCGAGTGTTAGAGGCACAGAGGGTGACCTTGAGGTAGAATCCCTCCGAGAAAAGATCTCTAGTGGGAAGGTTGAGAAGGGTTTGTCTGAGTATCTCAACCAGAGTGTGAGATACCGAGACCGTTTGTTTGTGCCGGAGTCTTGCCAGGAGGAGGTACCCGAGAGTTTCATCATTCACGCTGGCAGTTGCATCCGGAGGTACAAAGATGTATCGATTTAGGTCGCCAGCTTTTGGTGGCGGGTATGAAGAGAGATGTGGCATTATGTCTAAATGCCTTACTTGTTAGCAAGTGAAGGTCGAAAGATCGAGGCCGCTGGGTTTGTTGCAACCCTTGCCTATTGCCGAGTGGAAGTGGGAGCATGTCACTATGGACTTCGTTGTAGGTCTTCCGAGGACTCACCGGGTAGTAATGCGCTTTGGGTGGTTGTGGACCGATTGACTAAGTCGGCGACTTTATCCCTATGCGCTGAGTGATTCAAAGGATCACCTTGTCGATTTGTATGTTCGACATAGTGAGGTTGCGGGTCCCAAAGGACGATCGCCCCGTGATAGAGATCCTCGCTTTCGCTAGGTTGTGGCAGAGTTTGCAGAGTGCCCCGGCACTAAGTTGACTTTTAGTACGGCTTATCATCCGCAGACCGGGGCAAAGCGCATTATTCAGATCCTTGAGGATATGCTTCGAGGTTGTGTCCTTGACTTTAGTGGGACGTGGAAAAGCACTTACCATTGGTGGAGTTTGCCTATAACAACAGCTTTCCTAGTATCAGATGGCACCGCTTGAGGCCTCAGATGGCCGACCATGTAGGTCTCAGCTTGTTGGGCCGAGGTGGGTGATGCACCTTGTTGGGTCCGAGTTCGCAGGAGACGACTTTGAGAAGGTTGAGCTTATCCGTAAGAGGCTTGTTACGCTCGTAGTCGCCAAAAGAGTTATGCCTAATCGTAGGAGGAGACCTTGGCATTTGAGGTAGGTGACCACGTTTTTCAAGATATCACCTAGGCGAGGTTTGATGAGGTTTGGGAAGAGGGAAGTTATCCCTGCTTATCGGGTCCCTTTGAGATCCTTGAGAGGATTGGGGAAGTTGCTTACCGCTTGGCTTTGCCACCGCAGCTTGTTCGGGGTTCATGACGCCTTTCATGTTAGTATGCTTCGAAATATGAGCCGATCCGGCCCCATGTGTTAGATTGGACCGACTTAGAGGTAGATGAGGATGCTCAGATGAGGAAAGACCGGTTTGGGTCTTGGATAGCGGGATCAAGTCTCCAGAGCAAGACCATTCCCTTGGTGAAGGTTTTGTGGAAACATTACGGAGTGGAGGAGGCCACTTGGGAACATGAGTTCGAAGTGCGCGAGAAATATCCGCACCTGTTTGTTGATGGGTAATCATGAATTGGGATTGTGCAATCATAATGGACTTTAAGAACATTATACATATGTCTTAAGTTGTAAAACATTGTGAATGTTTTAGTTTATGGATGTATTGTGAGACTTGCCTTGAAATGGAAGTTGATTATAATATTGCATATGTTAGATATATTATAGAAATAGAGTTGTATCATCAATGCTTATTGAAAACCTGAAATGGAAAGAATATGCATATTGCAATGTATATGTTGTGAAATGCCTCTTGATAAGAGATGGAATGACCGGTAATGGGTCAAGTTATTTAATGTTGATATGGAACATTGTTTTAAACGGAGAAAAACTTGTTTGAAAAAAAACTTGTGCTTAATTTCGGGACTAAATTCTTTAAGAATGAGAGGTTATAGCGATCCCGTATCCCCTTTGTCGCTCGGGCTTGTAACCTAACTTGGTTCCGCGGAGTTGGTAGTTGTGTCTACCTTGTTGTTGTTGTCCTTAAATTCCATTTTGTTTGAGTCTTGGGTTGTGTTAAGTGTTTGAAACAAAGTTGGTTGAACTTAGGAACCAAGACTAGATGCCTAGATTTTGCCCTGTCCGCCGGAGCGGAGTTTTTGACGCTGGAGCGGGGCCTTTGTTGTAGTTTGTCTGCTCGAGCGGGGGATTTGACGCTCGAGCGGGAAAATCAACCATTCAGTATCTCCTCTCAGAGTCAGACGCCGAGCGGCGGTTTAGATGCTCGAGCGGAGTTTAGCGTGTCGCCGAGCGTGAGTTGGACGCCAAGCAGGACCCGTTCTCGCAAAAGTACTAGAAGTGCGATTCGCCGCCGAGTCATGGATTGACGCCGAGCGGGTTCAGTGACGCCGAGCGGAGTTTCCATGCTCGAGTGGGGGCGACTTTTTATATAAAGCCGAGATCCGGTTTTTGAACCACTTTTTCACATCCTTTTCTCTCTTACTTTTCCAAAACTCCATTGTTGAGCCTCTCTCTAGAACCTTGCCTTCTCTCTAGGTATTGATCTAGTAGGAGTTGTTTGCTCATCTTTGGCCTTTACAAAAAGTCGCTGATCGTCGAGGGCTATCTTTTGATTTGAAAAAGTTGTGATTTGGAGCATTTTCGCTTTTGTCATCTTCTTCCTTGGGTTCAAATTTGAGGTAGGGATTCCTACTCACCCTATGGTCTTTGACGTAGTTTTTTGTTTGTTTTGATAAAATGTTGAAGTTTGGTGATTTTGGGACTTAGGGTTGCAAAATGTTAAAAGGGGGTTTTGTTAATTTTGACTCTAAGATGTGTAATTTGGGTTTCAAAATGATGAGATTGTTATTGGTTGATTGATATATAGACCATTGGGTCAATATTAGGAAATGGGGTAGAAAACCCTAATTTGTTGTATAGATTAATTGGTAAAATTAATTTGGATAATGTGTTGATATTGGGGATTTAGTTAGGAATAATGAAATTGACTCATTATATTGTAAATCCATGGAGTTTGATTTGTTAATTATTCACTTTTGAAAACACCGATATTTTATCTCGTTGGAGCTTTTATTATCTGCTTAGAAATAATCGCTGGCTACCGTGGAAGGTAGTTTTGATTGTTGTAGACAATGCATGATGATTAGGCAAACTAAAACTAATCAATTGGTTATGTCACGTAGTATGACGGCTGATAGAATACATTAACGTATATGTATTGCTTGATTGGGTATATGACTTATATGTATATACATTGTATGCGTGGAGGAGATAGTGATGTACCCACGGTTTAAGGGAAGATAGGGATGGACCTCTAAACCAGATGTTGTTTGGAGGAGATAGGGATGGACTCCAATCGACACAAATTTCATATGTTTGTCAATTAATATGTTGATATAGCTCATACGCTTATCTTTGGAAGTGTTGATATAGCTCATATGCATATCTATGGAAGTGTGATATAGCTCATATACTTATCCGCTGAAATGTGGATACAGCCTTGCATGCTTATCTCTGGGATGTTAATATGGTCGTACACTTATCTAATGTAGAACGGAAATGTTTAATATGAGTCGCTATCTCATATAAGTTATTGGCCGTGTTCTCGAGTCATTGTAAATTGAGAATTGTATAATGGAAATGGAGTCATAGATTGATCTTTGTGAGTTAAACATTTGTCAATTGTCGATGTCTTAGTTATTGCTCATATTGTGTTTAGCATATCTCATCGGGCGCTGGCTCACCCTATACGGGATATCATTTTTAGGTACAAGTAGCATGCCACCTCCAAGGACATAGCTTGATGGATGCGGGAGTTGAAGACTCTTTGTTTTTGATTATTTTGTTGTATTACATGTACATCAAGCCACGGGCTTATTTTGTATAGAGTTAGTACTTCCTTTTGTGAAACCAAGTGTTAACTTGGAAAGTCAGAAGCCTATAGGGCACTTGCTTTTGTTGTTAACATGTAATATCGTTGTAAGAATTACTCGATGAATGAAAAGATGTTGATTTCTTTATACCATTGCATGTCTAATATTATGGGATTTATGTATTATTTTGAGGGCGCATAAAGGAGATAAGAAGACAAGGTTCTTTCACATGATGGCAAGTTCAAGACAAAGGAGAAATTTTCTTGATTCAAGAGTGGAAGATGGGGTTCGGTTGGAGGAGCTAGTTAGTGTGAAGCAATCATTCATAGGCACTTTGAGAGATTGTTTTCTAAACTTGGTGTTCTAGGCCAAAGCTTCTTGGCCCTTTTGCATCCATAATTTCATTGGCAAAAGTTGAAAACCTTGAAGCAAAATTTTCAGAGTGAGATTTGGGCCGCTTTTACAAGAGTGTGATGGCAACAAGGGTCCCGGACCGGATGGGTTCAATTTGGTTTGCATTCTAAATGTTAACAAGTAATGAAGGGAGAAATATTACAATTCATGTATGAGTTTCACTTCAATGGAAAGTGGTCTCCGGTCTAAATAGTTCTTTTTATCACCCTAATACCTAAGAGGGAGAACCCATGTGAGTTAAGTGACTATAGGCAAATTAGTCTTGTTAATTCAATATATAAAATTTTAGCTAAAGTGTTGTCTAAAAGGTTGAGAGGGTCATGCCAAAGAATCATTAGTGAAGTTCAAACAACTTTTTGGGAGGAAGATTTATTCTTGATGGTGTTTTGATTGCAAATGAAGTGGTGCATTGGTGGAAAGTCGAAAATGAAAGGTATTATACTCAAGTTGGATTTTGAAAAGCATACGATTCAGCTTAATTGGGAGTTCTTTTCTCAATGATGAAGAATTTTGGTTTTGGGGTTAAATAGATGGGTTGGATAAAACATGCTTATCATCAACTAAATTTTCTCTCGTCAATGGCTCTCCAATAGCTAAATTCACCCTTAGAGAGGGTTAAGGTGGAGATCCGTTATTCCACTTCTTTTCAACATTGTTGTTGAGGGTTTGAATATGTTGTTAGAAAGAGCAAAGGAGAAGAGGCCGATAAAAGGTGCATGTGCAAGGCCTAATGAGTTAAAACTCTCCCATTTACAATTTGCAGATGACACCATTATATTCTATGAAGCAGAGAGGGGGGAACTGGTGCACATTAAGAGAATTTTGCGTTGTTTTGAGGTGTTGTCCGGATTAAAGATCAATTTCCACAAAAGTGTGATGAGTGGGATTAGTGTATCTGATTTGGAGGTTGATCAGTTTGCCTCAATTCTTAATTACTACATCAAAATGCTCCCTATCAATTATCTGGGTCTACCTCTTGGGGCTAATCCCAGCAGGAAAAGTACTTGGCAACCAGTTATTGAGAAGGTGAAAAAGAAATTAACTGCATGGAAGAGGAAAGTCCTATCTTTTGCTGGTCAATTAACTTTAATCAGGTCAATGCTTTCTAGTTTACCATCCTATTTTCTATCAATTTTTAAAATACCTGTGGTAGTGGCTAAGCAGGTTGAGAAGATTTAGGCAGCATTCTTATGGAGAAACTTTGAACTAAAGAGGAAAGTTCATATGGTAAATTGGGAGGACATAGCAGTGGACAGATCACAAGGAGGCCTGGGGGTTAGAAAGTTGAAAGAAATAAATGCTTGCCTTTTGCTTAAATGGTGGTGGAGATTTGGAGTGAAGGACAAAGCTTTATGGAAACAGTTGTTGAGATACAAGTATGGTGAGGTATGGGGAAAGTGGTTACCTTCGACTAGAGTCCAGCCTAAAGGTCCAGATTAGGATGATATAGTCCAGTTAGGTACACATAGTTCTGAGTTAGTGGGTTATTATTTATCAAATTTTAGGTTAGTTACAGGTAATGGGCAACGACTCCAATTTTGGGAGGATAAGTGTTTAAATAATCTGTGTGTGAAGGAGGAATTTCCTAGGTTGTACAGTTTATCCGAGGAGAAAGGTAGCATAATTCTGCAGATATATCACAGATGTGGTTCACTACCAACTTGGAACTTTCTTTTTAGAAGACGTCTGTTAGTTTGAGAGGAGGAAGAGGTAGCAAGGTTACATGAGGCACATAGGGATGCACCTATACTCTCAGTACAATCTGAGGATTCATGTCTATGGTTGGCCAATCTATTAAGTTCATACTCTATAGCTTCAACGTGGAAGTGGTGGATGTCATTGAAAGGTCCTACTATAGGAGTTGTTGATATGTGTGGCAGAACATTGCCCCACCCAAAGTGAAATTCTGTGGTTGGTTAGCTTGGAAAGGTAGACTTAAAACTTCAACTTTTTTGAAGAGGATAGGAGTGTTAAATTTGGAAGCTAGTTCGATGTGTTTGCTGTGCAAAGCAGAGAATGAGACAGTTTACCATGTTTTACTGTCCTGTCCTGTGGTATGGAAACTGTGGACAGATATGTTGCAGTGGTGGGATTTAGGTTGGGTGTTACTAGGATCAGTTGAGGTTTTATTGCATTGGTGGGCAGGTTTTAAATTAAAAAAAAACAGTGCAACCAATGTGGAAAGTTGTTCCCTTAGCTGTTATGTGGTCAGTTTGGAAGGCTAAGAATGAGTGCTTTTTTTATGAAAAGAGTGTTAATGGGCTTAAATTAGCTGAGTTGGTGAAAATAAGGATAGCATTATGAAGTAAGCAAAGTTTTACATGTTTGCAGTATTCAGTGGAGGACTAGCATTCTGCTGGTTTTGGTTCTTGTTTTAATTCAATGCTAATATGGTGGAGGTGTTGCTGGTCTCTCAATTATCGATTACTGCTGTTTTTTGCCATTTGGTTCTGTTGTTTTATGCAATTTTGCTGCTGTTTGTGATCAGTTCTGGGTTGAAGTGTAGGCTTTGCCACTGCTGCTGTTAGCTGGGTGGAGATTATAGGTTGATAGGGGTGATTTGTCACTTGGTTTATTCCTATAAGTTGCATGTGTTGGGGTTGTTTTTGTGTTTTCCGTGTGTTTGCTCAGATGTTGGTTACTCACCAACTTGGAGCTTGGAGGTAGTGCTAGCAGATGATTTTGTGTGCATCTTGGTGCCAACTTGGCTGGGATCTTGGTGTGTCACTGTGATGCTTTTTGTACCCTCTTCTTTATTGATGTACTTTTCCATAACTTGTATGTTTTTCTATCAATAAAGCTTATTTTTGCTATAAAAAAAAATTATTCACATTTCACCTATATTTTTCGTTTTCTTTTCCAAATCTGTTCTTAAATCTCCCAACTAAATACAACATAAAATATCAGAATCAACAAGAGAAACAACTTCCAAAGAGAAACGTAAAATTGATGAAACCCCGTTGCTCCACATCACGCCTGCTCGAGAGTATGACCAAAAGATATTTTTAATATTGTTAGAGACTCTTAAAATATTATTTCTAAATTATTTATACTAATGTGATAAATAATTGTATTTTGGTTGATTAATTTCTAAACAAATTAATAATAACATGTGATAGTTCACATCATTTAAATTATGTTTAAGGATGAAATTTTATGTAAAACATCAATGTTATACCCGTTTAGACTCCAAAAAAGAAAATTAAAGTTAAGTTTGGCATGTGGTCAAAAATTAAAAAGTCAAAAGTTACTTAGAAAGTTAAAAGTTATTATTATTCATCAAAAGTCAAAAATTACGGCCGCACAACTCCCAATCTTAATTTTTCCCTACACACTAATTTATACAATTTTTTAATACACATTTTTTATAAAAAGTCAAAAAGTTAACCCAAACAACTATATTTTTTTCCTCAACTTTTTAGTTTAAAAATTCAAAAAATATACTTATTTAAGGCATCCCAAACAACCTCTAAAAAATAAAAAATTCATGACTTTTAAAATATCACCTTTAAAAAAATTTGTAAGGATGTAAATTATAACATTCAACAATGCTACGTCGCTCGAATTCTTGCCTCCCCTAATCTCCCGAACCAAAAACGACGTCGTTTCGACGTTTTTGGATTTTTTTTTTTTTTTTTTCGTTGAATCAGAGAAGAAGAAGCAGACGCGGAGGAAGAGAAGAAGAAGAGAAGAAGAAAGAAGGGAAGAAGAAGGGAAGGCAGACGACGACGGCGGCGGCGATGATGGCAGAGCTGCGACGATGGCGGAGCTGCGACGATCCATCTTCGAGCTGCAACGATGGCGAGTCATGACGATCGGACGGTCGGCCTAATGCGGGGGCCTGTGTGTGTCTCCTCTCTCTCTCTCCGCCTCTCCCTCTCCTCTCCTCTCCTCTTCCCCAAGGCTTCCTCTGGAGCTCGAATGGTGAAAATGGCGTAAAAAAAGAAAAAGAAAAACCTAAAGCCAAAACGACGCTGCTTTTGGGCTTTAAGGGGATTCGGGGGATGAAATCCTCGAGCTACCAAATATTATTCTTATAACATTTCAGTTGTTAATTTGTTTAACAATCAATTGCCTGTCACGTCAATATGAGTCATTTAAAAATAATAATTTAAAATTTTTAAGATTGCTTAGAAATAAAAATAAAAGCTATTTTAAGAAAAATTAGAAAAGTAAAAGACACCGAACCCAAAAAACAAAGGTAGCGTTTTGGTTTACATTTTAAAACTTAACTCTATTTTTAATTCATGATTTGGATAAAGTATGTTAACTAAATATACTTTTAAAATACAATTCAAAATTACTTTCAAAACTTATCTCTTCTCTTTATTATTATTATTATTATTATTATTATTATTATTATTAATCAATCAATCAATTAATCACTTTTTTTCTCTCATTTCTCCTCTCTCCTCTCACATTTTATATATCAATCAATCATAAAAATAAAAAAATTAGAAATTCTCCCACACTTATTTTTATTTCTCATAATCTAACAACTTCTTTCTTTTTAAATCATGATTCAAACACTCAAAACTCAAAACATAATTTCACACTCAAATCATAATTCTAAAGCGAAACCAAACAAACCCAAAAAACAGCCGGAGGTGGTGCCTTTTTTGCCCAACAGGAAATATCAAAAAAAAAAAAAAAAAAGACAATTATAAGATTATGGGCTTATTTGGTTTGTATCTCAAAATTCAATTTTTGAGAAAATTTTAAAATTTTGTTTGGTTCAAATTTTTGAAAAAATTTATAAAATCACTCTCTCTATACATCAATCAATCATTTTTTCTCTCCTCTTTCATTCTCAATCACTTTTTGTCTCACACACATCTACTCTACAACAAAATATCAAATCAAGACAAACTTCCAAATTCCAACACTATTTTTAAAATATACAACCAAACAAACCAAAACACGTTGGTACGTATTAGTAGCATATAAAGTATTTTTTTAAGTAGGTGTTTGGCATGCACTAAAAAAATATACTTTTTTTTTTGCATACATACACTTATTTGAGTCACATCAATCAATATCTATCAAGATCTATCAACATTTTCTCTACTTTTCTACATACTTTCTCTACTTTTCTACACATTTTTTTTATATAAAAAGTCAAAAAGTACACTTATTTAGAACATCTCAAACTACTCCTAAATCTAAAAAAAGATTTGCGAGTATCCACAAAGTTTCTTAGGGTTCGTTTGGCAATGACTTTTTTAGTTGATTTTTTTAATTTTTTAGCATGAGACTTTTTTGTTTGTTTGGTTTTCTTGTTTAGTTTTTTTAATTTTTTTGCATTAAAATGACAAGATTGTCGTCCACTTGGAAATTATGCTTTTTTAACTTTTTGTTTGTATATGAGTCAGTTTGGTAATTTTGCATCCCAATTCAAGTGTTTTGACATTTTATGATTTTGTAACTTTTTGTTTTGTCATTTTGTGATTATTTAGTTCAAAACCAATGCCAAACCGGAGCTTAATGGAAACATGTCATTTGGGGAGTGGGCTTTTTAATTTTTTAGCTTAAATTAGTCATAAAAAGTTAAAATAAATTAAAAATCAATCAAATAAAATATCACATCTAAATCATAATTATTTTTCTTTCTCTTATAAAATTTAAAAAATCAATTCAAACAAACTTTTTAACCTCAAGTTAAATAACTACAAAATTAAAAAAACAATTCACTTCACAAATGAAACCTAATTGAGTTCATAATAAAAGCACCTTTGGCCTCCCCATTCCAACTTTCCCTCCTTTTTTTTCCCTTTTTATTTTTTAATTTTTCTCTCTCACTCAACTTGAACATACGAAACTAGCGTAATACTCCTACATGCACAGTTTAAATAATTAATTTTAAAATTAAATAGTAAAAATATTAAAATATACAAGAAAAAAACTAATTAAATTTTAACTATCTTTATGAGAATTTTACTTATGGCTGTTTTTGTTTTGTTGTTTGTTCTACCATTAATACTATGTTTTGAGTTCTAAACAACAAATATATTTATCATAATGTAATTACTAGAAATTACATAGAAAATATGGTAAATTACAAAGCAACGCACTTTTTTTTTAAGAATAAATTACAAATACACCCCTTGAGATTTGCTCAAAGTATAGATTGCCCCTGTAGTTTAAAAAATTACAAATACATCCTTCTTAAAAAAAAATTTATTTAACATAATAAACCAAAAAAAAAGAAATTCATAATTACTCTCCTATACAATAATAAAATTACCTAAATTATTAATTGAAATATATTGATGACACTATTAAAAACTAGTAATTGACTTAATGATTTGTTAATCAAAGGGGGATTTGTTATGAAATTAAAAATTTCAAGGGGCGGAATGTAATTTCCAAAACTATAAGAGGCGATTTATATTTTAGTCAAACCTTAGAAAGTGTTTGTAACTTATCCTTTTTTTAACAGCAATGCTAGGTATCATGAAAAGTTTTTCATGAAAATGGTCATGAAAGATTTGTAACATTTAGATTACACTTACAATAAAGCACCACACACTAATCAAGGTAATCTAAAAGTCACAAATTTTTCATGATCATTTTCATGATCCCTAACATTTCTCTTTTTTAAAGGAACAAAAACTATACTTATATTTGTTGTCCATTTTTCATAATATGAATTTGATTCAAAGTTTAAACATATAGCTATTAATTTCTGATCATCTTGATTTTTTATGTGAATATTCTACTTAACAAGTTCTAGAAAGTGAATAGTTCAAATCATCGGAATTGATTTCAAATGGACCTACCAAAGCCAAATGTTTTCTCAAGTTGAGATCCTAACTTAAGACAAACCAAACCCAAATATAAATAAACAATGGTGTATATAATATTATTCTTTCCTCGGGTGGGCTGCAGGCCGGTGCACTATTTTTACATCCTTAGTCAATAATTTTAGGGTTTTGGGATTAGCCAAGGTCTATGCAAATTGGCTCGGATACCCAATTATAAAAAATTAAAAAAAAAAAATTAGTCAAAAAGCTTGCAAATTGGCTGGGATACCTGGTTTAAAAAAAATATAAAATAAAAAAAATTGAACTAAATCAAACACTGTTAAAACTTTACTATAAGATATAAATTGATAGAAAAGATAATTACGAGTGTAATTTGTCTAATAACTTTGTCATCAGTTCACAAATTCAAATTTGAACCAGTTTCAAAGAAAATTGGCTGATGCTTACAAGAGAAACTATAAAAAGGAGACTAGCAACCATTGATGTTAACATGTTAGATCATTTTAATATCTTTTTATTTATATTGTTCTTGAATCTTCTTTTATTTTATTCATGAATCTCATCTTATTTATGTATTGAGATTCATTATTTTGGTGTCCTTTTGTTTTGTTCATGAATTAAGATTAATTAGAATTCATAAACTTGGTGATGAGTTAATGTTTGGTACACTCTCCCTTTTCTCTAGGTTCTGGTCATTTGTATGTCTTAATGGCCTATAAATAGTCCATCTTATCTACTATTTTCTACATCAACTCACCAACTATTTTTCTATACTTGAGAGATTACTAGTAAAAAAGGGTGTTTTTCTTGGGGGAACTTTGTGTTCACCATCTTGTGCAGAGTTGGCCTGAACCATACGACAAGTGGTCAGGCTGTTGTATCCTAGAGGGGACAAGTCATAGTTTTGTGATCCAAAGACCGTATTTGGGTTCTTCCTACAGCAGTGAGCTTGATCTCCTTAAAGAAAACGAGATTTTCGTGCCTTAGCCTGATCTATTTGTATCTCATTTTTTTTGTATTATTTATCAATAAAAAATATATATATATATATATTTTTTTGTATTTTCACCAACAATTTTAAGGAGATCAATCATGGATCAAGTACTAGAAAAACCAATGATGGAATTGAGATCTCAACAAATCTTTCAAGTTCAAGGAGTTCATTTTAAGAGGTGGAAATGAAAAGTTCTTTTTTCCCTTAGCCTTTTGAAAGTTGCATATGTTCTTACCGAGAAGAACCTAAACAAAATCCCAACCGAGGAGATGAATAATGAAGACTACGAGGCACATGAAGCAAAAGTGGCTTCCTATAATACAGATGAGTATAAATTAAATATGGGAATCATGAGTAGTTTAGATTAATTCCTAAAGTGAGAAATTTTTGAGAAATGTGAAGTTTGCAAAGAAGCAAAAAATCACCAAGAGACCTCATAAAAGTATTGAAAAAATAATCAATTGCTAGAATTATTTCACCGATTTGTGTGAGTTTGAAGGAATTTTAACTCTGGTGATAATCGATATTTTATCACTTTTATTGATAATTTTTCAAAATACACAAACTTATATTTATTAAAAAATAAAAGTGATGCTTTTGAGAAATTTAAAGAATTCCTTCTTGAAGTGGAAAATCAATTCGGTAAAAAGATTAAGAGAATTAGAAATAATAGAGGCCGGGAGTATGAATCTCTTGTATTCAACTCTTTTGTTCAGTCATTGGGAATTATTCATGAGACTACTCCACCATATTGACCTTCATTTAATATGAGTTGAAAGAAAAATTAGAATGTTAATTGACTTGACTTAATGCTATACTTATCGATTTAGCTGCTCCCTCAAATCTTTGTAGTGAGGCTATTTTGACAACTTGTCATGTGTTTGTAGACACCCCATTTTTGATCGCCCTCAAGACTTGGACATTACAGATGGTTTGCTCGGTGTTGAGAGATGTGCAGACCAAAGATTCAATTCCTACAGCAAGGAGAGAGGCAAACCCTACAAAACATTTTGTTTAGGGGTTTGAAGTTGAAGAATAGAGGTGAAGAGGGGAGAAAACTAGTTTGGAAGTGGTTCAGCATGAATCCGGATGGGAGAAAGACGATCAGCCATCGCTAAATCAAGCTTATCTACCTTTACACTTGGAGTTAAGCTATGAGGCCATAACCATTGGAAAGAAGACTTCCGGGGCTTCATTTTGCACTCAATAATCTCCCAAAGCCAAGTCCGGGTGGAGGAGATATGATTGGTTGAAGCCGGGCATCATCCCGCTTGGATCGAGTCTGCGGCTTCACCAAAAGGGCATAACTTTTTGCACAGGAGGAATTTTAATGCAAGGTTTGCGCCATTGAAAGCTAACTTCCGGGGCTTCAATTTGCATACCCACCAGCCATTTTTGACCTAGGAATCACCTATCGGCACTCTATTTATCCGACTGAAGAAAATAGTGCCGACCGCACTTTATTTTGGCCGATGATCAAATTCTTCGCCGACCTGACCCTTTGCACCCCTAAGCTCGGTGCATACCAGTGTGACAGCCGGGATGCACAGAACCAGATCCACGGCATCCATATGCCTATTTTGCACCCTTTGCACCTTTGAACCCCTTAAAGAAGCTTGAACCCTTGGCCAAGCTTCTTGTATTAGCTTCTCCTAGAAGCCTTGCACCCCCTTTGAACCCCCTTGCCCCTTTGACCCTTTCCATTTGCTTAGCTATTAAGTTAAGAGCTTATACTTGGCCTATATAAGCTCTTCTCTTCTCCTTTGTCTAGGTTAGAGATTTTGAGCAAGAAAACCAGAAGATATATCGATATATCCGATATATACACATATATCCCACCTCACTCTCTATATCTATCTTATCCAAGCTTCCAAACACCTTGGTTCTTGCATCGCTTGCCCTACAACACCTAGCACAACACCTCCATCATCCATTCCAAGACATTGGAGGTCATTTGCAGAGGTTAGAGCTCTGTAAACTTGGACCAAGGGGTGCCGGGTTTGTCGCTTCTTCAAGGGTAAGCATCCATTTCCTTAAACTTGCATTTTTTAGCTTCATTGTTTAGCCCTATTTGCATGTATTTTTGAGCTTCAATGTAAACTACAAAGAGAAGATTTTGAGCCCTTCTTCAACATTGAAGAAGGGCTCAACACTGCTTGGGACCTCCATGCATGACTTGCTTCATTACCCCTCTTGTCCCCTTTTTTTGCATGTCTCTTTAGCCCCGCCATGCTTGCTTTTTGGGCCTTCGACAGGCCTGAAAAGTGTCTTATTTTGCCCCCCCTCTACATGTCTCATGAAGGGTCTTTGGCTGTTTGGTGCACCCTTTTGGTACTTCATGTTACACCCCTTTGTGGGCCTTAATCTTGCATTGCATTGCATTTTGAGCATGTTTGTATATTGATTTGGGACTTGTCATCTACTGTGGGTAGTCATATTTTTGGTCCCTCATCAGTATTGTAGAAGGGTATTTTTCAGTTTGGTGCATGCTTAGCATACCTACCATGTGATGCCTTGTAATTGCTTTAATATGCCTTAGGTTGTTAGCCTTTGTTCGAGCATGTTTTGGGCTTAGATTTGTGAAGCTTTTGTGCTTATTTCACCATGCTTTAGGTCTGCCTTATGTTGTTTGAGTCGATCCTAGCATGCATTATATAGCCTCTTTGCATTTTGTGGCTTGTATGCTTCAAGTATGTGAATGTGTGAGCATTGTTGCATGCCTTGTTGATTTATTTAGTTGGTTTGGAACCTCCTATAACATGATTTCAGAGCTTACGTTGCATGCTATATGTCCATACTTAGCCTCTTTAAGTGTGCTTAAGAGTTGCCTTGTTTATGCCTAAGTGTTGGACCTTGTGTGCATGTATGTTTGTATGTGTTTTGCCCTCATTTCCATGACATTTGGCCACTGTTTTGGGCCTAGTATAGAGCTGCCCAAATTAGTTTGAATCCATGTTTAACATGTTGCTCAAAGGTTGTTGCCTTATTCCATGCCTTGCATGTTTGTTAGCTTAGGTTGTGTGCCTAGTACGTATTGCATGTTTGCATACTTGCTTCCATGCTCATGTTGCATGCTTAGCTTGCATGTGCATTGTTGTGCATTGCCTCACCTCTTGATCAACCATGATTGAGGTTGGGCCCCTTTGTATGTTTTGTGTGCATTGCATTTGACATTGAAATGCAAATTTGGCCTCTTAGGCCATCATGCGTCGAAATGCGCCATTGATGGCCCGGGGGTCAAGGGCCATGCTCCCTTGAGTCTATTGCATGATAGGGAGTGTCCATGCATACATCGCTTGAAATTCCATGCCATACAATCGTCGCCTTGTTGCCGCTAAACTGCCTCGCAGAATTTTGTGCCGACGGCATTATATAGTGCCGACCGCACTATATGGGTGGCCGATAACACCATTTACAAATGGTGACTATTGTACACGGCCGGAGCCATCCCTCCCACCGATGATGTTCTGAATGCTCATAGAAGGTTCTCGGGACTTTGACAGCCAGAGAAGAAAAGGCAAGAAACAGGCAACAAGTGGCATGGTGCGGATTTCTGGGCAAGTCGGTCTGAAGCATACATCATTCGCGCATCCCGAGGCGGAGGCTGTGGCCATCTCTTCTTTGCATTTAATTTTAATAATTAGAATTCTGTAATAATTTATTCATTTATTCTTCGAACTATATTATTATTTGGTCCCTCCGAGTGAGGGCAAAATTGTAATAAGGATGTGTGAGTGGGTGTATGTCTTCCAATCCCCATTTCTTTCTATCCCTTTTATTTACCTGCTTATGTTGGTAGATTAGGGCATTTCTATCTTAGCATACCTTATGCAATGCATGCGCAGCATCCATGCATTTGTTGACATGCACTGTGCTCGTGACATCATACAAACTGCATTGCAATTTTCAATTCCAAATTGAATACGCATATCGCGATTTCACATGCCATGTTTAGGGTTAGCCGAGCCTACTCTAGATTGCATCTATGCTCGTGTTGCATTAGCCACTTAACACGTAACCAGGTCATGCATGTTTGCTAACCGGTTATTGTTTTGGCATGGAGTACGATGTAAGTTTTTTTTTTACGCTTTTAGCATATCGCATGCGGTGAATGTTTGCCATGACAAGATGATTGCCATGCTAAATGCTTATGTGTTATAAACCGCTTGAATGCTTGTGGGTGGAGGTTGGTTATGGAGTTGGAACAACTCATTGAACTGATTTTAGCCTACTTAAGTAGTAGCAAAACCAACACGCTTTTCGAGACAAAACGGATATGCAATGTTTATTTCCAAAATAGGCAATCTAATCTATACTTGTTTTGCGGCATAACATAGTAATTTAGGCTAATAATTGGGATAAGAGCATGTAATGTTTTCAAAATTGATATCACTTGCTAGTAGAGGCCGGTCTTCGACCGGCGAAAGGGGTGCTCATAGTGACCTTCCCCGATCGCACTCCAAGCTCCCGAGCCAAGACCACTTTGGTGATGATTTTACATGGCCTTCGCACCGAGTCGTGGTTTCCTAAATTTCCCATTTTAAAATATTTAGGTGGCGATCAGAATCCGCAAAGCACCATGTTTGGCACTACTTTTCAAAAATCTGCTTTTCAAACGACGGTTTGGATTTGGACTCTTTGGTTCAAGATTTAGAACCGCAACAAACAAAAGGGAGTCCGAACTGTAGAGTGAAGCCCAAGGGCGCGTCTACAGTGATAAATAGAGTGCTACACAAAAAGACTAAAATTGTATCTCATGAGTTATGGCGGGGCCATAAACCAAATCTAGGTTATTTGAGGGTTTGGGGTTGTTTAGCTTTTGTGAGGCTTGCAGATCCTAAACGACCTAAATTGGTTAATATTATTTTTGAATCAGGTGATGCTATTTTTCATGAAAATAAATTTCCTTTTAAATCTAGAAATAGTGGGGGTCAAATAATTTCAAAATAATTTATCCGCGTTTAGTTCTTCCGCTTCTTCTCAAGTTTTTCAAGAACAAGAAAAAGAAAATTTTCAAATCCAACTAAGAAGAAGTAAACGAGCTAGAGTTGAAAAAGATTTTGACCATGACTATTATCTTTACAATGTGGAAGAAATTCCTCTTACAGTGCAAGAAACTTTATCATCACCTGATGCTATTTTTTGGAAAGAGGCTGTAAATGATGAGATAGATTCACTACTTTCAAATAAAACATGGAAGCTAGTGGATTTACCTGTGTTATAAAACTATTAGGTGTAAATGGGTCCTTCAGAAAAACTTAAACCGGATGGAACTATAGATAAATATAGCGAGGCTTGTCGCTAAAGGTTTTAAGCTTACAAGTTTATCTTGATTTCTTTGTTACTTTTTCTCTGGTTACTAGAATTACATCGATTAGACTATTGATAGCAATGGCTGCAATACATGATCTAAAAATTCATCAAATGGATGTGAAAACAACATTTTTAAATGGAGATCTAAATGAGAAGATTTACATGAACCAACCCGAAGGTTTTGTGGAGCCTAACCAAGAAAGCAAGGTGTGTAAGCTAACTAAATCCCTTTATGATTTAAAACAAGCTCCTAAACTGTGGCATGGGAAATTTGATTCCTGCATGTTTGAGAATGGCTATAAGACTAATGAATGTGATAAGTGCATATATTATAAAATTTGTGAGAATGCACATGTAATTATTAGCCTATATGTGGATAATCTACTTATCTTTTGCCCTAATTTGCATATTATAAATAAGACTAAAAATATGCTTAATAGCCACTTTGATATGAAAGATCTTGGTGAAGCCAATTTTATTTTGGGAATTAAAATTACCAAGACTAAACATGACATTTTTCTTAATCAGTCGAATTATGTTGAGAAAATTTAAAGAAATATAATTTTCTAGATTACAAATATGTTGCTACTCCTTTTGATGCAAGCATACATTTATCTCGTCAGAATAAATGAAAAAGAGGTGATTAATCAAAAGGAATATACTAGCATGATTGATAGTTTGAGATATGCTGCTGATTGTACTAGTCTAGACATTGCATATGCTGTTGGGGTACTTAGCAGGTTTACTAACAAGCTAAGTCGAATTATGAGATATTTATCTGGTACCAAAAATTATAGTTTGTTTTATAACAAGTATCCTACGATACTTGAGGGATATAGTGATACCGATTGAGACACTTTGTCAAGTGATTCTCTCTACCTCGGTTTTATTTTTACCTTAAGTGGTGGTGCTAATTCTACAATGGAAGCTGAGCTTATAGCATTAGCTTCAGCATGTGAGGAAGCGAATTGGTTAAGAGATTTGTTATATGAAATCCCTTTTTGGGAAAAACTAATTCCTCTTGTGTTAATTCGTTGTGATAGCACTACTGCTATTGGTAGAGTGAACAACCATTTTTATAATGATAAATCCAGACCTATTCAATGGAAACACAGTAATATGAGCTCCTATTTGAGTAATGGCATCATAACTGTGAATTATGTAAGATCTTATGATAATCTTGCGGATCCGTTAACCAAGGCCTTGGCGAGAGATAGGGTCTAGAATACATCAAGAGGGATGGGTTTGAAGCCTATAAAATTATAAACCATGTATGAGGATATCCAACCTGGGGACCAGAGATCTTGTAACTAGGTTCAATGGGAAGAACGAATCATATGGTGGTTGTAAAAATGCACTTCTTAATATTTTGTTATCCATCCCTATAATGTAAGTGCATTTATCCTGTAATGTTGGAGGGTTGAGTTTTTATACTCTTAATGAAATTTTGTAGCACTTGTTGAGTGGGGTATGTAAATTACAGGAACATCCTTGACATATTTCACCTATGTGAGCATGAAAGTGGGGCCGCTTTCTATGAGAACGAGGCTTATTCTCAAATATGCTCAAAATCGATAAGCACAAGGTCAGAATGTGCTATTTAAAACTCATGTCAACACTGGATTATTATGTGTGAGCAAGAATACTTTATTTTCTAAGCAAATATAGCTCAAGTCCGAGACCACTACCGACTCGAGTAGAGGTTGTCTTTACTAATGAAGGTTCAATGCAGAGCACACCTTTATGATGCATACTAGTCTATTATTTGGTAATCTATCTTTCCTTGTTGATATTAAAATGAGTGAGGGATTGTTGACCATTTTAATAACTTTTATTTATATTGTTCTTGAATCTTCTTTTATTTTATTCATGAATCTTATCTTGTTCATGTATTGAGATTCATTGCTTTGGTGTCCTTTATTTTGTTCATGAATTAAGATTAATTAGAATTCATGAACTCGTGATGAGTTAATGTTTGGTACACTCTCCCTTTCTAGGTTCTTGGTCATTTGTATGTCTTAGTGGCCTATAAATAGTCCATCTCATCTACTCTTTTCTACATCAACTCACAAACTATTTTTTCTATACTTGAGAGATTACTAGCAAAGAAGGGTGTTTTTCTTGGTGGAGTTTTGGATTCACCATCTTGTGCAGAGTTGGCCTGAACTATACAACAAGTGGTCAGGCTGTTGTATCCTGGAGGGGACAAGTCATAGTTTTGTGACTACTGCACCGGTATTTGAGTTCTTCCTGCCGCAGTGGGTTTGATCGCTTTAAAGATAACGGGATTTCTGTACCTCAGCCTGATCTATTTCTATCTCATTTTCTTTTGTATTATTTATCAATAAAATATATTTTTTTTGGTATTTTCACCAACATAACATCTTCACTGAATGGTTGTTTTTTTATGTGAAATAAAAATAAAATTATTTGATTAATATTTTGAAATAAATATATTTAGAATTTTAAATTATGTAAGATTAATTAGATTTTGATTTGTCTTTTAAAGAATTTCAAGTCTTAAATTAGATCCAACATGCCACTTGTATTTCTTAATTTTTAAAAATGAAAAATGAAAATTTATATTGAAATTTTGAAGCTTCAAAACATCTTTGCCCATACAAATGGGTAGCTCTGAATGGTAAGGGACCCTTAGATTAGATTATGCATTTGCATTGTAAATACTATAATCTTTTTCTTAAAAAATAAAAAGCCTCTTAGACCCAAAATAAAATAAAATCTCTTTGTTATAATATATAGTATATATGGATTAAGAGAAATAAATAAGTTTAAAAAATTGATTATTTAAAAGTTATGGGAATGGTACTTTTAACTTGTTGCTTTTGATTATCATATTGGATTGGGTTCCTCCAATCCATAATTTAGACTCGTGCCTTTTAGCCCAGTGAAATCCACCACAAGTCCTGTTTGATTATTTTGTAGTTTTTTTCTTTTATATCATTTTTAAAAACAAAAACAAAAAAGTTAATCCGATATTTGGCAACTCCATTGCTTCTCTTCATTTTTACTATCTAAAATATGAAAAATGTATGCTCTTATTACCTAACTAATTTTTCATTTATATGTTTCGACGCTTACTTTTTATTTTACATATTTATCCGCATAAATTAGTTTAAAGAGTCTCACAATACTCTCTAAATCTAGTTAGCATGGAAGAATCTTGTTAAAATTGTTATCGCATTAGCTAACCCATTGAAGAAAGTAAAATAACATAAAAATAATTAAAACAACTAACAAGCCTATTTTAGAGTCCTTTGGAGATATTCTGACTTATTCAATTTGTCAAAATTGTTACCAAGAAAAGAATGATCTATTTTTAAAAACACACTTGTCGCTTCTTTTTTTCTTTTTAAACAAAAACGATAAATTAAATATGTTATAATTATTAAATCATTTTTTTTAAAATTTTATTAAAAAAAATGATGTACAATAAGGGCCTTACAAAATGAATAATTTTAATTATTTAAACGAAACACATGATGGCTCTTATGAGTACGGATAACACCCTCTAATCCTAATTATGGTTGAAAAGGAAGGTCCTATCAGATTTTAACTTAGAAGAAATTTCACCAAATATGCTTGTTTTTGCGCATCAATAAAATTTAAAACAAATTCCTTGTAATTATTATTATAGATGTATATTTATTTGAAACTATTTTAAATTTAAAACAAAAATCTATTGACAATGGTTTCCACGTAAAATTATGTATAAACAATAAAATGGATAAGCAATGGTTTATTGGGTCGTCTTCAATCCGATGTGGGTAAGCAATGGTTTCCACGTAAAATTATATATTTTTTAAAAATATGTACACATATATAATTATGGATTTAGGGGGTAGGTGCAGTCACTCCTAAAAATTATGTATATTATATTAATAATAGTAAGTTGGCCTAGGATATTCTACATAACAAAAAAAAAAGTATGATAATTTTAAAAATGAAAAGTTACATGTGTATTGCCCTCTAAATTCGAATACTAAATCTGTCATATATACTTAAAAGTTTGATACTATTATATTAATTATTTTTGTTTAAAATTTAATTTATATAATATTTAGTTTTTTCTCATTAATAATTTATTAGTGGTATGGATGAAATATGATGTCATCTCTTTAATACTAATTTATATATTTTATCCTTGTTTATTCTTGTATTTACACAATATTTTCATTAGTTATGATTACTTTAACTTAATTAAAAAGAGAAATTGATAGAATTATATCAAATTTATTATTTTTTTGAACCTCAAAGATAGTCAGTATAATTTATGTAAAAAAATATTGCTATAGAAATTAAAAATCCATACAAAATTTTGATTCAGAATGATGTGGTTGCCTTAAGTCCTATCACTTTAAAAACAAATACCCATTAGCGTAATTTATTTATTTATTTATTTATTTTGGGTAATTGAAAACTATGTCCTAAGCACTGTCCTTGAGCCTACCGACAATAAATTGAGAATCAAGTAACACCTCCTATGAACTAACAATAATGTTAGATATTATGAAAAAAATTTATAAAAATAATCATGAAAGATTTGTGATATTTGGATTACACTTAAAATAAAACACCACACACTAATCAAAATAATCTAAAGGTCACAAATTTTTTATGATCATTTTTATAAAAAAAATTTCATGATCCCTAACATTTTTCATGAACTAATTGCATGATTTGGCAAACGAAAGGGAGGAATAAGAAATTAACCTGAGTTGACATACAAGGAACAAACTCACTGACTAACTTGGGTTATCCTATAGACATTTTTTTTTTTTTTGAAACAGTCAAAAAAAAAATCCTTATTGATGAACAAGACACCGTACAAATACAAAAGTGAATATTAACGAGGGTAAACTACCAATAAGTCATACTTTAGAGATTTATTATCTAATAAGTCCTATTTTGGAGACTTATTATCCATTAAGTCCTATTTGATATAATTTATTAAGTGATAAAGATAAATTTATCAGTCTTTTTTTTTTATGAATAATTTTATAGTGATAAATTTATCACCTTTGTTTTATGAATAATTTTTAGTAATAAATTTATCACTCTCTTATTTTTATAGTGTTAAATTTATTAGTTAGGACTGTAAGTAAATAAGTCTAGTTAATGTAACTAATTAGTAAGTACACGATGGTACAAAAGTATTACAGCTACAAAAGCCAATCTCAATTAAGTTGACACCAATTAAAGAGTTCAATCATCTATTAACACCACCAAAAATTAGAGAGAGACCAACCAAAAGGCGGAGGAAAAACAAACACAACAATCAGGCTAAGAGAGTTACACACCCCTCTAAGAAAGCATCTCACCTGCCTAAAATTTACCAGAAAATCCTACACTAAAAAGTGGTACTTAGCATGCCTTGGTTTCAACAACAATACAATTCTCACCCTTATCACTTCACCTTTACCCTATGGAGATATGTGTTTATATTTCTAAGATCATAATACTACAAATCTAGAATTAGTTATTCAAAAATATGAATTAATGGTTCAAATCCATTTCACTCATGGGTCTTTTTTTTTTTTTTGGTGAATAAAAATTTTTTTGGATGAATAAAAAAAATAAAAATAAAATCACTCATGGATCCTACACTTCATTAATTTAGGGATTGTTTGGCATCCCCTATATTAATATACTTTTTTTTTTTATTCCTTTTATCTTTTTAGATCATATCAATTCTACTTTTTTACACATCTTTTTATAAAAAGTCAAATAGTACATCATCTTAAGCAACCCCTTAACATACACCACACATGCCCATTTTGGATAAATTCTAGGACCGGAGTTTTTTCGTTTTAAGATTGTCATTACCACATCAATGTAGAATAATATTTTATATATGGGGCAAATAATGCCGATAGTCCCTATATTTTAATTCTTTTGTCATTTTAGTTCTTATAATTTTGATTAACTTAATTTTAACTATGAATTTAGAATTTTGTATCAATTTGATCTAATTGATTAAACGGTCAGTGTTTTTTGGTGAAAAATATACATATAAGTGATATGCGTCATACTTTTATAAACAAAATTATAGATTTGTTTAATTGAGTAAGTTAACTTCAATCAATTTAATAATTATTTCTCTTCAGAAACCCTAATCTACATATCAATTGAGCATAATTGACACAAAATCTAAAATTGAACTTCAAAATTGAACTTATTTAAAGAAAAATGCTTGGGAGCACTAATTAGTGCTCCCACTAATTAGGTGACAGTGGGTCCCGCTAGAAATGATGTGATGTTTTGGTCTTGGAGTTATATATATATATTTTTTCTATTTTTTTAATGCATTAGTGCTATTAGTGATGGTATTTTTAATGGAATGAATCATTGTTGCTTATTTAAATTACAGAAACTAAAACCATACAATAAATAAAATGCAGGATCCGTTGTAATTTGCCCATATATATGTGTGCATATATATAATATTAAAAAAAAAAATAGAAAGTGAAGAAGTTACTTGCCAGTGGTTCAGAAAAGCCAGGCTCTTTTGCGCGGCCCAATTTCTTCTTCTTTTTTTTTTCATAGTCATTGACCCTGAGAACAAAAAATCTGATAGAAGATTATGATCTGCCACCAAAATGACAAGCTGGAATGAGAAAATCAACCACTAATCAGCTCTTTAAATTGCCAATAACCAGAGATCATCATCACCATACACCTCTTCTCCTACATCCATTTTCATCACCTGTTTCACTTCCTTCCAATAATGGCAAACCACCATAACAACACTTCCTTCTTTTCTTGATAAGAAGGACTTTGTTCTCATCAAGCCCTCAAACCCACACCATCCCACATTCTTTCTCTCTCTGCTCTTGACAGCAATCCCAACCTTGACCTTCTCTGTCAAACCCTCTATGTCTACAACTCCAATGGCAAAGATCACAACGACCCGGCTTGTGTGATCAAAGAAGCCCTTTCTAGGGTTTTGGTTCACTACTATCCCTTAGCCGGGAACCTCAAGAGGCACAATGATGGAATCTATCGAATTGACTGTAACGCCGATGGTGTGCCTTTTTTGGAGGCAACTGCCACGTGTTCGCTTTCTTCATTTCAATGGGGTTGATGTTGAAACTACCTTACAGTTTGTTACTGACGTTCCAACCAAGCGCGATGGTTGTCACCACCCTCTGGTTCTACAAATGACTAAGGCCAAGTTTAAGTTTAGAATAGGCATTTTCGACTTTTTCAGACATGCAGAAAAAGTAGAGAGGAGATGCTGATTGACGCGACCAAAAAAGATAAAAGACGAAATAAGTCAAGACTTATATTGCACCCAAACAAGGCCTAAGTTTTCTTGTGGGGTTTCACGATTGACTGGGCCTGTCGACTCTGTCTGCGATGGGTTTGGTGCATCTCAGTTCTTCAGAGCCATGGCTGAGCTGGCTAGTGGAAAGACTGAGCCTTCGGTGAAACCAGTGTGGAGAGGGAAAGACTTGCCGGAGTGTCTAGCAATGTTTTGGATCAAATTCAAAGCCTATTTCCTGAACACAAGGCCTCATTAGCTACTTTTTACCGTATCTGCTAACGACAGATGTGGTTCATGAATGCTTGACGTGAAAGCTGAGTGCATAACCAAACTCAAAATGGGTTTGATGAAGGAAAATGAAAGCATAACCAAACTCTTAATGGGTTTGATGAATGAAACTAATGAGAATGGAGTTTTACATGAGAGTTTCACCACGACTGAGGCTCTCGCGGCCTATATTTGGAGATCCAGGTTTAGATCATTGAAACTAAACCCAGATGGGAACAGTGTCTTAAGTTTGGCTGTAGGATCAGACAACTTTTGAATCCACCATTGCCTTCTGGGTATTATGGCAATTTTTCGTGCCTACGGATGTAGAATTGATCGGAAAGGATTTGAATGAAGGACCACTTCCAAGGTCGCAAGACTAATCAAAGAGAGCAAGAAAATGGCTTCCAAGACCGAGTACATTAAGAATGCGATGAGTATCTTTGAAACAATTGTCAAGCAACAACATGTGAAGACGGAGAGCAATGGTGCAACCATGGTGTTGACAGACTGGAGGCAACTGAGCTTGTTGGAAGAAGTGGACTTTGGATGGAAGGCGTCGGTGAATTTGATACCGCTTCCATGGAAGATGTTTGGTTTTGTGGATTTATGCATTTTCATGCCTCCTTGCAGCTTGGATTCTTCCATGAAAGGTGGTGTTAGGGTTTGTATTTCTTCCTAGAGCTGCCATGGCCAAGTTTAAGGAAGAAATGAGTGCTCTTGAACATGGAGATTACAACGGCCTCATCTTCTGATTCACCTCTCTTCCTTTTTTGCCCCTCATTTTGATGTATTGTGTGATCTTTTTAAGTACCTTTTAGTTCCGGGTTTACTTCGCTTAAACAAATCTCTTGTAATAAATCCAAAAAACTGAGTTCATTCCTTTAATTTTTTTTGTTTGTATCCATGCTTTTAAGTATTAATTATAATAATAATGCTATGATAGTCCCAATTTTTTTCTTATGCTTTATGTGTCCTTTCATGTGACACATTAGTAATTAGATTTATTGAACTAATATAATATTAACAGATTAGATAATAAATGAAATATATATTTCTACCTAGGGTGATCAATTTCCTAATTGCAATTACACTTGAATTAAGGTTTGGTTCGGTTTAGTATTTTTTTTTATAACTCCATATAGAAGGTTCGCATTCTGTTTATGATTATATAGTGTTTGCAGAGAAAGAAGAGAGAGGCAGTGAGAATGTAAAGAATTGTGCGAAAACACGGTGGTCTGGTGTAGCTTCTAAAGAAAGAGAGGTAGTGAGAATGTAAAGGTGTCGTTTGGTAACATTTACGTTTTAATTTTTCGCTTATATTTACAAAAATTTAAAAAATTCAAATAAAATTTGTTTAGTAAACTTTTTGATTTATAAATCAAGAGTCTCAGCTTATAATTTGGTTAAAAATGAAAAACACAAAAAATGTGTTTCCATTTTGAGTTTTCAGTTTTTTTTTTTTTAATCACCCAACACTAGCTAGCCACCACCCACCACCATTTTCCACCACCGTCTTCTACCACCATCACCCACCACCACTTGCCACCACCACTCACCACCCACTTGCCACCACCACCCACTACTACCACGCACCACCCACCCACTCGCCACCACCACCCACCCATCACCACCACTACCACCACCACTACCACCACCATCCACCCCCCACCGCCATCCACTTGTCATCACCAACCACCCGCCACTACTATCCACTACCCACCACCCACTTGCCACCACCACTCACCACCCACCTGCCACCACCTGCCACCACTATCCACCACCTGACACCACTATCCACCTGACACCACCATCCACCTGCCATTCACCCGCCACCATCACCCACCACCTACCCACCACCTACCACCACCACCACCACCACCATCACCCGCCACCCATCTGCCACCACCACTCACCACCCCACTGCACCCACCTACCACACACCCACACCCACCACCCACCCCACCACCACCACACACCACCCACCCACTGGCCACCAAAGAACCACCCGCCACCACCATCACTACCATCTATTCGCTACCACTCACCATCCGTCACCGTCACCCACTCACCCACCATCACCACCCACCACCCACCTGCCACTACCCACCACCACCCGCCATCCGCCACCCACTGCCACCACCACCACGCCATCGCCACCCACCCACCGCCCACCACTACCGCCACCACCACCCACCCACCCGCCACCACCACCCATTGCTGCCACCACCCACCACCCACCGCCACCACCACCCACTCACATTACTCACCACCCGCCACCGCCACCCACCCACCACCACCATCACCACCACTCCACTACCCAATCATCACCACTTTCCACCACCGCCTTCCGCCACTTGCCATTTCTTACTTTTTTATATTTTTAAATTTTTTAACATTTTGTCAATTAATAAACGCTGCTTATAGTTTATGTTTTTCTAAAAATAAACAAAAAAATAAACAAAAACCAGTTTATAAAATTTTTGTAAATATAAACTGAAAACGTAAACGTTACCAAACATACCAAAAGAGTTTCCAAAAAAAGGCACCTCATTTTCCATATATTTATATACATACGAAATGCTTACCTGCTTGAGATTCCTATTTTTATTTTTTATTTTACCCTTTGATTTGGAATTATTTATTATTAGAGACATGAATTTTAGTTTTCTCATTTTGCCCTTTTATTTTATATTATTTATAAATATTGGTAGTACTAATTTGAATAAAGATTTTTTTGTAATTATACAAAAATTCTTTGTCAGTTATGAAACATAAATATTTTGATGGGTGATTCTATTTATATACCACTAATACTCTCAGCACACACCATTACTTTGTACACCAAAAAAAAAAATTAAAGTTTAAAAAGAATGATACTATTAGCACCTCATAAATTATTTTAGACTCTCCAATTTTAACTTTTCTTTTGTTACAATAATAATCTCAAATAAAATTACTAAAAATGATATTATTAATTTTGGGACACCCCATCTCACAATTAAACATATACACCAATTATATCATGAATTAGGATTTATGAGAGTATCCACCTCCATCACCACCCATCCATCTTTCCCAAATCTCACATTCAAAATCTACCCACCCTTAAAACCTTGAAAACCCTTTAGAAGATGATGAAGAAGAAGAAATGATGGTTTGTGGAGGAGGAGAGATGATTCAAATTTAACATAGTATAAAAGGGCTTGTAAAGTTCATCTAATTCATCTAAAACTGTTGTAGTAGTACTAGTAGTTGTTTCAAATAAATCAGGAAAAGCATTGAAATCAAAGTCATCATAATCTTGTTGTATAGTAGTTGTAGAAGCAAAGCATGTTACAGATGGGTTGTCCATGGTGAAGTCATTGTTGAATCCTCAGACTACAACTTGCAAATCCCTATCGTCGTCATCGATAAATTCACTCATCATTGAGAACTGATTGTCAAGCCAAACAGAGAATTGAAGAGAATTGGAGAGGAAGAGAAGACAGAACAAGAGGTGTTGACTTTGTTATCAGTGGCTAGAGAATAGAATGTAGAGGACAAGTTTGTTCATGTGTATATGAAATATTAGAGAGAGAGAGAGAGAGAGAGAGAGAGAGAGCATACCAACTATAACAATAGTGGATGAGGCAGCAGAGACAGTAATCACATTAGCTTTTCTTCTTCTTAGAGGGTTTTGTTAGGGTTTTTTGGAAGATGAGTTTTTTTGGAGTGTGAGGGTGTGAGGGTTATGCATTTAATGGACGTAATGTTTTCATAAGGATAATTTTGGTATTATTTGGGAGGGAAAAAAAATATTTTGAGGGTTTCAAAATTTATAAGTGAGAGCCCAAAGAAATAGGGGGTCAAAAATAATTTAATGGGTGCTAATCAAATGTCAAGAATCGCTAAATGAACGCCGTTACAGAACGGTTTTATGTTACCGCTACACGTTATGGCCGCTTTTAAGCAGGATTGAGATTCACAGTGTTAAATGTGGCGGTGCTATAGCGGTGATTCAGTTAAGAACAATCAGAACGTTCGTTACACAATCAAGTTACGTAACGGTTCCAAACCTGCTTTTCAAAAACACACACAAAAAAAAGTCAAAATAGGGAAGAGGGATAGAGAGAAGAGGAAAGATAAAGAGAGAAAATAGAGGAGCAAGAGATAGAGAGAGAGAGAGAGAGAGAGAGAGAGAGAAAGAAGAGAGAAGATAAAGAACATGTTATTGATTTGTTGAAATTATAAGACCTATGCTATTCTATTCAGCTGATATCACTAAACCATTTTGTTTGTGTGTCTATCTATATATTGTTTGAAAATAATAATAATAATAATAAGTGTGGTCATTATCTATTTGGCTTGGTTAAAATATGTATATATATATATATATTTAGGCTCTTATTTATTCTCTTACTTTTGTCATTATTTATCTTATATATAATAGTTAGTGATTAATTTTTTGTAAAATATAAAGTCATTAATTATTAAAATAAAATGTAAAGAACTCAGTTTATAGTGATTTAAAAATATGAAATGTATTGATCACACTTAAAAATTTAAAAATTGATCAATATTTATTTTTAACTCAATAAATATAATCATGGAAAAAATATATGTATCGGTAAGTTTTTTTCAAATTGTGCGAAAAATTAAAAATTCACTTGCCTTGCATCAAGAATTACACTACTACCTTTACACCTCAAGAATCAAGAATCACATCAACGCCATCAAGTATTTAATGATCGCAACTGCTTTAACCTTGGTGCTAATAGTACCACTCTTTAAAAATATATTATTTCACACCTTAACTTTTCATTACTAATTCTACATTAACACACCACTAACTATTTGAATACACATCATTATACACACCAAAAACTCTTCATTTTCACCACTATACACGACAAAGACCCCTGCAATCTTCAGAATAAAGACCTCTTCGTCGGTCTAGATCTCTATCGTCGGCAGAGTGTTTCATTCAGCCTTCATCTTTGCCGATGTTGATCTTCATTGTCGGTATTAAACTCATCTCTCGTCGTCATTTTAGATTTCCATTTTCACCTTTGATTCATGAGTATATGTTAATGGTGAAGATGATGAAACATGAGCCTACCTCTTTAGTAACAAATTTACTTTTGTAGACAACAACACAATCCATTTTAAGATTGCTACATTGTAGGTATAGATTTTGTAAAAAATTTAATAAATTCATCAAATTAGTCATGTTTAAGAATACAGAGTTGAACAAATTTAATGTGTTCAAAAATTTATATCTGAACAACGAATAAAAGTTTAATTTATTTTAACTGAACTAATTCAAAACGTGAATTTTTTTTAATTTTTTTAATTTTATGTATGAACATTTAATATGTGGTCAATATTAATAATTTGAATAAAATTGTTTTGCTCAAATATAAATAATCAAATATTGTGTAAAAGTTCAACTCTGATTATCTTAACACGACAAACAAATTCATTTCCCCAACATACGAACGATATAAATAAAAAATAAAAAAGTTAAAGTCATAAATTTTTTTAATGTTCATATCAACGCTTTTCAATGTTTATTTTGATAGCCCGACTTTCTTCAAGGCCTTTCAAAGGCAAATAGTCGTATAGTTCGAACTCCACTTGTGTGGTTCTGAATGTGATCTCACAAGTGCAGTGTGAAATAAATAAATACAAAAGAATCTAAATTCGGCAATTCTTTTTGGAAAATAGATGTTTTGAATAAAATGCAAAAATGAACTGCACGATTTTAGAGTCGCCATTTAAATATTTTTTGATAATTTAGAAAACCCAAGACTCGTGCCAAAGGTCATTAGTCCGTCATCACCAAAGTTGTCTTGGCTGGGGAACTTATGTACGAGAGGGGAATGTCATGAATTGAGCACCCCACTCCCCGATCAAAGATCAGTCTCTACTAATCATGATATGATTTTTTTATTTACATTATATTCTCTTGTTCCGATTATTAGGCTAACTTACTATGTGATGCGCACCCAAGGTATAGACTAATTTGTAAAAATTAGAACACTGGATCTCATGTTTTGTTTCAAAATTATTTTGTGAATTTGCCACTTGAAAAAGTGGGCTAAAATGGACATTTGATCAAACCATTCCAGTTCAAACAACTAGCCTTCATCCACAGTCATTCAAACAATTATATCATTTAAACAATTAGCCTCATGGTATTCATGCTTTAACATGGCAACACAAACATTTGATGCAAGATGCTAAAACATAAAATTACTTACCTAGTACTCCGAGCCAAAACAAAGCAAAATAATTAGGAAAATATGTATGTTCCTAATTAATGAAATATGACTAATGCAACTCGCACGTTACGTATTTTACAGGCTCGGCTATGAGCATGGCATATGATTTCATTCAAGACATGCGAGAGAGCACATATTCAAGTAATGAATTTGAAAATTTGATATCGGTTAGCGTAATAAGTCAACCTTGGATGCATGTAAGATAATGGATACAAAGCATAAGAATACTAATGAAACGTGATGTCCTATGATAACCATCATAAGAAAGTAAGTAAAAGGGAGCAAAACGTGGGGTTGAAAAATATACAACTTATTACATAGTTTCCCTCGTGCAAGAGGGTGCAAATTAAAGTCCAAAATCCGAATTAAACTACTTATTACAAAATCGAATGAAATCAAGTAAAGCATTAACTAGCTAACTATACTATTACAACAAAGGTAACCATGATAAGTAAACTAACTATTTAAGTTAAATAGCTATTACAATTACAAATAAACAATAATAATAAATTAATTACATGACTAATAAATACATTAACTACAACAATGCATGGAGCATTAATACACAAGGGTTACATGCACAAGGTCCCGTAACAACATTGTTCCGCCTTGGCTTGTTTTGTTTCATCTTCACCATTGCCTTCGCTTTCTACAAAATACATCGCCGACCAAACATTGAGGACGGTTGGTTCAATGAAGCCTACGGACCTAAAGAAGGCCTACGTGCTCAATGTCATGTAAAATTTATTCTGCGGCTCAAGTGAAAACAAGGCAGTGCATGAGTGTTCGACTCGCTTTGTCCCTCTTACACTTCTTTGTCATTTGAAAGCCTCGAGAGAAGGTTATAATTGTTTCCAAAACCATCAATGAGCAAGTTGATTGCTTGATGATTTCGATACACAATTTTGGACAAAAATCAATAAAGGAAAGGCACTATAACCACCCCTCCCTCCTATCATGAAGTGAACTCAAAGAGGGAGGTAGAGATACTTCAAGATCCATCAAAACATCATGAATTGATGTAAGACAACTCTTGATACAACGGATTTGCTATAACGCAGGTCAATCCCAAGCAATATAACTCTTTTTCTTTATGTGAGGTGGTTCATTTTAAGCCAAATTCATTAGTCTTTGCCATGCTTTAATCCATTAAGTTCAAGATGATTGTTACGTCCATTAAGGATTACGTCCACTAAGTGAGAAATATGTCAAACGGAAGGTGATTCTCAACATGAAAAAGAGATTTGTAACGACCCCACAACGCGTATCAAAAATTATCTTTATTTAATTATGGATTAATATGCTTTAATTTAATTATATCTATTTGAATTGAAGAATTATTTGTTGAGTTACGACTTTGATACTGAAATTGCCGACTTTCATGGATTCAAAAACCGAAATTGAGTACATGGATATGCTAATGGAAATTTTTAGAGCCATTTGGAAAGGATAATTGTAAATTTATTTCGTCTAATTCGTTAAGGTGTGTTTGGGTGGTTTAATTGCAACTTTGCACTGCAAATTGAAGGCCTTAGAGACTTTAGAAACTAGAACGGAGTACATAATTATAACCAATATGATTTTTAGGATTTAATATGAAGTTTCATAAAAATCTGATTTAGAATGAATTAAATTGATTTTATTAAATATTATATTATATTTTATATATATGTATTTATGTATATGAGCCTTGCTTGGCTCAAAAAAAAAAAAAAAGAAGAGAGAGAGAGAGAGAGATATTTTGAGAAAGGGTTTTGGAGAAGAACCGAGAGAGAGAGAGAGAGAGAGAGAGAGAGAGAGAGCGAGCGAGCTTAACCACTACTACAAAAATAGTTAAAGATCACACTTTGACAAAAAAAAAGATCTCACTTTTATTAGAAGTGTGATAAAAAAAATTAGATTGATGTTTTAATCACACTTAATTTGATTAAGTGTGATAATATTTATTTTTTATGTCACTTTTCAATTAAGTGTGATTATATATATAGATTTTTAATCACACATTCTAATTAAAGTGTGATTATATACTTTTTAATCACACTTTTTAAACAAGTGTGATTGTATATATATTTTTTAATCACACATTCTAATTAAAGTGTGATTATTTATATATTTTTAATCACACCTTCTAATTAAAGTGTGATTATATATACACATTACTTTTTAATCACACTTTTTAAATAAGTGTGATTGTATATATATTTTTAATCACACATTCTAATTAAAGTGTGATTATTTATATATTTTTAATCACACCTTCTAATTAAAGTGTGATTATATATACAAGATTACTTTTTAATCACACTTTTTAAACAAGTGTGATTGTATATATATATTTTTAATCACACATTCTAATTAAAGTGTGATTATTTATATATTTTTTAATCACACTTTCTAATTAAAGTGTGATTATATATACACTATTACTTTTTAATCACACTTTTTAAATAAGTGTGATTATATATATATATTTTTTATCACACATTCTAATTAAAGTGTGATTATTTATATATATTTTTTAATCACACATTCTAATTAAAGTGTGATTATATATACACTATTGCTTTTTAATCACACTTTTTAAATAAGTGTGATTATTTATATATTTTTTAAGGTAATTAAAATGTGAGTATATATACATTACTACTTTTTAATCACACTTTTAAAATAAGTGTGATTGTATAAAATATTTCAAATTGATTTTTATATAAAATATACAATTTCAAATTTTTAATCACACTTAATTTGATTGAGTGTGATATTATTTATTTTTATGTCACTTTCTAATTATGCGATTATATATATATATATATAGGGTAAATTACACTTAATAATGCTTGGGACCCCTTAGGGTCACCTCACCCTTTGCCACGTGGTGGTGGTGATTGGAGGAGCATGAAAAGAAAGAAAGAAAAAGAAAAAGAAAATGTAACCAATGAGAGAGAGAGGGTCAAAGGGGTGAAAAGGGGATGAATCATTGCTCAAATTACACCGACACCTCCTAAGGTTTATGTTTATTACAGCCTCTCTTCACGCTTTTGGAAATTACATCTCCTCCTCAAGTTTAAAGTTTCATTACGATTCTTAGCAATTTAATTTTTTAAATGCTAATTTTGCCCTTGGGTAAATTACATTGACACCCCTTACATTTTAGAAATTACAATCCCTTCCTAAGGTTTAAAGTAGCATTACCAATTGCCCCTGTTAGTATTAGTTGGAAAAAATTCATTGAAAAAATCAATTGGAAAAAATTAATTGAAAAAAAATTATTAGTAAATTTTTAAATTTCGCTTAAAACCAACATAAACTTATTTTTTGAATTTACGTTTTTTCTCAAATTTACAAACTAAGACAACCATTTATAAATCAAAAAATATCAAATAAATTTTTATGACAATTTTAAAATTTTTGTAAATATAAATTGAAAAAAAACGAAATGGTTACCAAACAGGCTTCAGATGGTAAAATGTCGTAAAATTAATAAATAATTAAATAAGTTACCAACATAAGAAATGACTTATCAAAAGATTCTTAGGCTATGTATGGTTTGATTTTTAGAAAAAAAATTAAAATTAATTTGGTTAAGAAATAAAAAATAAAAAATAATTATCATTTTTATATAATTTTTATCTTTCGATCGGTTAGAAATAATTTTTTACAAATTAAATTGAAACAGCCATATGTATGTATATAACCAGCTCAAAAATTAAAATTATAATTATTTTTTACCCTTAAATGATAATTATTTTTTAGTTTTTATTTCTTAACCAAATTAATTTTTAATTTTTAAATTTTTTTTCTAAAAATCAATCCATATATGGCCTAAGAATCTTTTGATAAGTCATTTCTTACGTTGGTAACTTATTTAATTATTTGTCAATTTTACAATATTTTTACCATATAAAACCTGTTTGCTAAAGTGCTATTTGGTAACACTTACGTTTTCAGTTTTCTATTTATATTTACAAAAATTTTAAAAACTCAAATAAAAACTTGTTTGGTAAATTTTTGATTTATAAATCAGTGATCTTAGTTTATAAATTTGGCCAAAAAATGTAAACTCAAAAAATGTGTTTCCGTTTTGAGTTTTTAGTTTTTTTTTTTTTTTACCACCCAACGCTAGCTATCACCCACCACCATTTTCCACCACTGTCTTCCACCACCACCACTCACCACCCACCACCCACCTGTCACCACCACCCACCACCCTCCAGGAACACCCACCTCCCAGCCACCATCACCCCCCTGCCACCCACTTGCCACCACCACCCACCTGCCACCTACTCGCCACCACCACCCACTTGCCATCTACCCGCCACTACCATCCACTGCCCGCCACCTACTCGCTACCACCACTCAGCACCCATCTACCACCACCATCCACCAACCACCTACCATCTACCCCCCACCACCACCCACCACCACCACCACCACCACCACTACCACTACCCACTGCCACCATCCGCCATCGTTATCCACCCACCCACCCACCCACCACCACCACCACCACCGCCACCCACCCACCCACCACCACCACCGCCGCCACCTACCACCACCGACATTCCGCCACCCACTTGCCACCATCGCCCACCACCCGCCACCACCACCACCCACTCGCTACCACCCACCACTCGTCACCATCATCCTCCCACCCACTCCCCACCACCCCTCACCACCCGCTACTCCACCACCCACCGCCACCACTTTCCACCACCATCTTCCGCCGCCATACCACTTGTCATTTCTCACTCTTTTTATATTTTTAAATTTTGTTAAACATTTTGTCAATTACTAAACGCTATTGTAGTTTATGTTTTTCTAAAATAAACAAAAACCTTTATAAAATTTTGTAAATATAAACCTAAAACGATAATGCTACCAAATGACACCATTTCATTTTCGCTAATTTATATTTACAAAAATTTTAAAATTGTTATAAAAACTTGTTTGATAATTTCTTTGGTTTATAAATGGTTGTCTCAGTTTGTAAATTTGAGGAAAAAATGTAAATTCAAAAAATAAGTTTACGTTGATTTTTAAATAGAAATTTAAAAATTTTACTAGCAAAATTTTTTTTTAATTAATTTTTTTTTTCAATTAATTTTTCTTCAAATAATTTTTTTCCAATTAATTTTTTTGGTAAATTACACTAACACCCCCTGAAGTTTATGTTTATTACAGTTCTCCCCTCACCTTTTGGAAATTACATTTCCTAAGATTTAAAGTTTCATTACGTATTTTTCCTTTAGCAATTTAATTTTTTAAATACTACTTTGCCCTCAAGGGTAAATTACATTGACACCCTTACATTTTAGAAATTACAATCCTCCCCTAAGGTTTAAAGTAGCATTACCAATTGGCCCCTTGGTTAGTACCGCTTAGAAAAATTTCATTGAAAAAAATTAATTAAAAAATTAATTGAAAAAATTTATTAGTAAAATTTTTAAATTGCTTAAAACCAACGTAAACTCATTTTTTGAATTTACGCTTTTGGTAATTGAAACACAAAAAATGTGTTTATGTTTTGAGTTTTGAGTTTTTTTTTTTTTTATCACCCAACACTAGTCACCACCTGCCACCATTTTCCACCACCGTCTTCTGCCACCACCACCCACCACCCATCCCTCACCACCACCTGCCACCACCACTCACCACCCACCCGTCGCCACCACCCACCACTCGCCACTACTACCCACTAGCCACCCACCACCCACTACCCACTACCAGCCACCACCCACTCGCCACCACCACCCACCCCTCGCCACCACCACCACTACTACCCACCACTCACCTGCCATCTACCCGCTACCACCCACCACCCGCCACTACCATCTACCGCCTGCCACCACCACCCGCCACCTACCTGCCATCCGTCACCCACTCACTACCACCTACCACCCACCACCCACCACCGTCACCCACCCACCACCACCACCACCCGCTACTTATCCGCCACCCACCACCGCCACCATCACCACCACCACCACCACCCACTTGCTACCACCCGCCACCACACCCACCCATCCACCCATCACTCACCCACCGCCACCTGGCTATTCGCCACCCACCGCCACCACCACCACCCACCACCCGCTACCACCACCGCCATCCGTCACCCAATTGGCCACCACCACCACCACCACCCACTCGCTACCACTCACCACCCGCCATCACACCCACCAACCCACCCACCACCACCACCACCACCACCAGCTACCCACCACCCATCGTCACTACTTTTCACCACCGTCTTCTGCCGCCACTTGTCATTTTTCACTCTTTTTTATATTTTTAAAATTTTAAAACATTTTGTCAATTACCAAACGCGTTTGTAGTTTATGTTTTTCAAAAAATAAACAAAAACTAATTTATATAATTTTTATAAATATAAACTAAAAACGTAAACGTTACTAAATACAACTCGAACTTTTCACAACACGCAATTTTTGTCGTGAATAATATGACCGTAATAAAAATAGGCAACAAAATGAAATATTCTCAAAGAAATGATAAAATGAAATACTCTTCAATTGGGCATAGCGTTTCTCTCTCGCCAAATGGTAACATGAAATGATCTTCAAATGATAAATTCAACGATATTTTTCTGTTGCCACAGAAAAAAAAAAAAAAAGATGTTGTGTTACTCGTTTGATATAACATATCTCTTTTCATTCATTTTTTCATCTTCCGCCTCTCTCGCTCTCTATCTTTTGTCTCTTCTCTTTATTTCTTTCACTCATCACTCTTCTTTCTCTCGCTTGTCCTGCTTTCTCCTTTCTCTCTATGTCTCTTGCCCATCTCTCTTCTCTCTCTCTCTCTCACTCATATCTCTTCTCTCTATCTCTCATTTATTCTCTCTTCTCTCTCTCTTATCTTTCTATCTCTCGCCCATCTCTCTCTCTCTATCTTTCTTTTTCTCAGGTCTCTCTCGCTCATATCTTTTCGCCTATTTCTCTTTTTTTCTATCTCTCCCCATCTCTCTCTCTCTCTTTTTCTGCTATCTCTCTCTCACTCATCACTCTTCTCTCTCCCTCGTCTCGCTTGTCTATTTGTCTATTTCTCCTCACTATGTTCACCTTGCTCACTCTCTCCTCTCATCTTCTATTTATTGAGCTCCTTCTCGATTTATCGATCCACTATAAGAAAATACACTTTTAGCAACCACTTTGTCTCTCTCTCTCTCTCTCGCTTTCATCACTCTATCTCTGCCTCTATCTCTTTCTTTATCTCTGTCTCTCACAAAATTAAAATATTTAACTATGACCACCACCACTACTGACACTACTACTACCATTACCTCTCATCCACCATCGCCACTCCATCTCCTTTACCACTACCACCACTTCACCACTAATCTCCTTCGCGACCACCACCACCACCACCACCACCACCATCACCTCTTATCCACCACTTTCACTGTCACTCCCTTTCATCTACCACAAAAAAATAGTTCTTGGTTTTTAGTGACCAAAAAAAAAATGAGTCGCGGAAAAATACTTTTTATTAAAATATTACCCCTACTTCTTCAAAATAAAAAAATAATAATTTTTTTTTCTTAAAATAAAAATGAAACAAATAAATTTTCAACCTTAGTAATTAAAAAAATGGAAAATTAAAAAAATTCATTAACTACAAAAATATAAATTTATTTTAACCAAAAAAATTTCATTTTCCCACCCTTTAATTCCCCATTTCTTTTCCCTTTTGTTTCTCACGATCTCAAATCATCAATCTCCAATCTCTTAAACAAAAATTCTAATTTCAAAATCCCTAAAAATTACCCACACTTCTACCAAGTAAAATAATAATAATAATCACTTGTTTGTTTTCATTTTTCGTAAAATTCTACATTCTTATTTTTTTTGTTTTTTGTTTTTATTGAATTTTTAATATTTTAAACAATTTTTTACTTTTTAGACACACCTAACATAAATACACCTAAAAAGTAAAAATTGTAAAAAAATCTTTTAAAATTTACTAAATACCAAAAATACAAAAAATATAAAATTCAAGATATTTTTGTATTTTATATATTTATTAATTTTTAAAATATTTTTACAAATTTTTATTTTTAAACACATCTAAATAATGTGCATTTAAAAAAATAAAAAAATGTTTAAAATTTAAAAAATATTCATTAAAAACAAAAAAATACGCAAAACCAAAAAATTTAAATTTTAAAAACTTAATCCAAAAACTCAAACCAAATACACTCAATTATTTTTTCATTAAATCAAAATTATCCCTACATCTACCAAATCCTCTTTTTTCCTTTTCGCTTTCCGCTTTTTTTCTTTCTTTTCCCCTTTTGTTTTTCTTTCCATCCTTTGTTTTCACCACGATCCTCAAATTCCCCAACCCTTAAAACAAAAATATCCCCAATTTCAAAATTCCCAAAATACTCTCGATCGAAGGTTTTGAAGGAACTAGAGAAAGCAATCAAGGTTTACTTGGGTGCCAAAGATCGATTGCCTCTCGTAATCGTGAACTTCTCACATGTTTTCTTTCAATTTTCAGATTTCATTGTTTACTACTTGAGCACACTTGTTGACCTTTGAATTTACTCCAATGCTTTTGCCCAGTAGTTATATATCATTTCGACTACCTTGTGTCTCCTCAAACTAGACCGCTAAGATAGACATCAACATCGAGAGGGATTTAGCCTATGCTTAAAGTTAGAGAATGTCCACAAATTTTGTTTTTGTGGGCAACAAGATCTTATACAGGAGAAAGGTATTATTCATGGCATTTTGTTGGGAATTCAAAACTTTTTGGATAAATATTTTGTCCGGAAATCAATGAACATAGCTTTGTTCTTGTCATCTGCTTACGTAAGAGTGGTCTCCATACGCAGAGATTCAACAAACAGATGAGTTGGTTCTCATGATTGCACATTTTTACTATAATGCAAAAGGCCTTCATGGATTAATGATGAAGCCTGTTTCCACCATTTCAGCCCAAGCCTAGGTATATGCTAATCCCTTTCAAATTTTGTTGTTTTTGGATGATCTTATGGGTGATGACAAAGTTGGGGAGGCCTATTTATACTTGCTTTTGCAGAAAATTGGAAAGGCTAAACTAAAATATGATTGATTAGGCAATAAGATGTCATATATAGATATTATATTATTTTGGTCCTTGAAACGTTGTATCATGTTTTACATGTGTAATTTGATGACGGCAACAAAGGAGGGAGTTAGCAAAGAAGAAGAGAGAATCAATTAGTTATACTAATTGAAACCCTTAATTTTTTGACCAATAACTGACTTCATATCAAAGATTATGATGCTCGATTCTATGTGAGGCCTCCGTTTGTTTTTTTAATAAAAATATTTGTAACATTGGATTAAATGTTCGGAGAAAATTATCAACTTTGTGAATATATATATATATATATTTAAATGTCACATGTCCCGTGTTTGTGATTAATATTGGATTCGAAAGAAATATATTACACAGAAAAAAATCAAGCTGTATGTATTTCTTATTACAGAGTCGCCTTTCTGGGAATCCCTATATTGTGATTTTTTGGGGGTTAATTGTCACTCTTGACCTAGTCTGTCAAGAGTTGTTTATATATAAGCATGTTCAAGTCATGTTGGTCTTTTATCTAAGATAAAGAAATCACTGCATGATGGAACTTGTTTATTTGATTAGGAATCTTGATGAGGAACTTGAACCCTTTTCTTCTTGTTTTCGCAAGTTATGGTATTGTAAAATATATATTGTGTGAAGGAGGCCAGAGTCATTTTTGTTGGTCTGTGGAACTTGAACCCTTTTCTTCTTGTTGGCATCCACAACCTCTTTTAATACAAGTTCCATAGGCACTGACATGAAATATATGTAGCTCTTTAAATCAAACTTGGTGCTCAAAGTTGTATCTTCGAGTCGCTGCTTCTTGAACCCTGAATGGCCCAAGGGTCAAGTGAAGGACGAGACTTCTTGGTCTGATGCAGAATATTGCGGAAGAACTAATGTAATCAATTAAACAAGATTCATTTAAAAGTGTAGGTTCTATGCTCAGTGCTTTGAAATATGAAATGGAGACAGTGCTTTGAATTTTGCTGGTTTGAATTCTTGTTAGATTTCAATTCGTTTAAGGAGTTTATAGCAATTCAAAGATTCTTGGTATAAATAAATTGCTAATTTGCCCAAAGGGTTAGGTTGGGTTTAGTTGAATTGTGGCATTACCATACAATATTTTTATTTATCAAAGGAAAAAGGTATTATGTTGAGTCCATGCCTAGTGATTGGTGAACCCGATCTTTTCATGTTGATTGCCTTTGGTGTTTGTTAATGGTTTGCTACTACTATGTCCATTACAGATCCGAATACAAATGAAAATGAGGACTTGCAAGTTGTAGTTGTCATATCACGCCCTCCAAATAAAGTGTAAGAAATAATCTTCCTCCATCATGTTGCATGTTTCAGATTTTTACTGTTCAATATGATTTTTAATAGTGTTTTCTGTTTTTCATTACTTGGAGGATATTAAAAAATTTTTTTTATAAAAATTTTAATTATATAAATTAAATAAATAAATATTTACAAATGCCACGTCAATATTTGCAGGATGTTATAAAAAGATTATTTATTTATTAATGTTTATAATAGTTTTCTTTTAAAAATTAGTTAAGTTAGTTTGATTGGTTAGCTAAAATAAAGAGTATGGTTGGAGTATACACTAGCTAAACTAGTTAGGCAAAATAAAGAAGGTAGTTTTTTATGTACTTTGAAGAGGCATTTTAGAGAGCATGGTTGGAGATGCTCTTAGTGTGAAGTTTTTATTTTTAAACAAAATAACTGTAAAAATAAATTTATTTACAAAAATAATTTTATCACATTATTTTTGTAAATATATATATTATATTAATAGATTTTTCTATTTTAAACTAAACTCGTGTTTTTTCCAAACCAATTTAAAGCAATTGCTTAATTGACTTATTATTGCCCTTCTTCATTACTAGCTATCTTATAATTATATATCCTTTAAATGCGTTGAACAACTTTAAGGAAGGAGAATAAGGAAGGTAATTGCATTTACAGCGATAATCTTCAAGCATAGGCTTCAACTAAGGATATGTAAACCAGCTTGAAAATGTGTTTTCTTTCTTCTCCTCTTTTGTATTTTATTTTTTTTTTTTTTTAATTTTGGGTAGGGGAGGGAGGTGATGATGGAGAGGTGATGATCATGTACATCTTTGACAACTATTCTATGTTTGTCTTTGACAATTTTTTACTTAGCAATACTACCAAGTGTTCAACCAAATGTATGATTCTCGCAATGCATGTTTTGTTTGTTAGCACATTTCTCAAGATAATTATGTGCTATCCGGTTAATTCAGTTATAACTCGATATGGGTCTTCTTGTTGCCGCACAAAATACCGTGGAGAGTTTGAGGAAAGACTAAAGAAGTCGATGGAGGAAATTAAACAAAGTGATGAAATAATATTATTTATTGACGAGGTGCACACATTAGTTGGAGCCGAGCAAGAGGGGCAATTGATGTCGAACATCTTGAAACCAACTCTTGCAAGAGGTGAATTGCGGTAAAACCAACGCATGCATTACCATAAAGCTACGCCTTTATTTGTTTTAAGTTATGGTTACGTAGCATCAATATCGATTTGATACGTAAGTGTAACATAGAACTCAAACATGCAAAATGAACATTGATCATGTGGATTTTATTTTCATTTTAAGCTCGATATTTAGCTTTTCCATCTAAGTGAACTTAGGCAGTATATGGGTACACAATTACTTCAACTCATTCTCTTCCCTTGTTTGAACTCAATTTTTAATTTTATTTTTATCTTTTATGAGAAACCGCTTAGGTCTATGTATCAAAAGGAGAAAATTTAGCGCTTGATAATTTTGGGATCAAGAATGCATATTTTTCTTTAATAATTCTCAGACCGCATTTTTTTCTTTAATACTTTACTTGAAAAGAGTTGCATCCCATTATGTCTTGAAGTGGTTAAGAAGTATTGACCACATGTCCAAAATTTGGGATTTGTCGAATTTATGGACCCATGCAGGAAAATTGAGATTTGAAAGTCACAATCTGCACTGTGTTCACCATGGTAGTAAAGTTTTATTAGAATTTTTATTTATGACTAAACTTGTCTTGGGAGTGGATGGTTTATAATTCTAGTGTTCTTGGTTTTATGCTGATGTTGTTAACTTTATATTACTATCGATTTCTAAGTTTATCTATTTGTGGAATTGATTATTTGTCATGTGTAAAAATTAATGTGAATTCTCCATTGCAAGTGTGTTTTGGTGTTCATAAATATTCTGTTGAAGGTAATTTGTATTATAATTTATGTCAAAGTAATTACACCCTTTATGTGTACAAACATAATATATGCGTATATGCCAATTAATTGAAGGATGATGAACTTTTGGTGACATTATACTTGTATTGGTCAATAATATAGCATATGTGAAATCCGCAGACAAAGAAAAGATCCCTTTCCAAACTATCAAGCTGGCCGGAGTCCCAAATGGAAATTGTAATCACCTAAGTCGTTAGCAAGTTACATGAGTATTGGTTCAATGGCGTAACGTTGTTATTGATGACCGTGTGATGCAATCGATTAGATATGACATCATTACTCTTTTTTTGATAAGTTTGTTAATTTTATTGATTCTTGGAAGGAATAGAGCTCACAATATCAAATAAAGCATTTAGGAATTTATTATTATTATAATTATTATTTTTTATGTTTATCTTTTGCTCTTCATGTTTATGCAATCTATAATTATTCTGTTTGTCAAGTATTTGTACTAAATTTAATTGAATTACTTGATGTAGGTTTTGGTTGTAGGAGGTGGTGATGGTGGAGTTCTTAGGGAAATCTCTCGCCACAATATTGTTATATAATTCCGAACGCCATAATTAAGTGATCCCATAGTTAAGCTTCAAGTTGCTCTTAAGGTAATTGAAACTCTTGTTGCAAATTACTGATCCACCATAGAGATAGGTCACTGGCATAGTTTTATTTTGATTATTTTAAGCTAAACTAACAAATTTAAATGCATTAAATTTTCAAGTCAAGTTTGATATATGTTTTTGCAGATTTTGTTGAGGGAATAGTTGATACGATCGAGCGGTTGATGTTGGGAGCTAAAGATTATGTTGCTCTTCTTCTTCTTCTTTTTTTTTGAAGACTTGAATTTTTTAGTACAGTGTATTTAAAGATGGTTAATGGATAATGTCTATTATAAATTTAATTAATTTGTTAATTTTGTTATTTTTCATTTACAAAAAATTGGTTGGTGCTTGTAATTGATTTTTTTGTTGTAGCAAACTCATATATGATTTCTTTTTTATAAATAATTATTTGCGACAGTAAAACAATGGTCACTAAAAGTGTTTTTTATTTTTTTATTTTTTTTTGACGAATAGTCAGTTTAAAAAGTCTTTTTGATCAGATTTTTTATTATTTAAGTGCATGTGATGGTCACAAAAAGTATTTTTTTTAGTAGTGAATGTTATTAATCACACTTAAAAGATGTGATGTAAATATTTTTAATCACTTAAAAGGTGTGATCTAAATGTTATTAATCACACTTAAAAAGTGTGATTAAAAATGATCATTTTTAATCACACTTCCAAAGATCACACTTAAAAGGTGTGATCTAAATATTTTTAATCACACTTAAAAGGTGTGATCTAAATACTTTTAATCACACTTAAAAGATGTGATCAAAATATTTTTAATCACACTTAAAAGGTGTGATCTAAATGTTATTAATCACACTTAAAAAGTGTGATTAAAAATGACCATTTTTAATCACACTTCCAAAGATCACACTTAAAAGGTGTGATCTAAATATTTTTAATCACACTTAAAAGGTGTGATCTAAATACTTTTAATCACACTTAAAAGATGTGATCAAAATATTTTTAATCACACTTAAAAGGTGTGATCTAAATACTTTTAATCACACTTAAAAAGTGTGATTAAAAATGACCACTTTTAATCACACTCCCAAAGATCACACTTTAATAAAATTTAAAAAGTGTGATTAAATAACATACATCACACCAAAAAAGTGTGATCTTTATCTGTTTTTGTAGTAGTGAACATTTATGGAATTTGAAGACAAAATTGAAGAAGAAGAACTTGAAGAGATTTAAGGGGAAAACAAGGATTCGAACTAAGGTATGGAAATCTATTTTGAACCTTTATGATTAATTCATCAATTTCATGAAATCATAAAGAGATTTGAAGATTTGGAACCCATTTGGGTTAGGGTTTTGTGTTATGTATTTAAGTGAGCTAAATTTAAGAAATTAGAACTTGGGTTCTTTGATTTTGCATGATTGGAGTTCAATTTTGTGAACAATATATGAAATGAACTCTAGATTGTCCATAGAACAAGATTTATGCAAGGATCAAGTGTGTTTCTGGGTTTTGTTTTGGAACTTTTACGATTATGAAAGATGAAACATTGATTTTGAACTTAAGGCAAAAATTGATGTGTTTGAGATGAGATTGCACTTGAATATTGTTGGGTTATCATGTTTTTAAGTGATTAGAGTTGAACCCTAAGTGGAAAATGGATAAATTCAGCTTGAAACCAACAAGTCTTGCTCGAACAGATTTTCTCACCCAGCGCCGCACGTGCGGCGGGCTTCCCGCACGTGCGACAGTCCATTTCCAGCACCCAAATTGATTCTGAAATAAAAGCACGTTGTCCTACACGTGCGGCCCAATTCCAAGACGCGGCCTTGTTTCCGTGAGGGTGCATCTATGTTTCAACCCAACTTCAAATAAGTATATCTCCCTCATCTAGACTCTGTTTTAAGTGAATCTTTAGCCTAAATTCAAGCCCCAGAAGTATAGTTTTCAATGGTGGTGGGCTCATATGCAAATTTGGAGTACACCAATAGATATGTTCAAATTAGTGAAGGTTGTTCAATTTCGCTCACTCGTTTCATGCCATTTCTTCTCCTAACCTAGTTTCCTTCATTTTTCCTATTTTCCTTGATATGAATTATGACCCATTGAACACTAATGAGTTTAGAACTAACATAACTAATTAGTTAAAGAGCAAAGTAATGGATCTGTTTATTTGATTAAGAAAAGATTAAGAGAAGTAACTTTAATCAAGGGAGTAATTTTATGTTCGATATGTTGTGTTATGTAATTGTGTTTGTAGGTCAAGTCAAGAACATCGCTCAACTGCTACCAGAAGCCCATCAATGTGAGTAATAATATTGTAAATATATGTTTATTTATATTTATTTGGATACATAAATGTTGTGATGTTTTGGAATTATGTTTTATGCGAATAAATGAGTTACAAGAACTGTGATATGGAATATGGAATATGGATATGAAATGTGAATTGTTAGTAATATGATATGGTGGGCCCAAGGCCGGTCCGCTTATGCTATGACATGATATGAATTGTTCGGTCTTTAAGACCTATTGCTTGTTGGTATGGAACAAAATGATGTACTAACTAAGTGCTACAATGAGAGTCACCTCTAGAATTTGTATGAGTCACCTCTTGAGTCCATACATACATGAATTAGGCCCAATGAGAGGTGGAGATATGTCGATGTTCCATCTACTCCATGATAAGATACAGTGATACGATATGAGAAGTAGGGACATGTCGATGTTCCATCTACTTTATGATAAGAAACAGTGATACGGCATGATATTGTAGACACCCCATTTTTGACCGATCTTAAGACTCAGACGTCACCGATTGAGCGCTCGGTGATGTTGTATATTGTGCTCGTTTAGGAGTCTCAGAGTCGCGGCCGTGCGCCCTGCCTCCAGACTTCCGAACTCTCTTCTGTGTCTTGCCTCGGTTTGCGAACCGGACTCGGTTTTCTCTGTTTTCTTTCCTGAGGGGAGGGAGAGGTCCCAGAGACCAACGCCGGTGGGTGGGCTACATTTCGTGGGTCAGAGGCCATTTTGCCCATTTTGGTCCTCGGGCCGTGTGCCAGGGTTTGGGACCACCCAACCATCTCCGATTCCTCCGGTTTTGGCATGCATCTCATTTACTCCCTTTCGAGGGACACTGGGTCTTAGATACCCAAGTGGCCAAACACCACTTTCGGTGATTAACGGCCGGTTGACCCCTGAATCACAGATTTTGGCCCCGAGTATTCTTTTGCATCGGTTTTGTTCATTTTTGGCAGCACTTATTTTATCACCAGGAAGATCACTGGAGGGTGTGAGGCCAGCAATTGTCTCAGTAACCAGTTATGCTCCACTGGTGCCCTCGGCGCCCGTTTTTCTCACTTCCGGGCTAATGTTGAACACCCTAGGGCCATTTTCTTCGAGCCAAAACCACATATTTGTGTTGTACACACATGGGAGGACCCTAAAAACACATGGCCGGCCGAGTAATTGCACTGACCTTTTGAACCCCTCTTAAAAGTGGCCTATTCTCTCTCTGCTTTTAGAGTTGTCAATTTTGAACCATAGGGTTGTGATGAGGAGACACAGGAGGACACCAATATCGGTGGCCGCCGAAATTCACAGGACCTTTTGACCCTTGGTCGGCCCGGCCATAGGTAGCCTAGGCCACCGCAACAAAATGGCTGGTCGGCCATGTTCCTTGGGAGGTGCAGATGCATGATAGCTTTATCCCCAAAATATCTGGGATGGGGATATTTTGTTCAAGGGAACTTAATCCCTTAAGGCCTACACTCTTTCACACACTTGGACACACCATCCTTGCATGCATATATCTCTCTCTCTCCTCAAGAGTTAGAACACTTGCCTCAAGCTTACAAACACATATCCATCTTCATCTCTTTGATTCTTCTCAAGTTTGGTGCCATTTCTTCATCATCATCAAGCACCACCACCACCACTCCATTTCCAGAAGCAAGGAGAGGTTCTCAGAGGCTTAGAAGAAACATTCCTCAAGCCAAGAGGTAGAAAGAAAAGGTCTCTGAGGTAAGTCTCCATCTCCTCTTTTGTAGCATTTTCTTGCTTCTTTTCTGCCTATTTTCTCACTGTTTTAGGCTCCGACCCTAACTTAAAGAGTCCTTATTTTGAGCTATTATTCATGTTTGTTCAAGGGCTCAACCCTGTTTGAGCCCTCCATTTGGTACTTGCTTCAATACCATCTTGTATGCCTTTATTTTGCATGAAATTTCTAGCCTATGAGTGATCTGTTTTAGAGCATAATGTAAACTGTAAGTAGGCCTATTTTGAGCCTCTCTTCAACATTGAAGAAGGGCTCAACCCTGTTTGGGCCCCCTATCTTGTACTTGCTTCATAATCTCTCCTATTTACCGTAAGTTTGCATGATTTGTTTGGCCTACATGTAGTCTGCTTTTGGAGCATGTCATGAACTGTGAGTAGACTTATCTTGTGTCCTCTACAACATTGTAGAAGGGATCAACCTTTTGGGGGTCCCCATGTTATACTAGTCAATATACCCTCTTGACCCCCATTTTTGCATGCTTTTTTAAGCTTATCTAGCTTCTGCTTTCATCATCGAACTGGAAAGAGTCATATTTTGATCTTCTTGACATATTTAATTAAGGGTCTTTTCTGGTTTGATGAATGTTTGGGATACCTCATGTTATAGCCTTATGTATCCTAGCTCTTGCATGACATTTTTAGCATGTTTTCATAATGAGTTGTGGGATTTCATCTACCGTAAATGTTCATATTTTTAGTCCCTAATCAGTGTTGAAGAAGGTATTTTTCCATTTGGGCATTGCATATATCACTTTACTTTAATACCCCTCTTGGGGAGCCATTTTTGCATTCTTGCTTAATCCTATGTGTGTTGTTGTTTAGCCCTTTTATGACTAAAAATGCTTGTGGGGCTTCCTTGCTACTGTATTTTCATTCCATGTCTAGATTGTGCATGTTTGGTATAGCTATAGGCCATTTGGTGCCTAAATTCATGTTCCGGGCCATTTCATGCATCGGGTGTACTACGCCTCATTTCGGGCTGTTTTCCCCCACATTTCAGTGCCAAAATTCATTTGCATGTTTGCATATCATTTCCATGCCATTTCATGCCTTAGGGCCATTGCCTCGGTTTGCGCGCCCGTGTGCACGCATTTCGAGGCACTTCATTTTCATCCATCGGCCTCCTGTGTGAGTGTGGTTGAGGCTCTCTCATGTTGGTGTAAGCCCATATTGCATCGCATATCTCATTTTAGTCTCATTGCATCGTGTATGCCGTTGCCTCGGTTTGAGTGCCCGTGTGCACGCATTTCGAGGCATCTCATTTTAGCATCATTGCATTCCGTATGCCATTGCTTCGGTTTGCGCGCCCGTGTGCACACATTTTGAGGCACTTCATTTTCATCCAACGGCCTCTTATGTGAGTGTGGCTGAGGCTCACTCATGTTAGTGTAAGTCCATTTTGCATTCTGTTTGCCATTTTAGTCTCATTGCATCGTGTATGTCATTGCCTCGATTTGCGTGCAGTGCACGCATTTCGAGGCATCTCATTAGCATCATTGCATTTCAGATGCCATTGTTTCGATTTGCGCCCATGCACGCATTTTGAGTACTTCCTTTTCATCCGACCTCTTATGTGGCGTCGAGGTCCACTCATGTTAGTGTAAGTCCAATTGCATTGCGTATGCCATTTTATGCCTTAGAATCATTTCCTCGATTTGCGTGCCCGTGTGCACGCATTCCGAGACGTCTTGTTTTCATAGCATTGTGGATGCTAGGATTGTATTTTAGTTGCATTCATGCTTATCATGCATATTGCATCGTGTTCGGGATAGGAGTTAACCCGGGCACGGGAAACGAGGCACGTTCCGTACTCCGAGTGACGAAACGCGTCTCAATTCTCAAGTCACCGACACTCCGGATTACCCATGATGGAGTTAGGTTTTGTTGTAGCATTCATCTGCATTCACCCTATATTGAGTTGTGCAATCCGATTCCTTGGCCATCATGCATCGAGATGCGCGATTGGTGGCACGAGGATCGAGGCATGCATATATTTTGTGAGATACATTGCTATGTCCCTTTCCTGCTCTCTGTTACAGCATACATCAAGAATCAGCAAATTTTCAGGACTTGGCACGCGAGGAACCTTGCAAGCAGAGGCTAATTGGGGCATCGTTGGATTTCGAAAAGGCAAATGACATACATCATGCACGGTAGTCAAAGCGATACGCTCGCATGCCGGGCCATAATTTTTCTTCTTTAATTTGTTAATTAATTAGGAATTTGTATATTTATCTTGGACTGTATTATTCTTTTATTTCGGTCTGTATTATTTATTCGGACCCTCTGTGCGAGGGCAAAATTGTAATAAGTGTGGGTGAGTGTAATGTATGTCTTCCAACCCCACGTCTTTCTTCCCTTTTATTTACACCTTATGATGGTTAGATATAGGCATTGTAGACGCCGCCGGGCTTCACTCTCTGATTCGGACTCAATTTGTGTAACGGTTCTTAATCTGAACCAAAGAGTCCGAATCCGGCAAATCGTTTGAGAAAAACAGATTTTTTGAAAAGTAGTGCCAAACATGGACTGCTTTGCCAGATTACAGAGTCGCCACCTAAATATTTTAAAATGGGAAATTTAGGAAACCCTGACTCGGTGCCGAAGGCCACATGTAAAATCATCACCAAAGTGGTCTTGGCTCGAGAACTTGGGTGCGATCGGAAGGTCACTATGAGCACCCCCTTTCTTAAGCCGAAGACCTCTACTAACCGTGATATCCGTTTTGAAAACATTTTGTGTTTGGTAACGTTTACGTTTTCAGTTTATATTTACAAAAATTTTATAAACTGGTTTTTGTTTATTTTTTTGTATATTTTTAGAAAAACATAAACTACAAAGCGCGTTTATTAATTGACAACATGTCTAAAAAAATTAAAAAATATAAAAAAAGAGTGAGAAATGGCAAGTGGTGGCAAGTGGCGGCAGAAGACGATGGTAGAAAGTGGTGACGGTGGGTGGTGGGTAGCTGGTGGCGGGTGGGTGGTGGTGGCGTGGTGGTGATGGGTGGAGTGACGGCGGTGGGTGGTAGCAAGTGGGTGGTGGCGGTGGCGGGTGGTGGTGGCGGTGGGTGGTAGATGGGGCGGGTGGCGTGGGTGGTGGTGGGTAAGTGGAGGTGGTGGTGGTGGGCGGGTGAGGTGGGTGGCAGTGGGGTGTTGGCGTGCTTGAGTGGGTGGTGGCGGTGGCGGTGGTGGTGGGTAGGTGGCGGGTGGGTGGATGACGGTGGCGGGTGGTAGGTGGGGGGTGGTGGTGGTGGTAGGTGGGTAGCGAATGGTGGTGGTGAGTGGTGGGTGGAATGTGGTAGGTGGTGTGCCGGGTGGATGGCAAGTGGTGGCGAGGGATGGGTGGTGGTGGCGAGTAAGTTATTGGTGGGTGGTGGTGGCAGGTAGTGGTGGTGCGTGGGTGGTGGTGGTGGTGGCGGCGGAAGACGGTGGTGGAAAATGGTGACGGGTGGTGGCTAGTGTTGGGTGGTAAAAAAAAAAAAAAAAACTGAAAACTCAAAATGAAAACACATTTTTTGTGTTTTCATTTTTTGGCCAAATTTATAAACTGAGACCACTGATTTATAAATCAAAAATTTTACCAAACAAGTTTTTATTTGAGTTTTTAAAATTTTTGTAAATATAAACAGAAAACAGAAAACGTAAGTGTTACCAAACGGCACCTACATGTTCTTATTCCAATTGCTTAGCCTAGAGTTACTATGTGATGCACACAACACAAAAGTATAGACTAGATTGCCTAACTTGGAAATAAACATTGCATATCCGTTTGTCTCGAAAAAGCGGTTGTTTTTCTTTTGCTACTCGCAAGTATGCTAGAATGCAGATTTCAATGAGTTGTACCAACTCAGGGAATCTAGCCTCCACCCACGCATTCAAACAGTTTATCATGTAAGTACTTAGCAGCATGGCAAGCATCTTGTCATGGTAAACATTCACACATCAAGATATGCTAAAGCCATAAAACTTACATCGTACTCGTGCCAAAAGCAGTAAACTAGTTAGCAAACATGCATGACCTAGTTCATGTTAAGTGGCTAATGCATCACACGCAGAGATGTAATCTAGAGTAGGCTCCGGCTAACCTAAACATGGCACATGAGATGCAACAACTATCACGTATTCAATTTGGAATTGAAAGTACGATGCGATTTGTATGATGTCACAGGAGCAGAATGCATGTAAACAAATGCATGAATGCACACATGCATTGCATAAGGTATCTTGATTTAAATGTGCCTAATCTACCAACATAAGCGGGTAAATAAAAGGGGAAAAATGGGGGTTGGAAGACATACACCCACTCACACACACTTATTACAAATTTGCTCCTCGCTCGGAGGGACCAAAATAATATCTGATCCCAAAATAAATGAATAAATATTACAAATTCTAATTCTTGAATAAATAAATGTGAAATAAAAGGGGCCTGACGCCTCGAGATCTTGTGAATGATGCATGCTCGATCCAACTTGTCTTGCCCACGCACTGCTTCTTGCCTCTGTTTCCTTTGTCACGCCTCACTGGAAAATTGCGAGTCGAGAATACCTTCCAAATTCGCTGCGGTGCACCAGGCTAGAGAAATAACCATTGTCATTTGCCAGTGTACCGTGTGATTGATAGTTATCGGCCGAGACAAAAGGTGCTGTCAATTCGGCACTAAAGGGTACGTTAGGCATTAAATTCTGCGAGCAGGTTTTGTGACAGGCAGTGACGAGCATGGCATTGGAATTTTGGGACAAATGTATGCGGACACACTCCCTATCATGCAATAGACTCAAGGGAGCATGGCCTCGACCCCCAGGGCCATCAATCCGCATTTCAATGCGATGGCCGAAAGCCAAGTTAGCAACTTTCAATGGAATGGAATGCAAGCACAAACAAACAAGAGGCCCAACCTCTATCATGGTGATTCAAGAGGCAAGGTATGCATGCCAAATGCAACCTAAACATGTGAGCTAAGTATGCAATATGAGCATAAAAGGCAAGTATGCAAACATGCAACATGTATTAGGCACACAACCTAAACCAACAAGCATGGCATGCAACAAACATGAAACAATGGACTTAAACTAACATGGATAGCTCACAAGCATGCCAAATCGGCTGACCATAAGATGAAAAGAGATGCTCGAAATCGTGCATTGAATGGCATAAATCGAACTGAACCTCTAAGCATGAAATGGCACTCTAATGAAACATGAAGCATGGCATACTACACATACAAATTTCAGTAGTTAAATGAGGGGCAAAACAGCCCCGAAACAAAGTAATGACACCCGATGCATGGAATCACTCTAGAAATGCAAAACTAGGCCTCGAAATGGCCTATAGCTATGCTAAACATGCATTATATGAACATGGTATGAATAGACAGCAGCTAGACAGCCCAAATATAAGCACATTTTCAGTATAAGACAGCCCCAAAATCAGTAAGCATACAAGGCTAACAAACCATGCAAAAATGAGGCTAAAACAAGGATTTCAAAGCAAGTAGCATAAGGATCATCCAAACAATGTTGAGCCCTTCAACAACAATGTTGAAGAAGAAAAAAAAGTAAGCAGCAATGTTGAAGAAGGGCTCAAAGTAAGCCTACTTAGAGCTTACATCAAGCCGCAAAACAGATCATACATCAGCCAAATATTCTATGCAAGAAACATGGCATACAAGAGGATATTGAGATAGGTGCTATATGCGATCATCAAACAGCCAAATAGCCTTCATGAGACATGTAGAGGGGAAAAATAAGCCACTTTTCAGGCCTGTCTAAGGCCCAAAAATGGAAGCATGGAAGGCAAAAGAAACATGCAACAAAACAAGGACCCAAGAGGGTATTGAAGCAAGTCATACATGGGGGTCCCAAACAAGGTTGAGCCCTTCTTCAATGTTGAAGAAGGGCTCAAAACAAGCCTCTTTGTAGTTTACATCGGAGCTCAAAAATACATGCAACTAGGGCTAAACAATGAAGCTAAAAAATGCGAGTTTAAGAAATGGATGCTTACCCTTGAAGAGCACAAACCAGTGAGTTTTGATCCAAGTTTAGGTGCTCCTAAGCTCTGCAAAACAGCCCCAAGTCGTTGGAAATGGAGTGGTGGTGGTGGTACTAGGTGGTGGTGAAGGAATGGCTCAAGAACAATGGACTTTGGAGGTTGGATGGGAGAGATATGGAGAGAGGGGGTGGGATATATATGTATATATCGGATATACATATATATCTGGTTTGTTCAAGCCTCTAACCTAGACAAAAGGAGGAGAGACCTCCTTATATAGGCCAAGCAAAACAAGACTTAGAGGCTAAGTTTCAAAGGGTCAAAGGGTGCAAGGCTTGTTGGAGAAGCTTGGACAGGTGGTAGGCTTCTTGAGGAAGCCAAGACAAAGGGTCAAGGCTTCCTCAAGAAGCCATGAGCCAAGGTGCGCCAAAAATGGGGTTCAAAGGTGCAAAAGGATGCAAAATAGGCATATGGATGCACGTGGGTGCAGTTACGTGCATCCCGGCTGCACGGTGGCATGCACCAAGCTTGGGGGTGCAAAGGGTTCAAACCGGCGAAGATTCGATCATTGCCCAAAATAAAGTGTAAATTCGGCACTCTTTTACATTGATCGGCTAAATAGAGTGCCGATGGATGATTCCTTGGTCAAAACATGGCCAGTGGGTATGCAAATCAGAAGCCCAGGAAGTTAGATTTCAATGGCGCAAACCTTGCATCAAAATTCCTCCTGTGCAAAAAGTTATGCCCTTTTCCGTGAAGTCGCGCAGACTCGATCCAACCGGGATGATCCCCTGCCTCAACCCAACATATCTCCTCCACCCGGACTTGGCTTTGGGAGATTCTTGTGTACAAAGTGGAGCCCCGGGAGTCTTCTTTTCAACGATGGTGGCCTCATAGCTAAATTCCAAGTGTGCCATTGAATAAGCCTGATTCAGCGAGGGCCGCTCAACATTCTTCTATCCTGATTCATGGCGGACTACTACTTCAACCTATTTTCTCTCCTTCTCTCCTCCTCTCTTCATCTCCAAACCCTTAAACAAAGTGTTTGGGAAGATTTGCCTCTCTTCTTGCGAAGAAAGCGAACCCGTGCCACGCACATCTCTCAATCTGAAGCAAACCATCGGTAATGCCCAAGTCTTGAGGCGGGTCAAAAATGGGGTGTCTACAGGGCATGTTTCAATTAGCATACGATGACAACATGTTTGCATCATTCATCTGCTTTTACGTCAGGGCTTGGCGCATCATACTAACATTTGTATTTCAATTTCAAATTGAATACGTGATAATTGTAGCATTTCATATGCCATGTTTAGAATAGCCGAGCTTGCTATAGTTTGCATCTTTGCATGTGTTGCATTAGGCATTACGATATCTAGGATCATGCATGATTTTCTAATGAGCTTTTGTTTTGGCTTGGAGTACTCGGTGAGTTTTATGCTTTAGCATCCTTGCATGCGTGTGAGTGTTGCCATGAATAGCATGCTTACCATGAGGCTAAATGCTTATGTGATATAGCGCCTTGAATGCTGTGGGTGGAGGTTGAGTTACTTGAATTGGGATAATTCATCAAATGTTTGTTTTAAGCCCATTAGATGGTGGCAAAATCATATTTTCTAAGCCCACCCGAGGGTGGCAAATTCGTCTTAGCCTACTCACGGGTAGCACCATCAAACCATTTTCAAACAAACAAACATGAAATGTTTTGTTCCAATTCAGCGATCCGGTCTATACTTATATCTTGTCGCATCACATAGTAACCTAGGCTAATAACCGAATAAGAACTCACAATGTTTTCAAAATGAGATATCATGGTTAGTAGAGGCGGTCTTTAGCTGGCGGCGAAGTGCTCACAGTGACCTTCTGTCGTACCCAAGTTCGGCCGAGGCAACTTTGGTGATGACGGACCGTGGCCTTTTGGCACTTGGAGTCGGGGTTTCCTAAATTTCCCATTTTAAAATATTTAGGTGGCGACTACGTATCTGGCATAGAGTCCATGTTTGGTACTTCTTTCAAAAAATCTGTTTTCAAAAGCGATTTGCGGTTGGACTCTTTGGTTCAAGATTAGAACCGTGACATATGAGTCCTTGAACTGTAGTGACCCAATATCGAACGAGCGGGGAACTCGCCCTCCTTTCCGGGATGCGTTCGGGGCGATCTCTGATTCTGGCATTTCTATTTGGGATTTAGAGAACTTGACTCAAACTAATGATATCTGGTTTGACTACATTGTGTGTTTCTTTGCATTGCATTTGCATTGGCGCCTAGGACACCGTGTTTGCCATCTGCTATTCTGGCGGTTTCTGGGAGGCTTGTCTTGTCAAGAGCATGTCCATAAAATTTGGCAGTTCACCTGAGCTCTGCCGATGTAGAACACAAACCCCGTTTTATCGGGGCACCCTTTGACCATTCGACCTAGTGCATATTCGGATCCATAGTGACCATTCCAAACTAGAGACAGGTTGCTTACCCGTTTATAGGTTGTTTGAAGCCGCTGCGTGGGTAGTGAAACCTAGTTCACGACAAAATAGAGCGAAACTCTACCCCAACATAGGGGTGTTTTTGACTCTCTCTTATCTGCTATGTGCTTGTTAGAGTGTGTCTCTCTGAGGAATGCATGTATCGATTGAGTTTGGGCATCGAACTGCGGGCATCGGTCGATATCGAGAATCGGTTGTTTGCGGATATCGATTGATTTTGGGAAACGATGATACGAGAGCGATGATCGATGATTGAAGCGATGTATTTTCATCTTATCAGCGTGTGTTGAATGCCCATTGTGTGTGTGTATATTTAATTTAATTTGTTATCTTTGCCGTTTATCCGGTTATTTATTTCCTTTTAAACTTTATTATCTTTTTGCTAGGGCGGTTTTTATACGATTGCTTCGAACCAATAGATACTCCCCCAAGCACTTTGGACACAGGTCGCCGACTCAACCGATCCGAGGATCTTGTTGACGGACATCGGTGTTCCTCTCTACCCCGATTATCGAAGAAGGCCGAGGCGCGGTGTGTCGAAACGAGGATTCTGGCGGAATGAAGCTTTGGCGATAAACAATCGAGTTGAAATTTACGTATACGCCATAGAGATACATTTACTAGTCATTCGGATGGAATCGCAGAATACATCGAGGATGGAGGCGATGATCGCCAAATGCATGAGCATGAAATAGATGCGGAGGATGCCATCCAAGCGGAATTCTCCAAACAACAAAGCATGATCATGGCCCGGTAGGCATTACTAACATTGGCGAGAATCTGGCGTCGCTTCACATCAGGCTCCTCCTCCATGGCCTCCACTACTGGCGAGGCCTCTTGGCGAATACGCTCCCAAATCCTCAGAATATCCTCCCGAACACCCAGAATACCTTACCCAATGTCCAGAACACTCAAGAGGACACAGGTCTTCCAACGGGGCTGGCTCCGCCCCCACTTCTGCCGCAACTGTCCAAGAATCTTACACCCAACCACCCGGACTCTCCATTTGAGTTCGAGGTAGATCCTCTGACTCTGAAACCGATGGTGGAAAAACTTTTCAAGAAATCGCAAGGGTGAAGGCCATTCGGACATCGAAGATGGGTACAGCGATGTGGCCGTAACATTGCCGCAATTCAAGATGCCACAAATTGATCATTTTAATGGGTCAGGATCCTATGGTCATCTCGGCTATTTCGGACATCGAGGCCAATGGGCCTAACGACCACAAAAGCTTTCTTTGTTTGGCGAGAACTTTGTCGGGGTGGCGGCCATCTGATGCATAAAGTTAGAAGATGATGTGAAGAAACTGGGATGAAATTTGTGAGGCCGTTACCTGATACTCGTATAATACAGATCGAGATTACAACCGTGATCTTGAAACAACGAGTAGGAACAAAAGACTTTCTCGATTTTGTAACTTCGGTGGAAACAAAGGCATCGATGATGACCTTGAGGCCAACAGATAAAGATCAAATTCGGATGATTATGCGCAATCTCCAACGAGATTAATCTGAAAATGATTGTACTCCTTTTCCCACCTTCTCAGTTACGAGATGAAGTGCAGTCGAGATCACGATGAACAAGGTTTGATCGACCCGGACGAAGCGACCGAAGGACATTCAACCATAATAACACATGAGGCTCAGTGGCGCCAACACAAGGACTTGAGGTCGGCATGGTCACCACCACTCCCCTTCCCAACCAAGGCTGCGGCCACACCCTTTTCGATACCTGGGAGGCGATAACAAGCCCCGAGATACCAATCCAGAGGCCAAAGAACCTTCACTCCACTATACATGCCCTTGTCCAAGGCTCTCGGCGTTCTAATCAAAAAGGGGCATCTGAAACCCCTAGAGCCGAGGCCACTACCAAATCCACTCCCCCCCTTCCCATAACCCAGCCAAGTACTGTGCGTACCACCAGCAGCATGGCCATGATACAGATCAATGTTTCCGGCTGCGTCACGAGATTCAAGACCTCGTTGACAAGAATATCATTCTACCTCCCGAAAGACCCAACGTCACAACTAACCCACTCCCCGCACATAACCAAGATCCACCACCCAAAAGAGTCAACCTCATCCAAACTGGGGTCGTTTCCTACGATCCTAGTATCTATATTACTCCCTCTCACCTACCCAAGAGGTGATCCTTCTGATTACCTTGACTTGTGCATGTTGGACCTTCACAACCAATCCCGAGCAGAGGTGGTGACCTCCGAAGATGGGCAGGCGAGTTTGAGGAGGAAGCGAAATTGGTGAGTCTAGGATGGGACGGCAGGAATTATCTTTGGAAGAGCTTATGATCCAAGCGGATATATCTTATCGGTGAGCGGTCTGGTGAGTGTGGCTGCGAAAAAATTAAATTGTGCATGATTCGGGGGCGGACTTGAACAAGGCGAGATGATCGACAGCGGTGGAAGAAGATTTTGCCAACCTCCGGTTCTTCAACGACCAAGTGAGGATGCAACAATCAATTGGTTTGAATATAGAGTCGGCGAGATTCGGATGGTTAGATGATCGGCCGGATGTTGTGGAAATCGGCGAGCAAGGCGGCGAGCGGGGTATCATTGATGGCCGGAAGGGCCGAGAGTCAGAATGAATTGTCGGAGAGCGCCGGTACAAAGAATTTCGCTCGGGATCAAGATATGGTGAAAACCGAACAACAAACCCTACTAACACAGGAGGAGCAAGAGAAGAGGTGGGATTCTGAAAGAATCCGGAAAGCCAAGAACCATGAAGAGGTTGAAAGTGCTGCGAGCACAAGAGCGAGGACATCTTTGTGAGCATATGGGATGAAAGTATCGAGTACAAACTTGCGAGAACGGATAGGTGTTTGTTGAATGCTAGCGGGATGTGGTGGGAAGGCGATGACTTATGTCTTGCCCACACGGATGAAGATTGGGTAGGTGCTCAACGAGATGACACTTGGTACCTCGATGAGGTGGACCACATGACCCGAGCGGGGCGGTACTAAGCCCCACACCTCGACCAACCTGAAGCATCTGGGAAAGATAAAGAGGCCGAAAAACAGAGAGAGAGGCAAATTGAAGAAGAAGCTATACTAAGACAGTTAAAGAAGATACAGGCAGACATCTCCATCTGGGGACTGCTTATGGCTTCAAGGGTGCACAGACAGGCTGTCCTATCTACTATGGACAAGGCCAAACTCTCTGTGATACTACACGGAAGCGGTGGTTGAAATTTGGTTTTTCGGAGGAGGTTCCGGCATTAACCTTTTCGGACAAGAACTGCGCTGAGGCGTGAATCATAACAAACCCTCTACATCTCCGTGGAATGTAGAGATAAGTGAATCTACGGTGGTACTTGTTGATGCAAGATGCGCTATCAATGTCCGCCTTGATCGAGCGGCATATGCAATTGGGTTAAAACCGCGGACTTCATACCAACCACTCGGTGATCAAAACTACGATAATACGGTGGGGAAGTGATGGGGAATGTCAAGGTTGGGCCAGGTTGGTCGAGGACAACATAACATTGAATTTCATGTCTTGGGCGTTCCGCAACCTTCAACTTACTCTTGGGGCGGCCGTGGTTGCACCAAGTAAGCGATCTCTTCCACTCTACACGGATGTTGAAATACCCTCACGGGAAGGGGTTGCAATTGTTTTCGAAATTCATCCATCCATCCGCCTTGAAGTGTCTCGCGATTTGGAGATCGAGCATGGCACGGAGGATGTGTTCTTATCGGGGTTCACTTTGGCGAGAGGCGGGTAGTGCACGAATATTATGGTACGTAAATGAAGGTGTTTACGTTAATGCTCAATCCATCTACCTCATGAACAAGCTACAACATATCCGGGATGGGATTAGGAAGGAGCGGCGAAAAGTCATTGCGTTGGCGAAGTGCCACATAACCCATATACCTTTGAATTTGGGTTATCGCCCACCAAGAAGAATTTGGGTGAGAAAGGAAAAGAAATGGGCGAGCAGCGAGCAGCGAAATTGCAGAAACCTTTGAATTAATGCACGAGCCCATCGGGTACCTGAGCAGACGCTTCGTCAGGGAGAGACTTTCCATTTTGCGACTTCGAGCCATGGTTAAGCGGAGAAGAAGCGTGCGGGTTTGAAATCTTCTTCGACACTGCAACTATCCGGGGATAGCGTTGCCACCAAGCGAGCAGACCCAACAACTGAGGTTGAAGCGAATAAAGCGATGGATCTGAGGCCTGAGTTGGAAATGGGGTAGCTTGGCATGTCTTCTCTCGATCCTCCGATCGACCAAGAGTGCAGGGGATAACCGTGGTTTCCATGATTGGGGATGAAAGCGGTGCGAGCCGGCGAAAGCCTATCTTGGATGCATCAATCGCACCCTCTCTCACCTGGCAGTACGATGAGGGATTTTTGTCCAGCAGCGGGTCGGTGGTAGTGAGGAATCTGATTCCACAGTCTGTGAGTCGAATCGAGTTCAGCTCGTGAGTCTGAGTCTGGTACTCTGGGGATGTTAACCGGATGCCACAAATTGTCTGTCTCGTCTTTTTCCTTTTCATTTGAGTCTGTTGTAACCAATAGATCGGACGATTTGGATGTGCCTAATGAGAATGAACTATCTGTGGTTTTAGAGTACTTTTACGTGCCCTAATTTATTGCATTAATCGGACTTTCAAAATTTTGATCAAAAGCAGCGAGGGCGAAGTTCCTCGGTTTACTAGCGTTTAATTGAGCAAGAGCAAGAGATTTGTTAAACCATTAATGGATGAAATCATTCGTGAACATTAGTCTTGAGGAGGACCAGCGGTGGTCGGATCGGGTCGACGTTGTCTTCGGAACGCGGCGCTTAGTCGCTTTATTAAAAGATTTCAAAGATGTTTTTGCATGGTCCTCTGAAGACATGCAGAATCGATCTGAGATTATGCGACATCGGATCCCCTTGACCTCGAGGCTCGGCATCAGCGAAACTTCAAAGGATCGCGGATTGGGCTCTTAAATTTAAGGAAGAGGTCACCAAGCAAATCGACGCAGGCTTCCCTCTAGTATCTGAATATCTGACTTGGTTGGCCAACATTGTTCCGGTGTCGAAGAAAGATGGCCGGATCAGTGTATGTAGACTTGGATTTGAGCGAGCTAGTCAGAAGGGCGACTTCCTACTGGCACATCGATGAGTTGGTAGATTTCCGGCGGGGCATGCATTGCTCTCATTCGTGGATGGCTTCTCGAGGATACAACCGGATAGTGATGACACTAGAAGGAGAAAAAGCTGCATTCACCACCCGTGAGAACATCTTGCTCTTGGGTAATGCCGTTTGGGTTGAAAACAATGAGCTACTTATCAGCGAGCGACCACAATACTACATGATATGATCCACAAAGAGGTTGAGGTATATGTGGGCGACATGATTGTCAAGTCCAAAAGAAAGAGGGCCACTACACCTCCTTGCACAAGTTTTTCAAAGGATCGAGGAATTCAGTTCGCTAAACCCTCGAAATGCGTTTGGTGTTACAGCGGGAAAAATACTAGGGTTTCGATTACACAAAGGGCATCGAGGTCCCTTCCAAAATCAAGGCCATCATAGAAATGCCACCAAGGGCGAAAAGGAGGTGCGAGGCTTTACGGGTAAAGTGCAATTCATAAGGCGGTTTATTTCAAAATTAACCTTGACTTGTGAACCACTTTTGGCCTCCTCAAGAAAGGAAAGAAGTTCCAATGGGACGGCCGATGTCAAATTGCATTTGAGCAGATTAAAGAATATCTCTGAGAACCCACCTTTTATCGCCACGAGCAAAGGAAACCGTTGATTTTGTATCTGTCGATTTGAAACCACGATGGGTTGCATGCTTGCACAAGAATCGAAGATAAAGGTGGAAAAAGCCATCTACTATTTAAGCAAAAAGATCTTGGAGTATGAGACCCGATATACATTTGGAAAAACTTGCTTAGCTCTGGTATGGGCTACCGGAAAGCGGCACTACTGTTAGCTCACTCTCTAATGTTGGTTTCACGACTTGATCCCATCAAATATCTCTTGAGAAACGGTAACTACGGAAGGCTAGCTCGTTAGTTCTTTTGCTCTCGAATTTGATCTCACGTATGTGACACGCAATCGATGAAAAGGAAGAAGCGATGGCGAGTTCCTTACCGACCACCGGTTGAGGATAAAGCGATCGATACTATTCCGGATGAATCAATGCATATCAACGAAGAAACTTGGGCGATGTACTTTGACGGGCGTCAAATCAACATGGGTATAGGATAGGAGTGTTCTTGATAGCACCCGACAATTCCGTATCCTCTAGCCTTCAAACTCGGTTCAAAGTCTCGAACAATGAAGCGAGAATATGAGGCGTGTATCTTTGGTCTAGAAGCGACCATGGAACTAGGGGCATCGGAGCGTTATTGAGGATTCGAACCTTGTTGTGTCTCAAGCTAAAGAGGAAAGTGAAAGAGGAAAAGATGATGATGTATCACCAAACCTTGGATTTGCTTATTCCTCGGTTTGAGAAGCTAAGTTTTACTCATCTACTAAGAGAACAACGAGTTCAGATTCTTTGTAACTCTATCTTCTATGATAGACATCCGTGTGGAGTCGAATCGTCAGGTCATCATTGACGAAATTTGCACGCCTATGAGTCGATTGCGACCATAGATGAAGTTAAGGGCGAACACCCACAGTATTACGACATCTGGAACTTCTTGGAGAAAGAAGCATACCCGCCAGGGGTAAATGCCAAAGACAAGAGGGAAATCAGAAGAATGGCAGTTCAGTTCATCATCTGCGGGGGTAAACTATATAAACGGGGTCATCTGGGAATGCATAAACTATGCGTTGATGCTGAAGAGTCAAAGCGTCTGATGGAAGCCATCCACGGGGGTGAATGTGGTGCACACATGAATTGGGTAATGTTGGCACGGAAGATCCTTAGACAAGGTTATTACTGGTCCACCATGGAGGAGGATTGTATTGGCTTCGTCCGGCGATGTCACAAGTGTCAAATTCATGCAAATCGCATGAGCATCCCGCCGTCAAAGCTGTACAACATGACTTTGCCATGGCCGTTCTCTGTCTGGGGAATTGATGTGTCGGATAGCCGCCAAAGGGTCGAATGGGCATGAGTTCATCTTGGTAGCGATAGATTATTTCACAAAGTGGGTTGAGGCCCAATCTTATGCGGTGTTGAAGGCTTCGCATGTAGCAAAATTTATCAGAAACAACATTATCTGTCGCTACGGAGTCCCAAATGAAATCGTTTCAGACAATGGTTCCCACTTCAAAAAGGAGGTGATCGATTTGTTGGAGAAATACAATGTGGCTTTTCATAAGTCGTCTACTTACCGGCCGTAAACCAACGGAGCAGTTGAGTCCGCCAACAAGAACATCAAGCGCATACTACAGAAGATAGTGGAAACCTATCGGGTGGCAGATAAGATTCGCTCTGTGGAGACTCTGAGGACTTGATCGAGAACTTCTCTTTGGGCGACTCCGTACTCATTGGTTTATGGGATGGAAGCCGTTCTACCTATTGAGATTGAGGTCCCGTCATTACGAGTATTGGCGAGTGCGGATAGCAGATTGGCGACAAAAGCATTTGAGGAACTCATGCTTTTCGATGAAAGAAATTTGAAAGCCATGTACCACATCCAAGGTAACCAATGCAGAATCGCCCGGGCTTTTAAGAAGAAGGTTAAGACCAGGAATTTGAAAGAAAGAGATTTGGTACTCAAAGACAACCGAGCTCCCATCCATGACCCAAGGGGCAAGTTGGACAATTGGGTGGTCCTATATTATCAAGTCAATCGGTCGAGGTGGGTACGTGGTTACGATGGACCTAGATGGCTTGGAGTTTTCTCAACCGATCAACATGGACAAGTTGAAGAAATACTACCCACGAGAGGCTCGCTAGGCGAAAACCCAAAAGGCGACCTAGGCAAAATTCAGAGCATAGAAAATTTGAAATTATAAAAGCGAGCTCGCAAGGTTGAAAACCCGCAAAGGGCGGCCTTGGCAAAAGTTAGAGCGCAAAAGGAGAGTAACAATACCCGAGCGAACCCAAGCCTGAACTACGTAAGGCTTGATTCCCATCTTTGGGATACGTAGGCAGCTTCATCTTGAAGTTCAGCCACAATCTTTTCCCCGATCAACTTTGTCCATTTGGTCATCTCAGTCATCTCTATTCATCAGCTTTTGTCGTGATCTCTGGTACAGTGTTATTCAGACTAGGGGCAACTTTCCGTTGCAATGAAGTGTTACGGCACCATCCAGACTAGGGGCAACTTTCTGTTGCTATGAATCGCCGAGGCACTTTTCAAACTAGGGGCAACTTTTCAGTTGCTAGGATCCGGGGTTGTGCATCTCGGTGACAGATCTCAGGCGTGTCCAGTTCTGATCCATATCGAAAATAGTTTTGAAAAGTTTTAATAAAAGTTGACTTTGTTCAAAATTAATCTTTTCACAACTAAGACCATTTTTGGACCAAAAGCGGAAAATTTTCAGTACCCCAACCTTCAATTTCATTAAACAGAGTTCTCTTGCTCTTGCATACAATTGAAGTTTCTTTTTATTACACTCATAACGAAAACTTGAAAGTACTAATAAAGCAATAAACCTGGGGCATAGTCAAGTCAGGTGTCCCTGCGCCCCCTGCCAGAGCTGGTTGAAGCCTCCGACGCCAACCTAGGCCCAACCTGTGCCCCCTCATTGAGCCAATCCCAGCACTCGTCAGATAAAGTGCAACTAAAAGTAAGGGCGGGGGCCAGAAGCTCTCTAACTCTCCACGCCGGGGCTTGCCGAGGCAATGCTCGGCCGACAGGAATGCGGATACTCTATCCTCTGGTGGGCAAGTCGATCATGGCGAATAGCGAGAATACGAAATGGGAAATAGAATACCGGTGAGTCAAGCCCGATCAGTCGAATCCCGACCGCTAGGGACATCTTGTAGCTCATTCGGAGATTGAGCCAAGGACAACGCCAATAATGCGACCTGCCGACAGATTGCACATCCATTCAAACCACCATCCCTCATCAAGGGCATCGACCAGGCGTCGTCGGAAGAAGTAACCGCGGGCTGAGTAAGCAGGGCAAGAGTCCACAACTTGCAATTTATCCATCAACCATATACGGGAGGGATGAAAATAAGAGAATAAAGAATAGAGATGTGCGATGAGAGAAAAGTAAGATAAGGGTTTTGTGAAAAAAAGCCGGGCAGGGCGAAGTGATGTGAGCGAATACATATGTGGCGATAGTGGACTCCTGCGAACTGGTTGTCTCCGTGAAAGCATCCAAGCCCATCAGTGTCTCGGCCAGAGTCATGGCAATGCAACTCCTTCCCTCTTTCAAGCCTTGAGCAACTTTAATCAGACGGACGCCGGACCCTCCGAAGCTTGAGGCAAACAGGAAATGAGATAACAGGCACAAACAGAGAGCATGTCGTCGGAAGCCTTGCCAATGATGGTCGCTGCGGTCACCAGCATCGGAGAATCGGTAAATCAGGCTCGGGATATTCAACATTCCGTCACAAATCAGGGATCGAGCATCATGCGCGTCGAGTCCGCACATCCGCCCTAAGGTCTGGGCTTAGCCAAAATTGAGTTGGGGCAAGATCTCCTCACCTCGCTCGGATTCTATCAAAACTTTAAAATCTTCAAAAGTGGGACATACCTCTTGCCCTCCGAAGCTGAAGACGTGCGTCACTGGGTTCCAAAATCTCATCGCGGCATGGAGGAAAGGAAGATGCAGTGAAGTCCGGCCCAGCGTGAATAGTGCATTCAAGCCGAAACCCCGGAAGTTCAACTTTTCTGAGCCATCTAAAGAAGAGATCCAAGATGTGAGATTTTCTGCGAGAAATGCCTCCATTTTGTGCAAAGCAGTGATGAAATAAATGAATTCCAAGGTTGGGGCTTTTATAGAGGGTGAAACACTATTCAAAGGACACGTGTCACAATTCTGGAAGCCGCAGGGAGAGGTGGCCGGCCGGCCACCTATTCTAGTAGGCATGCCACCCTTGATTCAAAAACCTGGCCGGCCGGCCACCCTCCAAGCCCCAAAATCCAATGTGGTCCACCATGCTCATTGGTCCTGTTTCGCCCTCCGAAAGGAAGTTTGAGGCACTTTCACGCATCGGGAACGTCGAAGGCCTACATTTCTCTCAGTTTCGGATACGTTCCATCATCCAGATCGTCCGTCTGAAGTACGCTTTGTTGTATTTTTGCTCATCGAGTTGTTGCTTTGTTTATCGAGTTGTAAGTTTTGTCGAGCTGTCGCATTTTGTGTTTTGAGTTATTACTTTTTGTTTACTCTTCGTTTATGTGATTTTGTTAAGTCTTGTTTATTGAGTCGTTAACATTGTTGTACTTTGCTTATCGAGTTGTAAACTTGCTAAGATTCTGTTATTTCTTAGTGAGCCGAGTTTGTGACTTGTTGCGTCGGTTCATTACCTGACCCGGTAAATACACAAGGCACATTTTCATTCAATTCCATTTTTGTGCAAAATGATGTGTTGCGATGCTAAGAATTTCAAATACAAACATCTCTTCAAAGGCTGTTTCATTCCATCATGTTTTACAACAAAATAAAGGTACAAGTTTTACAGGAAATAAAACTGCCTAACAATGTGCAAAGTGCTACAAACTACTAGCAAAAAGTAAAATAAAGCAGGAAATAGCATCAATATCCTCGGGAACGGGAATGAGGAGGCCCTCTCATCCTCTTCTGCGGGATAACCTCTGCACCATCATCACCATCCAGGTGAGCTATCATCCTCCGGATCCCCTCGGCCTCCTCACTCCGGAACCAAGACGAGCCTCCCTCCCGGCGGATGTCTCTGACTCACGGTCTGCGACCTCCTCCTCCTCCTCCTCCTCAATAATGGGTACCCTGCGTCTGCGAGACGACCCTGCTCCTCGAGCTCCTCGAAAAGGCCTAGATGACCCAGCTCCCTGAGAAGGCCTGGATGGCCCAGCTCCTCGAAAAGGCGTAGATGGCCCAGTACCTCGAACAGGTCCAGTAGCTCGACTTCTCTGAGAAGGCCCGGGTGGCTCGACTGCCAAGGTATCATATCTGAGGAGGCATCTGAAAATGAAGAGTTCAATACATCAGTTCAAATATGAAAAGCAGATGCAAGTACAGTATTCGAGTGGGGTGTGTGTCAGATGTGCTCTACACAGTCTATCAATACAGCAGGATGTTCAAAACCAATATGTCATCAGAAATATGCTAAATACAGGAAAGATGAGCGATGCACTGCGCCCATAATGGCCAGTTGTGCCTCCCTCCGTAGGATCATGCCCTCGAATGTGGCCAGCATCCCGAGCAGCTCGTCCGTGTACTCAACTGGAGGCTGCAAATACAAATGCAAAACTATCAGTAAAGGGATGAATGTCCAAATATCTAACTGATGAATCAAAGCTGAAAAACATACCGGGGGTGAATCAGGGTCTCTGACATATCTGTGGTCAGGAAGAGGAGGCTCTAGCGAGACCTGGTAAGGAGTCCCGAACCGCCAACTCGTCAACTCGGTCGGCATGTCTGGCCACCCAGAATGATGAAGAGACGGAGGGATCGGAGGAATCGAACTACCTCTACCCCTAGATGCACCAGCCCTGCTAGAGGAAGGGATATCCGTGGTATGAGCCCGACTCGACGATGGTACATCAGTAGGCCTCCGTGGCGGAGCACGCACTCCCGTCAGGGGGGGCATCAGATATATATGACGATAGGTGGCGTAGTCCCCCTCCATGAGATGTAACAAAGCATCGGTACCCTGCATATCACTGACGACCTCCTGGGCAGAGAGTCTATCGGCAGTCCGCATAGTGGTGGAGAGTGCAACCAAGAGGTCCCGAGAATCGTACCCTACACACGGCGAAAAGCGTTCCCCAGGAACCATGCCCTACCAACTGGTCCTTCGAGCAGGAACCTATACTGGGAATTGCCCGATCCTCGGGGATACTGATGTCGGAGACCATCACCTAAGACCGCCCAGGGCTGCCAAGTAATCTGCAGATAGCCAGTGCATAAACCAATCAGAAATCAGGAATATACAAGGCAGATCACAGATAAAAATGAAAGGAGCTGAGAGTTCTGAAATACCTCTGTCGTCCGCACAGTATCAAAATACTGTCGTAGGTAGTAGAGAGTCTCTCGAGGTCTCGGTCGGTGCTCGCCCTCGAATACCAGTGAAAACGGAGTCATAAGGAGTCCTGGCACCTCCATCTCTGGGGCTAATGTGGGAAAGTATACGTACACCCATAACTGAGAAAAGCAGTGTGGAATGTGAATACAAAGTGCTAAAGGCATAATACAGAGTGCAAAGTGCGCCGTGTGTGCAATGAACAAGTAACGAGGAGCAGAAATGTAAATCAAGAGCCGAAGCGTGCCTCAAGGCTCTCCAATAGCCGCGAGTAAGTCTCCCGCCGCGAGAGGTCGCACTCATGTAACAATAGAGGGTAGCTGTGCCAACGCCACCAGGTCATACCGACCCGACTGTGATAGGTCCACTAGGGCACTCAAGAGATATAACCCGACAGTGTTTCCCCTATCAGCGAACAGAGTGGTGCCAAAGAGGAACATAAGGAAACCTCGGGTGTACTGCTCAATCTCCTCAGGAGACTCAGGCTCCATCTCCGGCCTCCTAAAGCAGGGAAGAGAACTGTGTGCCGGACTCTCCCGGAAGCTCTGTCTACCGGTGGGCGAGCCCCCAATAGATATACCCAAGCGGCCTCCCACTCTCCCATATCCTCGTCATAAGGTATGGGCCAACCGCCTATGTTTAGGCCGGTGAGTACGGCGAAGTCTAGGGGAGTCATGGTCATGTCCCCAGTGGCAGAAAAATGGAAAGAATTGATGGTGTCCCACCATCTCTCCACCAAAGCAGCTAACAATGTGCTACTGGCAAGACAGTGTGATAACCCGTCTGAGAATGCTCTAGAACCTGTTTGAGTCAACAAATCCGGACCTCCGAAGCTCGGCGTACCACTCTCGCAGCCGGTGGAGCCATATCCTCGCGCGGTCGAGAGCCAACACATTCAGAATGAATACATGTGTTGATTACACAATAAAATGCAAGCCGTATGCAAGTAACAAAATGTGCAAATGAAATAAATGCTGCGTGCAAATGAAACATCGAGAAGTGTCTTCACATCAAATGAAACTGCGTGTTGAAGAATCGTGTTTTTCATGCGTGTTCAAACCTTACTCGATTGGCCATGTTCACTTTGGGGCTGCGTGTTCATCAAAATCACGGGCTGCGTGTTCATGAACTGTGTTTTGAACTGCGTGTTCAAACCTTACTTTCGATTAATTGCGTGTTCACTTTAAATCTGAGGCTGCGTGTTGATTCAAATCGTGTTTTAATTGCGTGTTCAAGAATCATGTTTTGCGTGTTCAAACCTTACTCGATGAAATTGCGTGTTCACTTTCAAACCTTACTCGATCAGTGCGTGTTCACTTTAAATCGGGCTGCGTGTTGATAATACGTGTTTTGCTGCGTGTTCAAATCTTACTCGATCGGCTGCGTGTTCACATCAAAATCTGGCCGCGTGTTCGAGAATCATGTTTTGGGCTGCGTGTTCAAACCTTAATCTGGATTTGCGTGTTCACTTTAAATCTGGGTGCGTGTTGTTCAAAACTGTTTTGGGCTGCGTGTTCAAATCCTAATCAAGGAAATCTGAAATTTGCGTGTTCAGTAAATCTGTGTTTTGGGCTGCGTGTTCAAACCTTACTCAGTGGGCTGCGTGTTCACATCAAAATCTGGGCTGCGTGTTCAGTAAATCTGTGTTTTGGGCTGCGTGTTCAAACCTTACTCAGTGGGCTGCGTGTTCACTTCAAATCTGGGCTGCGTGTTCAGTAAATCTGTGTTTTGGGCTGCGTGTTCAAACCTTACTCAGTGAAACGCGTGTTCACATCATCTTTTTGGGCTGCGTGTTCAAATCGAATGGGTTGCGTGTTCACATCAAAATCTAGTGCGTGTTCAAACCTTATCGGTGAAATTTGCGTGTTTTTGGCGTGTTCAACCTTAATCGATGTTTGCGTGTTCACATCAAAATCGTGTTAGGGTGCGTGTTCAAACCTTACTCGATGAGCTGCGTGTTCACAATCTGGTTCAAATCATGTGTTCAAATCCTAATCAAAATCATGCGTGTTCATCAAAATCTGTGTTTTGGCTGCGTGTTGAAACCTTACTCGATGAGTTGCGTGTTCACTTCAAAATCTGGGCTGCGTGTTCAGTAAATCTGTGTTTTGGGCTGCGTGTTCAAACCTTACTCAGTGGGCTGCGTGTTCACTTCAAAATCTGGGCTGCGTGTTCACTTCAAAATCTGGGTTGCGTGTTCAAAAAATCAGAGTTTGGGATTGTGTGTTCTACTCTCAATTAGTGTGGGCTGTGTGTTCATCATCAATCTGGGCTGCGTGTTCAGAAAATTTGGTATTTGGGCTGCGTGTTCAAATTTCAGAAAAATTTGTGGGCTGTGTGTTCACCTCAAATCTGGGTTGCGTGTTCAGAAAATTTGGTATTTGGGCTGCGTGTTCAAATTTCAGAAAAAATTGTGGGCTGTGTGTTCATCTCAAATCTAGGCTGCGTGTTTAGAAAATTTGGTATTTGGGCTGCGTGTTCAAATTTCAGAAAAATTAGTGGGCTGTGTGTTCATCTCAAATCTGGGCTGCGTGTTTAGAAAATCGGAGTTCAGGACTGTGTGTTCACCATCAACTTGGACTGTGTGTTCAGAAAATCGGAGTTTGGGACTGTGTGTTCTACTCTTAACCAGTGTGTGCGGTGTGCTCACCTTCAAGTTCGGGCTGTGTGTTCGACAAATCATTGTTTAAGCTGTGTGTTCAATTCTTAACTAATGTGTACCGTGCGTTCACAATAGATCAGTCAATGAGCCGTGTGTTCAGCAATTCAAGTGTTTAAGTCACATGTTCAGAATGGAAGCAAAGTACTATGTCATAAGCTAAAACTGTGTGTACAAGCATGGCAAAGCTACAAAATGCACGAAAAATGCAGAAAATAAAGTAAAATACCTCTCGTGCATCCTGAGAGAGGTGTCGCCCGGCTCGCAGATAAATCCCGGTCTTGGCCGTTGAACCTGAAACGACGAAAACGCCACGGAAGCATATGTACCGGTGGGGCGTATCTCCCGGGAATAAAAGGGCGGACTCTCGGGGGCAATGTCATGATATCAAAATCATCCCCGGCACCTGGGGACCTCCACCATGAGGGTAATCACCCGCCATTTCAAGAAATCTGCAAAAGGAGCAAAAATGAGCCAAAATTGGAAAAAGTCAACAAAAGTCAACTCCTGGGAAATGAAAAAGTCAACAAAAGTCAACTCCCGAGAAAATCTTCCAAATATTGAGACAAACTTACCTCAAGTGGTGAAAATGAGAAAAGAAGCCCCGAAATCAAAATTTAATCGGTTCAAAGTGCTTAAAACTGAAATATTTCGCGAAAACAACTTGCGTGGAAGGCCGAAAAGCGCGTATAAAGTGCATATCTGAAGGAAAAAATGGTTTGGGGAGCAAGGGAAGGAGTTTTTGCAGCTGTGGGAGTGATTTCGGAATGAATGGAGGAGGATATATATAGAAATGAGCTAAAATGACAAAATTGCCCTTGCTTTTGGGCAGGTGGCCGGCCGGCCACCTTTTCTGGCTGGCCGGCCATTTGCTTTTTCTTCCCTGGCCGGTGACCTCCCCTAGGGCAACCACCTGGCCGGTGGTGTTCCCCACTTGCCCACCTAGCCCCCTGCAAATTTTGAGGAAGATCGGAGTTCTCGGGACATGAAAAAGTTCAAGAAAAGTGCACTTTCTGGCGCGAAATTGCTCCGCCGGAACTTCAGCTACAATTTCTGACATGTGTCTCATCATTACTCATCAAAATCAAGGTGTATCCTTTTTGAACATGTTGTAACCTCTCCGGGAGGTGAATCAGAGGCCGCGATCAAGTTGCTTTCACCGAAATGCGCGTTTTCCCAGCTCGTTGTTTCGCAACAAATGAGCACCCTGAGTTATGCTCGTTTTGCATTGTCATGCATATAACTTGTATTCTCATGAGCATTTTGCATTGTCATGCATGTTTTCTTGGTGTGCCATACCTCTGTGCTCGAGCATGCGTTGTCACGCACGTTCCTTTCTCGCATTGCGATGCATTCACTCGCCGACACTGGGTGTGTCAAACTTTCGGAACCACAGGAATCACATTGAATATATGTTGTTAGCATACTGTTCTTGTTGAATTTCTCTCTTTTGCAGGCACGATATTGTATGTACGGTTCATTTGAGGTCAGTGCGACTGCACGAATCGCAGGTATCGTATGTTCTCCGTGTGAGACGCGACGAGAATTGAATGATTCTCCGCATTCCTAACTGCATGAAATGTAGTTGTTTGCTTTGCATTCTTGCTTAAAACTGTTGCATCTATTTGCGAATACTTGCCTCATTACAGCTTGCTGCATTTGCATGATCATTTGGCTCTGTGCATGTCGCTTTGCATTTTGCCTTCCTGCCTGCGGGCACATATCTTTGTTCATCTTGTATGATTGTCTAAGTCTTCGGCCTTGTCAAAAATGGGTCGTCTTTAGGCTTTGACATTCACTCCCGTCACTTCTTGACTTCCGAGTTCTGTCAAAGAGGGGCAACTGTAGACACCCCATTTTTGACCGACCTTAAGACTCAGACGTCACCGATTGAGCGCTCGGTGATGTTGCATATTGTGCTCGTTCAGAAGTCTCAGAGTCGCGGCCGTGTGCCCTGCCTCCTCACTTCCGAACTCTCTTCTGTGCCTTGCCTCGGTTTGCAAACCAGACTCGGTTTTCTCTTTTTCCCGAGGAGGGAGAGGTCCGTGAGACCATCTCTCGGGTCAGGCTACATTTCGTGGTCATAGGCCATTTTGCCCATTTCGGAGCCCGGTTCCCGGTTTTCGGAGCCGTCAGGCCGTGTGCCTTGGTTCGGGACCACCCAACTATCTCCGATCCCTTCGGTTTTTGGTATGCATCTCATTTACTCCCTTTCGAGGGACACTGGGGTCTTAGATACCCACTTCGTGGCCAAACACCACTTTCGGTGCTTAACGGTCGGTTCGGACCCGAACCGCTTGTTTTGGCCCCGAGCATCTGCTTTGCATCGATTTTGTTCATTTTGGCAGTACCTGCTTTTATCACCGGGAAGATCCTTTGGAGGTGGGAGGCGAAGAATTATCTCAAAGAACCGCTTATGCTCCTCCATACCGCTTGGGTGCTGCTTTTCTCACTTCTAGGCTAATGTTGAACACCCTAGGGCCATTTTCTTCGAGCCAAAACCACATATTTGTGTTGTACACACATGGAAGGATCCTAAAAACACATGGCCGGCCAGTAATTCTTCTTTTTATTTTTGAACCCCTCCTAAAAGTGGCTTGTTGTTTCTCCTGTTTCAGAGTTGCCAATTTCGAACCATAGGGTCTTGTTGTACACATATGGGAGGACACCAATCTATGATGCTCGGCCATTAATTCTCATTGACCATTTTGCCTTGGCTTGGCCATAGGGGGTGGCTTGACCACTTGACAAAAAGTACCTACCCTACCATGCTCCCTCAAGCATACTTTACGGTTATAAATTGTTTTCCCCAAAAATATCTCAGATCCTGGGATATTTTGGGAGGGAAAGCTTGGGTGCATTTCCCTCCACTTTTACACCCCTCCTTTGGTCCATATAAGAAGCCTCCCAGCTCTATCCCTAGGGTTAGAAAAAATTGGTTTGAGGATACACACACATCCCTCTCTATCTCTCTCATTTTTCTCAAGTTTTGGTTCCATTTCTTCATCATCATCAAGCTCTACCCTCATCACTCCATTCCAGCAGCAAAGGAAGGGATTCCAGCAGCTAAGAGTCATCAAATCTGGTCCAAGAAGCAACAAAAGTATTGATCTTCAAGGGTAAGTCCACTTCACCCTCTTTTGAGCTCATTTTTGCCTCATTTCCTTAGCCTATTTTCTCACTGTTTTAGGCTCCGACCCAAACTGAAAGGGTCACTATTTTGAGCTATTCTTCCTGTTTGTTGAAGGCCTCAACCCTGTTTGAGCCCTCTATGGCACACTTGCTTCAATATCATCTTGTATGCCTTTATTTTGCATGAAATTTCTAGCCTATGTGTGATCTGTTTTAGAGCATAATATAAACTGTAAGTGGGCCTGAAGGGATCAACCCTGTTTGGGCCCCCTATCTTATACTTGCTTCACAATCTCTCCTATTTACCGTAAGTTTGCATGATTTTTTTGGCCTACATGTAGTCTATTTTGGAGCATGTCATTAACTGTGAGTAGGCTTATATTGTGTCCCTCTACAACATTGTAGAAGGGATCAACCTTGTTGGGGGTCTCCATGTTATACTTTCCATTATACCCCTCTTTGGCCCCCATTTTTGCATGCTTTTTTAAGCTTATCTAGCTTCTGTTTTCGGCCATCATCAGAGCTGGAAAGAGTCATATTTTGATCTTCTTGACATATTTCCTTAAGGGTCTTTGCTGGTTCGATGAATGTTTGGGGTACCTCATGTTGTAGCCTTATGTATCCTAGTTCTTGCATGACATTTTTAGCATGTTTTCATACTGAGTTGGGGGATGTCATCTTCTGTAAATGTGCATATTTTTGGTCCCTCTTCAATGTTGTAGAAGGTTTTTTTTCCATTTGGGCATTGCATATATCACTTGCTTCAATACCCCTCTTGGGGAGCCATTTTTGCATACTTGCCTAATCCTATGTGTGCTTGCTGTTTAGCCCTTTTTTATGACTGAAAAAATGCTTTTCTTGGGGCTGTCTTGCTACTGTGTTTTCATTCCATGTCCATATTGTGCGTGCATTGCATAGCTATAGGCCATTTCGGGCGCCTAATATCGCATTTCGGGATCATTCCATGCTTCGGGTGCACTTTGGCCATGTTTCGGGACTGTTTTCCCCCACATTTCAGTGCTGAAATTTTATTTGCATGTTTACATCTCATATTCCATGCCATTTCATGCCTTAGGGCCATTGCCTCGGTTTGCGTGCCCGTGCGCACGCATTTCGAGGCATCTCATTTTCATCTCACGGCCTCTTATGTGAGTGTGGATGAGGCTCACTCATGTTAGTATAAGTCCATTTTTCATTCTGTATGTCATTTTAGCATCATTGCATTCCGTATGCCATTGCCTCGGTTTGCGTGCCCGTGCGCACGCATTTCGAGGCACCTCATTTTCATCCGACGGCCTCTTATGTGAGTGTGGCTGAGGCTCTCTCATGTTAGTATAAGTCCAATTTGCATTTGGAGTGCCATTTCATGCTTTAGCACCATTGCCTCGGTTTGCGTGCTCGTGTGCACGCATTTCGAGGCACCTCATTTTCATCCATCGGCCTCTTACGTGAGTGTGGCTGAGGCTCTCTCATGTTAGTGTTGCCCATATCGTATTTCCATGCCATTGCATCGTGTATGCCATTGCCTCGGTTTGCGTGCTCGTGTGCACGCATTTTGAGGCACTTCATTTTCATCCATCGGCCTCCTGTGTGAGTGTGGTTGAGGCTCTCTCATGTTGGTGTAAGCCCATATTGCATCGCATATCTCATTTTAGTCCTGTTGCATTTCGTATGCCATTTTCTCGGTTTGCGTGTCCGGGGGCACGCATTTCGAGACATCTCATTTTAGTGTCATTGTATATCATATTTCAGGCCGTTTCATGCTTTAATACCATTGCCTCGGTTTGCGTGCCCGTGTGTACGCATTTTGAGGCACTTCATTCTTTTATCCGACGGCCTCTTATGTGAGTGTGGCTGAGGCCCTCTCATGTTAGTGTAAGTCCAATTGCATTGCGTATGCCATTTTATGCCTTAGGATCATCGCCTCGGTTTGCGTGCCCGCGTGCACGCATTTCGAGGCATCTCATTTTCATAGCATTGTGTATGTTAGGATCACATATTAGCCACATTTCATGCATATCATGCATATTGCTTCGTGTTCGGGATAGGAGTTAGCCCGGGCACGGGAAACGAGGCACGTTCCGTACTCCGAGTGACGGAACGGGTCTCAATTCCCAAGTCACCGACACTCCGGATTACCCATGATGGAGTTAGGTTTTGTTGTAGCATTCATATGCATTCATTCTATATTGAGTTGTGCAATTCGGCTCCTCGGCCATCATGCATCGATATGCGTGATTGGTGGCACGAGAATCGAGGCATGCATATATTTGTGAAATTCATTGCTATGCCCCTTTCCTGCTCTCTGTTGCAGCAAAATCAAGAATCAACAGTCTTCCGAGGTTTGGCATGCATTTCGAGAAAAGGTGCAAACATAGGCTAATTGGGGCATTCCAGTGGATTTTCGCGCAAGGCAGCCCAGCATATATCATTCATTAGAATCGAGGCAGTCCCTGGCTTGCATGCCAGTTTACAGTTTTTCTTAGTTAATTTGTTAATTAATTAGGAATTTGTATATTATTCGGACTGTAATATTCGGACTGTATTATTCTTTCATTCGGGACTGTATATTTATTTGGACCCTCTGCGCGAGGGCATAATTGTAATAAGTGTGGGTGAGTGTGATGTATGTCTTCCAACCCCACATCTTTCTTCCCTTTTATTTACCTGCTTATGATGGTTAGATTAGGGCATATTTCAATTAGCATACAGTATGACAGCATGTTTGCATCATTAATCTGTTTTGCACGCACCGGGCTCGGCGCATCATACTAACTGCATTTGTATTTCAATTTCAAATTGAATACTTGATAGCTGTAGCATTTCATATGCCATGTTTAGAATAGCCGAGCCTGCTATAGTTTGCATTTTTGCATGTGTTGCATTAGGCATTTCTGTGCATCTAGGATCATGCATGGATTTCTAATGAGCTTTTGTTTTGGCTTGGAGTACTCGGTGAGTTTTATGCTTTAGCATCCTTGCATACGTGTGAGTGTTGCCATGAATAGCATGCTTACCATGAGGCTAAATGCTTATGTGATATAACTGCCTTGAGTGCCTGTGGGTGGAGGTCGAGTTACTTGAATTGGAACAATTCATCAAATGCTTGTTTTAAGCCCACTAGATAGTGGCAAAATCATATTTTATTAAGCCCACCCGAGGGTGGCAAATCCACGTCTTAGCCTACCTGCGGGTAGCACCATCAAACCATTTTCAAACAAACAAACATGAAATGTTTTGTTCCAATTCAGGCGATCTAGTCTATACTTGTATGTTGTGCGCATCACATAGTAACCTAGGCTAATAACCGGAATAAGAACTCACAATGTTTTCAAAATAAGATATCATGGTTAGTAGAGGCCGGTCTTTGACCGGGCGAGCGGGGGTGCTCACGAAGTGACCTTCCCCAATCTTACCCAAGTTCCCGAGCCGAGGCAACTTTGGTGATGACGGACACGTGGCCTTTGGCACCGAGTCAGGGTTGCCTAAATTTCCCATTTTAAAACATTTAGGTGGCGACTCTGTATCTGGCGAAGTAGTCCATGTTTGGCACTTCTTTCAAAAAATTTGTTTTCAAAACGATTTGCCGGATTTGGACTCTTCGGTTCAAGATTGAGAATCGTGACATTTGAGTCCTTCGAACTGTAGTAGACCCAATATCGAACTAGAACCGGGGGGGGGGGGGGAACTCGCGCTCCCTTCTCTCCGGGATGCGTTCGGGGACGTCTACAGTTTCCCATAACTTAATGCCCCTCCAACTTCCGGCAGTCAAGACTCGAGACTAGACACTTAGTTTGACCAAATGATTAGTTCACTAAAATGCACCACATTTATGATTTAAGACATTAAACCCTACGTGTAACCAAATCTTAAAAAAAATTGTATGTGCTGGAATCATTTTTTTTTAGATTCTCCAATCTACAAGTGAATTCTACAGCAAAACAAATGATGGGAAGCCAACCTAACAATAGAAAGTCCATTTACTAGTGATAAATAATTCAAATGCACCAATGTTCAAAAAAAAGACATGAAACCTGAACGTCCCAAAGATAACCTAACAATGGAATTCCTTAGGCCTCTTTTGTGATAAATAATACAGATGCACTGATGTTCCACTATTTGGTTAGTTGTGTGCATTGGAGTAAGGATTGGTGCCGCATCATACCATCGGTGACAACCCCTAAAACCCACGCGGGGTTGGTTTTCCCATAGAGTATTGGTTTAATAAACCATAAATACGGGATTAGGGACTAGTCGTCTGGGTTAAAGACACAATTGTGTTCTAGTTAGACTCAACAGGGTTTGTCTAGGCTGTCAAGATGTTTCATTGATTTTTGGGTGGTATCAATTTTACCTTGAATTTCATAATATTTGAGCAACTGATCCTTGTACGTGAATTTTAAGATAATTGTGTAATATGACATCATCCTTATACCATTGCCTGGACTTTTTCGTTCTTGTTATTTACATTCCAACAATCTTTACATATGTAAATATACATAGTAGTATTATATTATTGTCCCTAGCATAGTATATAGTAAATAAATATACTATCGTCCGAACTTTCTAACTTAATAAATATACAAAATATAAATATAGTAAACATGTGTAGTATTATACTATTTTCCCTAGCGCAATATATAATAAATGGTCTACCACCTAGGCTTTTCTTTTCCCATACTAAAAATAATATATTTTATCACTCATACACCAGCTAGGCATATTGAAGTCGCCCCGAGAGGGTGAAAAATGGCCGGAAAGGTCGGGGTCCGGAAAGGGCACAAAGATCGAGGTAAACTTGAGGGAAACAAACCCCGAGTGGTGAAAATCGAGAAAAAGTCACCGAAACAAAGATTTGTTCGGTTCAAAATGTTCGAAACAAGGAGGTTTTCGCGAATCGAACGACGAAAAGGGCTCTAAAACGCGACAAAAGCATGGATCGAGGGTTAGAAAATGACCTAGAGAGAGAGGGACGAGGTTTTCGAGTTTGTGGGAAGAGAGAATATGAGGTTTAGAACCTCATATTTAAAGACCTGCGGCCGAATTGACAAAACTGCCCCGATACAGGCATTTTTGGCCGGTCGGCCACATTGTTGGCTGGTCGGTGAATGGCCGGTGGACTCTCCTAATGGCCGGTGAGCCTCCTACACCCTTGTTTGGGTCATTGATTTGGTTTGGGACCTTCTTTGCTCAACACAGTGCAAGACAGTGCATTTCTGAAGCTTAACCGGTCTCCGTTTTGACCTCGGACCGTGTTTGGGCCATTGGTGTATCCTTTTTCGTATCCTTTGGTATCTTGTGAGATTCAATAACTGCTTTGAATGCGTTGTATTGCAATGTTTTGCCTTGTTAACGATTAGCATACATAGGTTGCATTGTTATGCATGCCTCCACGCGTTGTAACATGCACAACTTGCATTGTTATACACTGTCCATTTGCATTGTTATGCATCTCAAAGGACGTGCATTGTCGCGCATTCGAGTTCATTTGCGTTGTTATGCATCTCAAAAGACGTGCGTTGTCATGCATTTCGAGTTCATTTGCATTGTCATGCATTTCAAATGACGTGCATTGTCACACATTTCGAGTTCATTTGCATTGTCATGCATTTCAAAAAAAAAAAAAACAACAACAACAAAAACAACAAAAAATAATAACAAACAAACATGCATTGTCATGCATTTTCTTACCACGCATCGTTATGCGTACCTTACATGCATTGTACATACCATGCATTGTATATATTGCATTGTACATAGTTTCCATTCCATTGCATATAGAATATATTGCATTGTAGTTTGCATGCATTTGCTGCATTATCCATCTATGGCTTGCGTCTTTCCATGTTGAGCTTGATCTGGTATGTGCCCGTACTTTTCACGTTGAAGCACGGTTATGATATTATGTGTACGCACCTAGTGTTGTGGGTGACGGCACCGTTTCCGTGTTAAATGCGGTTTGTATGTGTCCATGCCTTTCCTAGGCAAGATACGGTTTGGCTGCGCGCCTTATCCATTCCATCCATTGCATATAGAATATATATTGCATTGTAGTTTGCATGCATTTACTACATTGTCCACCCGCGTTGTTTCGCATTCTTAGGTTGCATTGTCAGGCATCCTCCTGTCCACCCACGTTGTTTCGCATTCTTAGGTTGCATTGTCTTGCACCCTTCCATTCAAGTTTCTATACACATTGCATGCATTGTCACGTATCGCTTTACTTATATGTGTTCAAGTTCCTTTTTATACACATTGCATGCGTTGTCGCGTATCACTTTACTTATATGTGTTCAAGTTCCTTTTTATACACATTGCATGCGTTGTCGCGTATCGCTTTACTTATATCTGTTCAAGTTCCTTTTTATACACATTGCATGCGTTGTCGTGTATTGCTTTACTTATATGTGTTCAAGTTTCTATACACATTGCATGCGTTGTTGCGTATCGCTTTACTTATATGTGCTCAAGTTTCTATACACATTGCATGCATTGTCGCGTATCGTTTTACTTATATGTGTTCAAGTTCCTTTTTTATACACATTGCATGCGTTGTCGCGTATCGCTTTACTTATATGTGTTCAAGTTTCTTTTATACACATTGCATGCGTTGTCGCGTATCGTTTTACTTATATGTGTTCAAGTTTCTTTTATACACATTGCATGCGTTGTTGCGTATCGCTTTACTTATATGTGTTCAAGCTTCTTTTATACACATTGCATGCGTCGTCACGTATTGCTTTACTTATATGTGTTCAAGTTCCTTTTTATACACATTGCATGCGTTGTCACGTATCGCTTTACATATATGTGTTCAAGTTCCTTTTTATACACATTGCATGTGTTGTCACGTTATGCTTTACTTATATGTGTTCAAGTTTCTTCTATACACATTGCATGCGTTGTCGCGTATTGCTTTACTTATATGTGTTCAAGTTCCTTTTTATACACATTGCATGCGTTGTCGCGTTATGCTTTACTCATATGTGTTTATGTTTCAAATCGCATTGTGATGAGCACACTTGGGTTACGTTGTTATGCACCCCTTCCACCCACATTGTCATGCACCCCCTCACTTGCGTTGTCATGCACCTTTCAATTGCATTGTTATGCATGTTTCTAACAATGTCATACCTGTTAAGTTTCTTTCTCTTGCAAGCACGATATTGTATGTACGGTTCATTTGAAGCTGGCATGACCAGACGAACTGAACAGGTATTGTATTCTCCATGTGAGACATAGCGAGAATTACATAATTCTCTTACATCCTTTCTACATTGTAATGTAGTTGGGTTTGTGTTTGATTGCTTCAAACTGTTGCATGATTTGTTTCGTTACAGCTTTCTTTGCATGATCATAAGTTATGCTCAGCTTTGTGCATTGTTTTGCATTTTGCCCCTGCCTTTGAGCGCATATCTTTGTTATCTTGCATGCTTTTGTCTAAGTCTTCGGCCTTGTCAAAAATGGGTCGTCTCTGGGCTTTGACATTCACTCCCGTCATTGTTATGACTTTCGAGTTCTGTCAAAGAGGAGCAACTGTAGACACCCAATTTTTGACCGTCCTCAAGACTTGGACGTCATCGTTTGAGCACTCGGTGATCATCTATGTTCGTGTTCATTTTAAGTTCTCGGAGGTCTCGGCTACGTGCCTTGCCTTAGGAACTCTCAACTTGACTGTTCTGTGCTTGGTTTTGCACCAAACACTTGTTTTTTTGCTTCTGAGGGTAGAGGAAGGCTTGTTAGCCATCCCCACACCTCACCAGCCATGGCTTGAGGCCACCGGCCCTGTTTTATTGCTACCGGCCATTGGTGATGGCCGGTCGACACTATTTTTGGTCGGTCGACCATTGCTTTGGTCAATTTGTCATTTTTGGCTGGCCGACCACTGTTCATCTGCTTTTGGCAGATATTTTATGCCAGCTGTGATAGCTGGCATCAGCAATGCACCCCCTCCATACACGTGTATGGAGGGATTTCACTCTTGTTTAGCTTGTTTTGTAAGCTTTGCAAGATTAGAATTCCAATAAAGGGAGGGCTTCTCCTCCCTCCTCAAGGGTTCCAAAAAAAGTTCCAGAGGGCTCTGGGATTAGGGTTAGGGTTTGTGTATCTATCTATCTCTATATCTCCCTCCCTTTTGCCTTTGTGTGTGTATAAGGTTGTTTTGTCCTTAGTTTTGCACTAAGACACCTAGTGTTACACCATACCTCGGTTGCTGAGGTGCCAAAGGGTTGTTCTTGAATTTCTTGAGTGGATTTAAGCTTGGAAAGGCTACTGGAGCTCCATTTTTGAAGAGGTCTTCAAGGGTAAGAAACTTACCCCTTTATTCCCCATTTTTGCACAAGCTTTTAACCTATTTTGAATCTATTTTTAAGCTTAGTGTATAACTGAAAAAAGTTCTATTTTTACTTTCTTTTGATCTTTGTTTAAGGTCTCTTTGAGGTTTGGGGTCGTTTACCCCCTCTTAGGCCTTGTTTGGCCTCCTTTTTGTGCTATTTTTGGTGAGCTCCGGGACCACCTTGTATTGGCCTCCTCACCACTAAAATCCCTCTAACATGCTTGTCTTCAAAACTTGTCATTTTAGCCTCATGTGTGAGCACCTTGATTAAGTCCATGTTGGCCATGTCTCAGTTGGTATTTGTGGTTATTTTTCCATGTTATTGCACTGTTTTAAGTTGGTTTAGACACACCATGCATGCTTTGCATATTGTCTTGTAATGCCATGAAATTGCCTTAACATGCTTTGTGCTTTGAGCCTTGTTTTTAGCATAATTTTGGCGTAGCTTTGTGAAGATTTTATGCATGTTTTAGTATGCTTGAGGTCTAATTTTGGTTGTTTGGGCCATCCATGACTTGCTTTGTATAGCTACCATGCAATCTCCCTTGTAAGCTGTGAGCATTGGATCCTCTAACATGCTTCACTTGCATTATTTCACTGGTTTGGCACCATTAGTATGTAAATTTGCCTTCATTTCCATAGCATTTTTTCTACTTATTTAGACATGGCTGAGGCTTGTCCATATTAGTCTAAGTCCATCTTTTGCATGTTGCTCAAATGTTGTTACATTGCTTCATATTTACATGCTTTGGTTGCATCATGTCTTGCGTGCTCATTTGTGTGAATATTGTCACGTGCTTGCATGTTTGCATGCGTGTTTGCATTTTCATGTTGCATACTTAGCTCGCATGCTTAGGTTGCATTTGGCATGCATGCCTTGCCTCTTGAATTGATTATGATAGAGGTTGGGCCCATAGTGTGTTTATGTGCATTACATTTGACATCAAAATGCACACTTGACTTCTTGGACCATCACGCATTGAAATACGTGATTGGTGGTCCGAGGGTCGAGTACCATACTCCCTTGAGTCCACAACATGATGGGGAGGTTGGTTGTGCAAACATTTGCTTGAAATGCATTGCCATGCTTTGTCTACCCTCTGCTGCTATCAAAACAGGGTTCAGCACGAAGATATGATCGACCGACCATCTTCAGTGCCGATCGACCAACAATGGATGGCCGAGAGTATCATAGATGGTCGATGACCACTTTGCCATGGCCGGTGACCATTCCTCTTGGCCGATGACCTTCCATAATGATCAAGGAGTGATTCTGAAGCATCCTTGGGAGTTGTGCAATTTTCAGAGGCATAAAGCAGTGAAAACAGAGGTAGCTTGTGCATGGTGGTGGATTTCTGAGCAGAGCTGGGCACGCATGCATTGGACCCTCTTCCCGAGGCTGTTTTACCGCTTTCTTAACTTAATTAATTGGTTTAATTAGTTAAGTGGTTATGTAAATAATTAAGTAGCTTATTAGTTAGTTAATTTGTATTATTCTTTTGGTCCCTCTGAGAGAGGGCGAATTATGTAGTAAGCGTGCGTGTGTGTGATGCATGTCTTCCATTCCCCAATTCGTTCTCCCTTTTACTTACCTACTTTTGATGGTTAGTATTAGGACATATTTTGATTAGCATATCTTATGTTATGCATGCGTGCATCCATTCGTTTGTATTGCATGTATCGGGCTCGGTGCATCATACTAATCGCATAGCATTTCAGATCTAGCTTGAATATATGATTACCTGCTGCATCTCACATGCCATCCATAGATTAGCCGAGCCTATTCTAGCTGCATTTTGCTTGTGATGCATTAGCCACCTTAACATGGACTTGGATTATACATTTGATTACTAACATGTTCTTTGTTTTAGCTTGGAATACTAGGTGAGTGTTTATGCTTTAGCATCTCGCATGAGTGTGAATGTTAACATGACAGCATGCTTGCCATGAGGCTAATTGTTTGTGTGACATAACTGCTTGAATGCCTGTGGGTGAAGGTTGGGTTGCTTGAATTGGGACAATTCTTTAAAATCCGTATTTTAGCCTACTTGCGAGTAGCAAACTTCAAACCGCTTTCCAAACAAATAGATATGCAATGCTTTGTTTCAAATTAGGCAATCTAATCTATACTTGTTTTGTTGTGGGCATCACATAGTAAATTCTAGCTAATTAATCGGAATAAGAATGCATGTGTTTTCGAAAACTCGATATCATGTTTAGTAGTGGCCGATCTTTGGTCGGGCGAGCGGGGGTGCTCATAGCTGACCTTCCCCAATCGTACCCAAGTTTTCGAGCCGAGGCAACTTTGGTGATGACGGACACGTGGCCTTAGGCAACGAGTCAGGGTTTCCTAAATTTCCCCAAAAATAAAATATTTAGGTGGCGACTCTGTATCTGGCAAAGCAGTCCATGTTTGGCACTTCTTTTTAAAAATCTATTTTCCAAAACGATTTGCCAAATTTGGACTCTTTGGTGATTTATCAGTCTTGCATTGCACATTGCGAGATCAGATTAAGAACCGTGACAAATGAGTCCGAACTATAGAAGCATAAAGCCCGAGGGCGCGTCTATACACATATATATCTATAAGAAGTGAATAGGACAAAAATCAATCGTTTAATCATCCTAAATTGAAATTTCACAGCAACGATTATCATTACTTAAAAATTATGCTAATTTCAAATATAAAATCAATTTCGGATTCTCAAGTCTCTAAGGCCCTCAATTTCTGATTCAACATTCTAATCGTGACAGATATTGTTCTTATTAAACAGATATGTGTCTATAATCATAGGATTCACTTAATTAACCTTAAGTCCTCATAAAATTTCACAGTAAGCATTTGAAAGCACAGAGTAAGAAACTGAGAATATATCAGAATCACATATGAGGGTCGGGTTATTACATTGAGTGCCGAAGTGCTGTGAGAGCCATAAATAAGAAAGGGTGGAAAACAATACCTGGAGAAGTAGTAGGCTCCTCGTGAACTGAGAGGTCTCTCGCCGGTGGAGAGCAAACATCCAGATGTTGTGTTTGTTGTTTTTGTTTGTTTTGATTCTTGTTTTGAGTCATTTCTATTTCGGTTAGGTTGTTTTCACTTTGTTCTTCTTTTGTTGAGTCGTATTTTGTACATTGATTAGTCGTAGGCTCAATACCCAGTTAAGAACTCATTCTTAGTGTCAATTTCAAAAATAAATCATTTTTGTACTCAGAGTGCCGTGCCATTCCCAGCATGATGTGCAAAATAGAATTCTTGCTTTAATAAACTGCAGGATCCAACCCCGATCGAAAGAGAGAGCAACAAAACAAGAACCTATCTGAAGCTACATAGGTTTCAGACTGTAAAGAAAGCAAAAGGAAAAATTGGAGCATCTGAGTTTGTTTTAACTTCTGAAAATTCTAAGATTGAATTTTGGATGCACCTTCTCAGGCCTCGTCATTTTTTTGAAGTATGAGTGTACCTCGACCTCAAGCTCAAGCATACTTCAAGCCAGAATGGCAATCAAAGGTGCTCTCCCCGAACACCATTTCCCCACCAGAGGAGTCTTGGCTATGTTTGTAATGAGTTCTTAGGAGACTAACTGCGACAGTGGAAACAAGAGTTCTAATGGCAATGCCTAGAACACAAATGTTTGGAATTTCTGAGACTAAAGTTTGGTTTGAACACCCCGGGGTGTATCCTCGGCTTGAAATCTGTATGGCAGCCCTATAGATTGAGATAGCATGTGTGCACCTCAATTCTCGATATTGAATCAACCTAGTCTGTTACCTTATTGGAGAATAGGGAAAGTTATGAATGTGATAAGGGAGAAAAGCGACATCCATGGTTTCCACATGCAGATGTTACCCCTTGTCAGCATTTGAGGACCTTTGAACTGTGAAAAAGTGGCAGTTTGAAGAACACAAAAGAGAGATCCCCGTCAGAGTAGAGCGGTTCATCGCCACTCACCTCGCAGGTGATTTCTAAAATGTCGCTTTGTTTGTTTACTTCATTTTCTAAGCATCATCCACTACATTACTTGTCACACATACCATATCATTTATCGCACTTATTGCATTTATTTACATCTTGCGTTATCCTGTATCATTTATCCTTCTACGCTAAACAGCGTTTAGGATCGTTTTCTCTCGGGGCTTTTCTCAGGACACGTGAGACGCTTTCTCGAGTAGTTTTTTTATCTCAGGGTGTGCAGAAGCACAACTCTGAGCGATTTTTCTCTTCCTCTTCTCACGATTTCAACGTGATTAAAGTATCTCAGGATGTGTGGAAGCACAACCCTGAGCGGTTTTTCTCTTTCTTTTCTCACGATTTCAGCGTGATTAGAGTATCTCAGGGCGTATAGGAATGCAACCCTGAGTGGCTTTTCTCTTCCTCCTCTCACGATTTCAGTGTAATTAGAGTATCTCAAAGTGTGCAGAAGCGCGATTGTGAGCAATTTTTCTCTTCCTTTTCTCATCATTTCAGCGTGATTAGAGTATCTCAGGGCATGCGGAAGCACGACCTTAAGCGCTTTTTCTCTTCCTCTTCTCACAATTTCAGCGTGATTAGAGTATCTCAGGGCATGCGGAAGCACGACCTTAAGCGCTTTTTCTCTTCCTCTTCTCACAATTTCAGCGTGATTAGAGTATCTCAGGGCATATGGAAGCACAACCCTAAGTGCTTTTTCTCTTTTTCTTCTCATGATTTCAGTGTTATTAGAGTATCTCAGGGCATGCAGAAGCACGACCTTGAGCGGTTTTTCTCTTCCTCTTCTCACAATTTTAGCATGGTTAGAGTATCTTAGGGCGTGCGAAAATGTGACCTTGAGCGGTTTTTCTCTTCTTCTACTCACGATTTCAGCGTGGTTAGAGTATCTTGGGGCGTGTAGGAACGCAGCCTTGAGTAGTCTTTTTCTTTTTCATCTTCTCACGATTTTAGAGTGGTTAAAGTATCTCAGGGCATGCAGGAACGTGACCTTGAGCGGTTTTTCTCTTTTTCTTCTCACGATTTCAATGTGGTTAGAGTGTGTCTTTCCTTCATTCACATGAAACGTGTTTGGAATTGACATTTGCTTACTTCTTTCCATTTGAAACACGGTTAGACCTATTTTGATTTAAGCTTGAGGCTTCTTTCATTCATATGCTATCATCTTGTTATTGCTCATTGCATTGTCTTGCATGATCATGAACTTTTAAAAATAACTGGCTTCATGAAGCGTATAAGTCCAGCTTTCAAGTACATTTTTTAGCATGTCGTTTGTATCTTGCCCCTGAACCACACTAGTTTGATTCCTTGCAAAGGGATATGTTGGCAACCCTCAGGTTCAACCAATTGTATCTGCATTTTGATTGCTTACCCAAGTCTTACGGCCTAGTCAAATGGGTCATCTTCGGGCTTAGACATTCACTCACATCATTTCATAACTTCGACCTCTGTCAAATAGGGGCAACGATAGACACCCCATTTTTGACTGCCCTTAAGACATGAGATACTCAGGTTGAACATTCGATGATGATAATGTTATGCTGTACAATTGTTTGATTTCTTCAGCAAAAGGATTCTATTTTTGAGCCTCAGAACCTAAACCTTCCACCCCCTTTGGACTAGAACCTAATTTTTTTTTTTCTAGCCTGACCACTCAGAGACCAGTGGGCCAGCAAGTGGTAGGCATGCCATTTTGGTTGGTCGACCGTCCCCCTCCATGGCCGATCGGCCATGTTCAGCGGCAGACATATATTTTACACCCAGTTGTCCCCCCATGTGCATGCCTTGCACCAGCTGGCTCATTACAGATATTTTCAACATGAGAAGGAGTTTTTCTATAAATACATGACCACTTCTCTTGGTTTAGGGTTAGAAAAAATTGCTAAGAGCCAAAAGCTTGCAAAACACTCTTCCTCTCTCTCTTAAAATATAGATATACTATCCATACACTTCCTAAACCAAAAACTTGAGGCTTCATGCTCAGATTCTTAACTCAAAATTTTAACACTTAAAAGTGATCAACTTGTGATTTGCGAACAAAAGAGTATCCTCTCTTCAAGAGGTATAATCTTTGCCATCTTTTGCTTTGTTTCCACTACCCTTTTCTTCACTTTTTCTTGTTGTTTATATACTGTTTTGGACTGATTTTAAGTGTTGAAACTTGTGATTAAAAAACTACCAAAGGTGGAGGGGTTAACCACCCTTTCTTCAACCTTATTTCATAGCTTGTATACTTGTTTCTTTGCTTTTAGCTACTATTTTTCAGTGTTTTTAGAGACTAAAATATATGATTTGAAGGTCCAAAAAGTGGAGGGGTTAGCCATCTATCCATAGGCTTGCTTTCAAGCTTTATTCTCGTCCTTTTTTGTTTGCTTTTTCAAGCTTTTCAAACTGATTTCCAACACTGTTTTGTGCTATTTCGGGGTTGTTTAGTGTGTTTATTTAGTTTATGCTTTGAATACTATGCTTGTGTTGTTGTAAGTCCTCATAGATTTGGTGGTTTAGGCCATAGACACCAATTTATTTGAGTTGATAGCTTTCTTTACATAATTTTCATGTAAATATTCACACTTGTAAGAATCACCTTTGCATAATCATTTCTGCAACCTCCCTCATTTCTTTGTTTTCTTTGACTAAGAGTTGTCTCAAACACTGTTGTTGTTCAAAGCATAAGAAAGATACTTTCCATGCTTAATGGTTTAATCTCTTTGAAGGTTCATTACCAAGGATTACATCTCTTTCATGCTAAGCACAACTTCTTGTTTGACACTTCTCTTTATTGCTTTTTGTACTTAGTGGACGCAATTATCACTTCTGGACAAAATGGAGAAAATATAAGAAATGGAAAGGTAATATAAAAGAGGCTAATAAAATTAGAGTAAAAGATGTATAAAAAAAAAAAAGGTAATAAAATTGAGTCGGGTTCAATCAGACGTTATATTGAATCCATTGAGTCTTGAATCATTACATACTTTGTGGTGATGTTTACTGATTCAAGAAGCAATGTCAACCACTTCCCATGAGGTAACTCTGTGATAAGGAGGAGGTTTTGTTGGTCTTTCATTTACATTTATTGAGCTTTTCGTCCTATCGGTTCATGGATCATCATGCAAGAAGTTTGCGACAATTGATAGTTTGCAAATTGAATCTACTCCTCCCTTGATCATCTTTATGATAGAGAAGGGAAGAGGGGATAAACGTCTCCTTGAAACGCTTTGTTTTTCCTCACTTTTGATTCTGTGGTAGCAATGCAGAACCCAAAAACAGTGGCCGGCTGACCACTTATCAAGGTCGGCCAACCACCAATGTTCATGCAGGCAGTGTCATTTTGGTGGTAGAACAGAGCAGAAGCTGAGGCAAAAACAGAATAAATTTCTGACTGCAGACAGAACCGAATCTGGCAACAAACAGAGAAGTTTGCAGGAGGATGTTCTTGGTTGCGTTTGTTTCTCCCCGCCTCTCATCCTTTTAATTTAGTTCTTTAATATTAATGTGTTGTAATTAATTAATTAGATTTATTCAAATTTGTAATAATCAGTTAATTAGTTTACTCTATTTACTTGATGTTTTAATAGTTAGTTAATTAAGACATTTATTCGGACCCTCTTGTATGAGGGCACACTTATAATATTGTGTATGTCTTCCAACCCCCATTCTTTCTCCCTTTTATTTACTTGCTTATGATGGTTGCATTTAGTACCATATTTTGCTTTCATATCATTACCATGTATAAATATCCATTTTTGCATGCATCGGGTTCGGTTCATCATTCTAATATTATTGTCATTTTTTACTTACTAGAATACGTGCGCTACTGCATGCTTTGAGTTGATCTATATAACATTTTAATAAACCAAACCTAGTAGTTACATTTTGTATGTGTTGCATTAGTCACATGCATATTAGAGCATGCATTTTTTTCTAACTATTTCTTCTATTTTTGGCTTGCCTCAGTTGAGTACAAGGTGAGCATTTTTGCTTTAGCATGTTGCATGTATGTTTGTGTTGCCATATCAAGCTTATTTACCATGAGGCTAAGTGCTTATTTGATATATCTCTTGAATGCCTATGGATGAAGGCTAATTTGCTTAAGTTGGAATGATTTTGATTAATGTATATATGAGCTCGATTTCTCAAGTACCACATATTCAAAATTCTTTTTAAACAAACATGAAATCAAATGTATAATAATCAGGAACAAGAGCATATACTGTACATTAAAAATGCATCATGATTAGTAGAGGCCGATCATTGATCGAGTGAGTGGGGTGCTCAATTCATGACCTTCCCCTCTCATACCTAAGTTTCTGAGCCGAGACACTTCGATTATGACAGATAAGTGGCCTTTGGCACAAGTCACAGGTTTCCTGAATTTCCCAAATATATTTAGGTGGCACCTCTGAAATCTGGCAATGCAGCCTATTTTTGGTACTTCTGATTGTAAATTGATTTTCCAAAGAGTTGCCGGATTTGGACTCTCATTTGTGTTTTTCTATTTCACATTGCATTTGTAAAACTAGATTCAGAACCATGGGAGTTCGAACTATAGAGCTATAGTATCTGAGGAGACCAAACCCTTCTAACAAGCAACAAGAAACCGGCTACAGGAGTGCAATTTGGAAATTCCAGAATTCGCACTCTCCGCTTGAGCGGTGGGGTTTGAGCTCGAACGAAGAGTGCGAGCTCCCAGCACTTTTACAAAGTTTGGGGGTTAGCTCGAGCGTCAGAACCTATGCTCGAGTGACCACCCTTATTTTTGGTCCTCCTCTCGAGCGTACGAAGTTGCACTCAAGCGTGACATGAGAGCTCCCAGAAGTTATGCATAATTTTATAGACCGCTCGAGTGACAGAAGTTGCGCTCTAGCGAAGACCCTATTTACTCAGTCTTTGGCTCAAGCATCTGTCGAGCAGGAAAATTATGCAACCAGTACTTTTACAGACCTTTCGGCATGCTCAAGCAACCGATGTAGTGCTTGAGCGGACTGCCCTATTTTTGAAAATTTGACTAAGTGTTATGAAGTACATTTCGGTATCCTTATTGCATCTTAGGCATTCCTAAGCCATAATTAAGACTTGATAATGAGGATAAGGGTTAGAAACATACCAAGATAGAAATGAACTAAGTTATGAACTTTCCGAGCGTGTGTTTCAATGTGTATTTGTTATATGTTTGTGTAGGTCATGCGCCATAGACAGTCTGATTTATTTGCTCTATCTGTTCTGCTGTTGGAGCCATCTAGGTGAGTACTAATTTTGTAAAGCTATGCTTTGTGCTAAGTATTTTTTGAACATTACGATATAGTTTTTGAAATGTTATACTTTGAATGAATGAATGAATGATTGTCCAACTTTTCTGGAATGTATTCGTGGCATCCTTAGCATCATAATGCCCTCGCCCAGGGGAAACAATACGGTGGCGTAAGGCCCTCACCCGGGGGAAATAATACCGTGGCTTATGGTCATAAGGCCCTCGCCTGGAGGAAAGTGTACCATGGCATAAGGCCCTCGCTCGAGGGAAACAATACCGTGGCCTATGTATGTCATATGATACCCGGTACCAGAGGTTCCATTATGGAACTTGATATGTATGACCAGTGTGATTTGTTAGCTAATGGATGTTCCATGTATAACTGTCTAAGAACTCTGATCTCTGAATATAGATATGAATATGAATTAGTTTCTGATTTGATAAGGAATATGAATCCGAATACTGGTTTTCAATTTTGTATGGACATGATTCATAAAACCTTTACTCTGTTATTATTCATTGGACTCCAGCTCAATGTATTATTTATATATGTAGGTGAGTAGGTGCATGACCAGGCCTAAGCTGCTACTTGGAGAGTTGTTTTGGTCAGCTAGCCATTGTGCCTCCCGAGGACATTGGAGGGTTAAAGAAGAGAAAATGAAAGTTTATCATCAGACCTTGGACATCCTGATTCCAAGGTTCGAAAAACTAACATTTACACACTTGTTAAAAGAGAAGCAATCGGTTTGTTGGTAGGCATACCGATTGCAGTTAAGATGCACCTGGTCATTATTGAACAAAAGTATACGCCCACTTACGAAATAATAGCCGCAATAGAAGAGGTTCAGGACAAGAATCCTTGGTACCACGACATTTGGAACTTTTTGGAGAAGGACATGTATCCACAAGGGCAAATGCCAAAGATAAAAGGGGAATATGGCGTCTAGCCGTCTAGTTCATCATTTGCGAAAGTAAGTTGTACAAAAGAGGACAACTGGGAATGCAAAAACTGTGTGTAGAAGAGGAAGAGTTGTTGAAGTGTCTTATGGAAGCCATTTGCGGAGGAGAGTGTAGAGCACACATGAATGATGTAATGCTAGCTAGGAAGATCCTCAGACAAGGTTACTATTGGTCAACCATGGAGGACGATTGTGTCAACTTTGTTTGGCAATGTCATAAGTGTCAAATCCATGCTAATCACGTGAATATTCCGCTGTCGAAGCTCTGAAATATGACTTCACTATGGCCTTTCTTAGTCTGGGGTATAGACGTCATCGGAGTAGTCTCACCGAAAGGCTCGAATGGACACGAGTTCATTTTAGTAGCAATCGACTACTTCACCAAATGGGTAGAGGCGCAGTCATATTCCATGTTGAAAGCTTCGCATGTGGCCAAGTTTGTTAGGAATAACATCATTTGCAGATATGGGGTGCCGAATGAAATAATATCAAATAATGACTCACACTTCAAAATGGCAGTGTCAGATTTACTTGAGAAGTACAATGCGGCCTTTCACAAGTCCTCAACATATAGGCTGTAGACCAATGGAGCCATTGAGGCTGCAAATAAGAACATCAAGAATATTCTACAAAAAATGGTGGAAACCTATAGGGATTGGCTAGACAAGTTGTCTTTTGCACTTTAGGGTTATAGAACATCAATCTAAACTTCTACAGGGGCAACCCTCTACTCCTTGGTGTATGGAATGGAGGCTGTTTTACTGATCAAAATAGAGGTGCCATCTTTCAGAATCATGGCTAAATGTCAGATAATAAAACCTTTTTGGATAAGGTTGGATTTGGGATGATAAAACCTTCTTTTTTTTTTCACCATCCCTTTTGAGGTTGACCTATACCGCTACGCGATATATAATCGTTGCAGGCATCTGTGGTAAGGTCTGTAAAGTAGCAAAATAGGAAGTTCCGAGTAGTCTGATGTCCAATTCTTGCTGTTGGGAGGATGAAATCTCTGTGGGAGATTTCTAGATTACTAACATCTAACCTTGTAATCTTTTATTATTGAATGATTATCATGCTTCATTACTTGTTTGTTATAATTGTGATGGTGTATTGGATTGGGAAAAATGGACCTGTGTGTGCGTTTATTGGGCAATCAAACCTCATAGCGTTTCATGCCAGGTATTGAAGATTATTAGACCGGTCAAGGGCGAAGATGAAGTATTTGAAGATGTATGGCTACCCTATGAGAGTTAGGAACTAGTTTTGTAAACATGTTTTGAGATTGTAAGTGATTAATTGCTTGTTGTATTTAAGACATGATTTTGTAATTATTATATATATATATATATATCAATTGTAACATATCATTGTACTTTGTCATCTCATGTAAGCCTTGTGTTAATACTTTGTCAAGATCTGTCAAAAAGGTAGCTTTGCTATCAAAAGTGGTTGGACTTAGAAGGGAGGCTATATTGACTCCTCCGACCTTCCTGGGATCTTACTTGGTTATTAGCCAAATGACTCATTAGTGATGGTTCCTACTCTTGTAACCTTAGATAAACCTTGTATTTATTTGTTAATATATTCTTTGATGCCCCAATTTTTAGGGCATCACAACTTGGTATCAAAGCCTAGGTTCAACCTTTACCCACACGTTTCGACCTGCGATTAGAGATTACCTTGCTCTGACTACGTTAAATTATTATAACATTATTTACTCTATCAACCAAAAGACATTAAAAATCAAATTTTTCTTAACCATCCTTAGGACGTTTCCATGGATCTCGGGAATGGCAATGTTGACTCATGGAGCTGTATAGTGGTGCGCTAGCACTTCCAGCATCAGAATAGGTGAGCTAAATGAAGCATTCCAAATAAGACCAACAGAACCAAACTTTCATAATGAAGAAGGAGAACCTTGATCAATGAATCAAGACATGTAGTTTGTCCCAGAATGACTGAGAATGGTGACGGAATTGGTAGTTGAGTAAGACTACGTTAGGAAGCATATTAGGAGTTACTTGAATTAGAAGCATTTCACGTTAGTAATTCCCTTGACTAACCATGTTAGCAAAACCCTAACCTGCACCTAATTATACGTTGGAAAATTGTGAACCATGCACGAGCAAACAATTACATCGGTAACAGCAACAACACCAACCACAATGACAACGTCAATATTAACAGGAACGGGACACTCGGGTCAATAATCACACCCCTGCACCCACGACCAACTTACTCGAGAATATCATAAATCAAATTTTGAAACAATTAGGAAGGTTGAGGAGAACCCGTCAGAATGAGAGGACCCATCTATTCTCCGATTTTCACAAATAGAGACCACCAATCTTCACTGGCGAGCTCAATCCTAAGATCGCTAAAAACTGGATTTGAAAAATCGAGAAGATACTGGAGACAATGGGAATAGTTGAGCATACAAACAAGATCTGTTCGGCCGTTTACTAGTTGGAAAGTGAGGCAGACCATTGGTAGACCTGAATCAAGGAATCTAGGGACATCACGACTATGACTTGGGTGCAATTTAAAGAATCATTTCTGAAGAAATACTTCCTAAACACTGTTAGACTAGAAAGAATTTGTGAGTTTCAATTGCTAGAGCAAGATGACGGTGAGCCGATACATGGAAAAGTTCGAGGAGTTGACTCGTTGTGCGACTCAATACATAGCTAATGAAGAAAAGAAAGCACAAAAATTTGAGTGGGGTCTAGACCCTATAATCAAATGAAGGGTTTTGCCTTCCTACTTTTGCAGATGTGGTAGACACAACACTAGACAAAAAATGAGAGGTGGTAGATACCAGACGGATTTAGAGCCTAAAGAAAGAAAGTCAATCCTATGTAGGACTAGAAAGGAACAGCCGAAGGCATACAGAACAAAATCGTACTCTAGGGCACCATAACTACAACAACAACTGCCACAATAGTACCAAAAGGAAAGCTTTCAGGCAAGATTAGCTTGTTCGATCCAGTGTTACTATTACTACCAATTAGGACACAAAAAGAATGAGTGTCCCCAACTCGTCCAATTAGGAAATCAAGGAGAAGGTACGAAAGCAAATGCGCAAGGGATTGACGAATAGAAGCCATGGAAGAACAAGCTAAGACTAGCCAGTCAACAACACCAGAAGGAATGAGACAACAAGAGGCTTGAGCTCAATAATAATCAGAGGCCAATCGGTTGAATATCTTCAGTACAAGAAGAAGAAGACGAAGACCTCACTAAATTGTACCCTGAGAGTGAGAAATACAACACATATGGACCCGAGGAATTATAGTACAAGCCTTGGTTAACCTAGAAGAATGTAACTGAGCAGTTAGAACTCGTATGGAATGACTTTTTGTAACTTGAATGTAGATGGTATAAATTTCCTTCATTTAATCCAGTCTTAGAATTTCTGGGTACACATTTTGTTCGTCGCATTCCTTCATTTATGCAATATGTGTTAGGTCATAAGAATTATTTGTACAATTTTTGAGGCATGAGGATACCCGACTTCGACCTTATCTTAGAAATAGATTTGTTACTCATACCGTAGCAATTATTAATAGTTACCAAAAGGAGATGACTCACCGATCCAATCAAACACTTTTGTTATTTAAGGGGGGATAAATTAGTTTCCATCGACAAACGCAATGGCATTAGCAAATTACCAAAGGATCAATTCTTAACAAGAGTATAGATCAGCAAATTGGGAATTTGGCAATACAAGCCCTCATATTGAAGTAGCAACGAACAGTTCAGGATTTTCAAATAACGTGGAAGATTAACGCATCTCTTTATGTCATTAATTTGGGGAGAAATTCGATTCGAAACACTATCATTAGAACGAGACCAATGGTGGCTTTGGACAAAAGGGAGAAGAATTTAAAAGAAGAAAATGATCCAACTAATTAGTATACGTTGGCAGAATCTACCCAAAAGTGCAAGGATGTAGTGCGGACCAATTACCTACAACATTTTAGGACATGAAGAATGTTTGAAATTTCGACGAAAAAATTTATTTAAGGGGGATAGGTTGTGAGGCCCCTAACCTTTGTAAAACCAATTAAGTCCTTGACTTTTGAATTCCTTCAATAAAGACCCTCAAATACTTATTTGTCTTCAATTTTAGTTATAGAGTCAAAAATGCGCGCCAACCGAAAACTCGAAAACCTTGATTAAACCCGGAGCTTAGTAATCATTTCCAAAACCCTAATAATAATTAAATTAATTTTCTAACTACATTTTCCATACAAGAAACGCTAGGTTTCAATTCACCGTTTAATCCAAAATAAGTAAACTTTGACCGAATTGAATTTTTAAACCGTAATTAAATTAAATACTATACTTAATTAAATGTTCAAATTCATAAATTAAGATTTTGGCTCTCATATTTTTTTGAATCACATGTTGACCCCAAACTAGCACCATTCCATATATATATATACTTGTACCTTTCTTAAACAAATAACTTTGTACACAAAATATCACCAAATTGTACACAAGAAAAAAATAACATAATCTCCTCAAATCACCCACATGGGCTGGCCAATTAGGGCACTTGTTTAAGTAGCTTAGTTCTAATTAAACATAACCCTAACGAGAACTTGTTTAAGTAGACAATTAGGGCCCTAATCACCCCTCATTCCATTACATCCTAACTAAATTCAAGCCTATTCAATTGAATTTGAACTATGGACATTTTGGACTTTTCACCATTCTTTTTTTTCTTCTATAAATACCCCAATTCTCTCTACACTTTTGAGCAAAAAACACACTCCCACGCTACATATTCAGCTGAGAAAGAGAGGAGAGGGAGAAAAAAAGAGAGGGCAAGAGAGTAAGCTTTGGTGGTAGAGGAAACAAAAAGAGAAGAACCTTTGTAAAAACTCTTCAACTAGGCAACAAGTAAGCCTCATCACCATCTCTCCTTCTATTTCCTTTTTAAAATACATGTTATTAAAGATTTAAAATCATATTTTCAGTTGTGTTGTAATGGTGTTCATGTGTTCAAAGTTGATGAATTGGGCTTTGATCCTTCTTCTACTCATATTTTCTCTTAATAGATGCAAAACTACCTTTTTCTTCCCATATCCCACATTATTTCCAAAGGCATACCATCACTCTAAAAATATGAGTTATTGATACATTATTTAGTATGTTTTCAACACAAAATAAGTGAAAATTTTCCCTTAGTTAGCCACTTTTCTTGCCAACCTTCTTATTTTGAGTATTGTGCATGAAAAACCTATTTTACTGCCAAATTTCAAAAATTCTAGAAAAATGTAGAAAAATATCTTGGACCTTGGTTTTACTTCAACAACTTCCTCAAAGAGTTATCTTTCAACTAAAATTGGTTTCATTGAAAAAGAGTGTATGATTTGTAAGAAAATCCAAATTTCGTAACGGTTGATGAATCTGGACAGTGCTGGAGTGTTTCTTAAATAACTAAAAATCTAGAAAAGCTATTCCATTCCCGAAAAATGTTCTGAAAACTAGATAAAATTATCTCTGAATCAAAGGAAGGCCAGGCTCGAGAAAATCTGAAATGGTCCTTTTGATTTTAATATTTAAATAGTATTGAATCTGGAAATTTAGTTTTGCATTGGTCTTTTATGCTCTTGTCTTCATGAATATGCTTATTAGTATATGATCATCTCTCGGTATGTTATTGCGTGTGTTATTGCGTGTGTTATGGTTATGTTCCTTATCTTCTTCTTTTGGTGATGCTCATGCTTATGTGGATATTACTATCTTGTTAAGTTGTTCTAACTTTAATTTAAGACATCTAACTCAACGAAAACCTTAATTGGGGTGATATTGGGTTTTTGATCACTTGAATAATGAAGAGATGATAATGTGTTATATATGGATTGATGGGATGTGCTCCCTAATTAAAGGTTGAGTCTTGCACAAGCAGTTATCACGTAAACCATAGAATGGAACAGACGTATTCAAACTTTTTGTGATGATTTGATTGGTGAGAGAAGGTTGGGTCTAGATGGGACATTCAGGAGGATAAAATTTTTTTGGAAGGATAATGTTGGATTCGGGATGATAAAACCTTTTTCTTTTTGCCATCACTTTTGAGGCCCACTGATGGCGCTATGCAGTATGTAACCATTGCAGGCATCCGTGGTAAGGTCTATAAAGCAGCAAAATGGGGAGTTTCGAATAGTCCGATATCCAATTCTTGCAGTTGGGAGGATGAAGTCTCTTTGTGAGATTTCTAGATTACTAACATCTAACCTTGTAATCCATTATTATTGAATGATTATCATGTTTCATTACTTGTTTGTTATAATTGTGATGTTGTCTGGGATTAGGAAAAAGGGGGTGTGTGTTCGTTTACTAAAGCTCATGGCGTTTCATTCCAGGTATTGAAGACTATTAGATCGGTCAAGGGCAAAGCTGAAGTATTTGAAGACGTATGGCTACCCTACGAGAGTTAGGAACTAGTTTTGTAAACACATTTTGAGATTATAAGTGATTAATTGCTTGTTGTATTTAAGACATGATTTTGTAATTATTATATATATAAATTGTATGTAGGCCTTGTGTTAATACTTTGTCAAGATCTGTCAAAAAGGTAGCTTTGCTATCTAAGGTGGTCGGACTTAGAAGGGAGGCTATATTGATTCTTCCGACCTTCTTGGGATCTTACTTGGTTATTAGCCAAAGGACTCATTGGTGACGTTTCCTACTCTTGTAACCGTAAACAAGCCTTGTATTTATTTGTTAATATATTCTCTGATGTCTGGATTTTTAGGACGTCACATGGGCAATTGCTTCTTTATTGTCTGCTGGCTCAAAGACCTCAGAACAGATGGTATGAAGCCCAACCTCCAGGGGAATGACTACCTCTATTCCATAGGCGAGGGAGTAAGGCGCCTTACCCGTTGACCTGCGATGAGTAATTCAATTGGCCCAAAGGATATTTGGTAGGTCTTCTACCAATTTGCCCTTAGCTTTTTGAAGATTTTTCTTCATCCCATTGATGATCGTCTTGTTAGATGCCTCAACCTGTCCATTATCTTGTGAGTAGGCCAAAGTGGAGTTTCAGAATTCTATCTTTAAGTTGGTGCAAAATCTCTTGAAGATCTTCCCATCAAATTGTGTGCCATTGTCAAAGAGAAAGACTATGGAAATGCCAAACTGAGTCACAACATTGTGCTAGACAAATCTCTTGGTGTCGGCTTCTTTGATCTTGCATAAGGCCTCTACCTCTACCACTTGATGATGTAGTCAGTTGCAATGAAGAAGAACCTTCTATTCCAAATTTCCCTTTCCAATGGTCTAACAATGTCTACCTCTACGAAGCGAATGGCCAAGGACTGGTGAGGGGGGCTCAGGGCTTTAGCTTGCTAGTGAATGAGAGGAGCAAACTTCTAGCACTTGTCCTACTTGGAGACATATTGTTGGGCCTTCTTTTCATGCGTGGCCACCAATAGTCGTGGGTTAGGGCTCGATGTGCCAAGGACTAACAACTAGTGTAGCTTCCATAGATCCCATCATGGATGTCGTAAGGCACGTTTTCCCCCAGACTTGGGTGAATAGAGAGTACATAAGGGCCCACGTAGGACTTCTTGTAAATCTTACTAGATGGGGAGACCCAAAATCGAATGGCTCTGTGCCTTGTCTTGTGCATTTCTTTTTTGTCCTCAAGAAGGGTGCCTTTCTTCAAGAAGCCCAAGAGTGGGTCCATCCAACTTGGGCCCAAGTTAGTGCAAAGAACCATTTCAATTGGCTGAATACTTGGTTGGGGCATATATTCCACCCAAATTTTGCGACTGTCTTTGGAGTTGACCGAGGAACCCAAGCAAGCTAAGGCATCAACATGACCGATTCCATCTCGGCCAATCTTTCCTACTGTAATGGCCTAGAACTTTCTGATCAGGTTTTTGGCCTATTTTTCATAAGTGGCCATCTGCTTATCGTGAGCCTCATAAACTTCAAAAAGTTGGTTGACCACCAATTAAAAGTCGCTAAAGATGAGTAGCTCCTCTGTATTGAAGTGTTTGGCATTTCGCATGTTGGCTAGCAGATCTTCATACTCTGCTTCATTGTTGGAAGCTTTCTAGCGCAATTGGATGGCCTATTTCTATATGAATCCTTTAGGGGAAATAAGGACAACTCCTACCCCTTAACCCTTTTAGAGTGGTGAACATTTCGCTCGACCGTACTTTACAAGATTCAAGTATTTTTGCAGAGTTTAGTAGTTGGCGCGAGCGACCGAATGACTGCTCAAGTGACCACCCTTTATTTTGAACCTTGGCTCAAGTGACCAAAAAGGTTGGCTCGAGCATAAAATCACAGTATCCAGTACTTTCATAGACTTTGCAGACCGCTCGAGCGACCAAAGCTTTGCTTGAGCAAATTGCCCTATTTTCTAAAATTTTGCAATGCATTCCTAAGTGCATACACCTATCCTTATTCTATGTTAGGCATTCTGACGCCATGGTTTAGACTATAATAATTAGAAAATGAGTTAGAAACACACTAAGAAAGAAAAGTAACAAATTATGCACCATTTAGAATGTTTGTTTCAATCTGTATCTATTGTACATTTGTGTAGGTCACACGCTATAGTCTGTCCAATTCGACTTAGGAGCCATCTGTGAGTAACAACTTTGTAAAGCAATGTTTGATTAATCAAATTTTTTGAATTACAAATAATGTTATGGTTCTAAACTACTAATTTTTGTAAACGAATGAATGATTGTCCTTTTATGAAATTTATTTGCGGCATCCTTAGTATCTGTTGATGTTACTGTTACTACTACTGTTATAGAGATCTATCAGTTCCAATTCTAGGAATTTTTGCCTACTATATTGATGGCCATCAAACATGACTATTTTGGTCTTATTAGACCAACTGTACTATTCTGCTAATGGATGTACCACACATGACTGCTACAATTCGAATATAACTCTAATACACTACGAGGTTCTGATTTAAGAAATTAATTAACTGATGTATTTAACTGTTTCATTCATAGTATGGACATCATTCATTACTCCTTTACACCGTTGTTATTCACTGGGCTCCAACTTACTGTTTATATTATATATGTAGGTAATCAAACGCGTGACCAGGGTTAAGGGCATCTGCTTGGGCTCTGTCTTGTCAGCCAACTGATGTGCCTCACATAGAGGTTCCCAACATATGTTATGTGGACAAGTTTTGTGATCATGATCCATGTTTTATTTTCTTTTGTTATGTTTAAACAAGTTTTTGTTTATTGTGTAAATAGGGCTAAGTCCCCTTTTGTCTTATCTATATCATGTGTTAATCTAAGGATGATGTCACTATATACGTGAATATAAAGTTAAAATATTCTCTATTTCATTTAAGTCTGCACAGCTCAATGGACGACGTATGTTTGTATTTGCTTCCGCTAGCCCCTAATTTTATGATTTTGTTTAAGAGGCCTTCGGTAATCTTAGGATTACTATCCTGTCATGATGATAAACCTATAAGGGTGGGTTTGGGTCCTAATAGTGCTGGACAGTATGAAGAAACACTTGAAAAGGCTGAAAGGAAGGTGAGTTGATGAACCGCCCAATGTTCTCTATGCCTACCGTATAACGCCTACAAGGGCAACATGTGAGACACTATGCTTTGAATTTTGAGACTAAAGCCGTTATCCCATTGGAAGTCGGATTGCCCATAATGCAATTAGAAATTTATGAAGAGATACAGAATAAACAAGCCTTGGCTCGCAGCCTTGATTTAATCGAGGAAAGGAAAGCAACAACCTTGGTCAGACTGGCAAATTATCAAAAGTAGCTCTCAAAAGGGTACAACAAGAAACTCCACCTCTTTGACTGGGAAGGCCTATGCATAGCAAATTTGGAGTTGTGAGCTTCAGTCATAACATGTTTTCTTAAGTCTAAACAATCTGGTACACAAAGTCTACCCTAAAACTTCAGCACCTCATTTTCAATCACAAATCCTAGCCTCGATTTTGAGTCAATTCCATCCACAATTTTCTGCAAAAACTCATCCTGCTACTACTTTTCTTTAATTTCTTCAAGTATAGTGGGTTTCGCAAAAATGGCAGGGAGAATTCCACCCTGTTCACGCAAGACAATCTCAATTTCATTTCTTTCTAGCTCATATAACAATTCTTTCTGACCGGTAAGCAAACATGACAATTTCCCAATTGATTTTCTACTCAATGCATCTGCAACGGTATTTGCCTTTCCCGAATGATACAGAATTTGCAAGTCATAGTCTTTTATCAACTCAAGCCATCATCTCTGTCTCATGTTCAATTCCTTTTGAGTAAAGAGATATTTGAGGCTTTTATGATTGGTGTACACTTCGCAAGTCACACCATACAAATAGTGTCTTCAAATTTTCAACGCAAACACCACCATTGCTAGTTTAAGATCATGAGTTGGGTAGTTCTTTTCATGAGGTTGAAGTTGGCGAGAGGCATAGGCAATTAGTTTCCCATTTTGCATAAGCACACACCCCAGACTCTTGTATGAAGCATCACTATAAATCTGGAATCCAACTGTACTAGTAGGCAAAGTCAGAATTGGTGAAGTTACCAATTTAGTCTTCAATTCTTGGAAGACTGACTCCCGTTGATCATTCCAATTAGATGGTACATTTTTCTGTGTCAACTGTGTCAATGGCATGGCAAGTTTGGAGAAATCTTTCACAAATCTGTGATAGTAACTTGCAAGCCCCAAAAAGCTTCTGACTTCTGAAACATTGATTGGTCTCGACCAATTCACAATAGCCTCAATTTTTTGTGGGTCCACCGAGATGCCATCTTTGTTGATTACATGCCCCAGAAAGGCCACGCTGTCAAGCCAGAATTCACATTTGGAGAATTTTGCATGCAATTTCTTCTCTCTCAAGGTCTGTAGCACACTTCTCAGGTGATTTTCATTTTTTTTCCCTACTTTTCGAATAAATCAATATATCATCAATAAATACAACAACAAATTCATCAAGAAATTGTTTGAAAACCCTATTCATTAGGTCCATGAAGGTGGTTGGTGCATTTGTTACCCCAAATGGCATCACCAAAAATTCAAAATGCCCATATCTAGTCCGAAATGTTGTATTCTCTATGTCTTCTGCCTTAACTTTGAGTTGGTGGTATCTAGATCTAAGGTCTATCTTTGAAAAGACTTAGGAGCCCTAAAGTTAGTTAAACAAATCATCTATTCGGGGCAGTGGATATTTGTTCTTGACAGTTACTTTGTTCAGTTCCCGATAATCTATACATAACCTCAATGAACCATCTTTCTTTTTAGCAAACAGAACTGGAGCACCCCAAGGTGAAGTGCTCGGTCGGATGAATTTCTTGTCTAACAATTCCTGTAGTTGTATTTTCAATTCTTTTAACTCTGAAGTTAACATTTTGAACGTGGTTTTAAAAATTGGTTGTGTCCCAGGTACTACATCAATGGTGAATTCAATTTCTCTATCTATTATATTTATGGGCAAATCATTAGGTAACACATTAGAAAATTCATTGACTAAAGGGATGTTCTCAACATTAGCATTATTAGTATTCACATTCAGAAAATAACACAAATAACCCTGACAACCCTTTCTCAGCAATTTATTAGCCTTCATAGAAGAAATCAAATACGGGTGAAAGACTATACCATTTCCACAAAACGTAAACTTAGACAAACTGAGTGGTCAGAATACAACAAATTTAGCCACACAATCAATTGTAGCACAATACTTGGTCAACCAATCCATACCCAAAATACAATCAAAATGAGTAATGTCCAAGGGCAACAAATCAACATATAATAATACATCCCGAATCATGATATCACACGCATGATACACAGAAGCACATAGCATAGAACCTCCAGATGGTGTAGATACAGACAATAAGTAATTCATAGGTTCTAATGGTCTAGCCAATAGTCGAGAAAAAGCATGCAACACAAAAGAATGGATAGATCCAGAATCAATCAAGATGTATGCATTTTAGGTACAGATAAAGAGTATACCTGACACCACTGATTTGGTGTTCTGTACATCACCAGGCACCAGTGCAAAGGCTCGGCCTTGTCTCAAAGTTGGTCTCTCAATGTTGGTTCTCGTATTTTATCTTGGCATGAAAGTAGATCCAGCTGAACTTGTCGTAGGGCAATTGGTATTGTCTGAGCTAAACGGAAGGTCTTTCATCATGTGGCCAACTTTGCCACACTGGTAACAGGCACCAGATGCCTGATAACACAAACCATTATGCATTTTTCCACATTAAGCACAAATAGGTATAGAACCACTACTTTGGCTTGAGCTAGTAGTAGACCCCGTGTTTTACTTCTTATTCAATGCAAACAAGCGGCCCTTTTTGAAGTTAAACCCTGATCTTTTATTTCGCCATTCATTTGTTGGAGCCTTTGTCTGTTTCATAGCTGCTAAGTTGGCTTCAGTCATTAATGCCCTGTCAAGCACATCTACATACTTAGGCAACTTTAGAACTCCAATCCGATCAAATACATCTAAGTGCAAGCCTTCTTCGAATTTTCAGGCCTTTTTGTAATTAGTGTCCACTATGTGGGGAGCAAATCGGGCCAACTCAATAAATTTTGCTTCATATTCAGCCACAGATATGTTGTCCTGCTTCAATTGCTCGAACTCAGACACCTTTCTATCCCTGAAGCACTGAGGAAAGTATTTCTCATAAAAGATTTCCTTAAATTGAGTCCAAATTATGGCTCCATTTTCACTTTGGATCAACATCCACCAATCTCGAGCTTCCTCTTCTAGAGTGTAGGTGGCTAATAGGACTTTTTGAGGTTTTGTACATGGAAAGACTTCAAATAACTTTTCCATTTCCAGCATCCATGTTTCAGCATTCATTTGTTTAATACCATCCAGAAAAGTTGGTGGCTTCATCTTCGTGAACTTTTGACTTAATGAAATTATATCATTGTTTTCTGGTTCTACTTGGACCAGAGGAGACGGAGGTGGCAGAGAATGTTGTCGTTGCTGTGTCATTGCTTCTGTTAAGGCCTCTAACATTCATTCCATTCAGTTCATTCGGGCCTCAGAGGATTCAGTCGTATCAATGCTTCTTGTATTTTTCATTTGCTATAGGTAAGCAAGATAGTCATAAACATAGGAAAATAACCTTTACAGTTTCACAATGGTCATATTTGGTTCAGATATGTTCTTGTCGTTTCACTTTAGTTCAAGTATAGTTAGATAACTCACACACAAATGCAGACGTAATGCCCCTAATTCTTTTCTAGGACATCCTATAGCTCATATGGACTCGTGTGTGCGGTATAACGTGTGCTCTGATACCACTCTGTCACGACCCCAACCTGCCCCTATAGGTTTAGCGCCATAACCGGCCAATAATCTTGGGATTACCGAAGGCCTCTGAACATTTTAAACAAATTAAAGGGCTAGCGGAAGCAAATAACAGAATATAGTGGTCCAAGAGAGTTGTGCAGACATACATGGGACAAGAAATTTAAAACTTAATTTACATAATTAAGACGTCATACCCACATCACCATCCATATATACAAACAAACAAAAGACATGTTCAGACTTAACAAAATAAATACAAAAAGATCTTCAACATGGCTTACAAAAATTTGACCACAACAAAATGGGGACCTCCTCGGGAGGCACAATGGCTGGCTAACCAAAACAACTCTTTAGGCAACATCTTAGGCTTGATCACGTGCCTGCTCACCTACATACATAAATAATACAGTGAGCTGGAGCCCAGTGAATAATAATAGAGTAAAGGTTTGATGAATGATGTCCATACAGAATTGAAACCAGTATTCAGATTCATATTCCTTATCAAATCAGAAACAGATTCATATTAATATCCATATTCAGAGATCAGAGTTCTCAGATAGTTATACATGCAACATCCATTAGCTAACAAATCACATTGGTCATACATATCAAGTTCCATAATGGAACCTCCGGTACCGGGTATCATATAACATACGTAGGGCACGACATTGTTTCCCCCGGGCGAGGACCTTATGCCACGGTATTGTTTTCCCCGGATGAGGGCCTCATGATGCTAAGGATGCCACAAATACAATCTAGAAAAGTTGGCCAATCATTCATTCATTCAAAGTATAACATTTCAAAAACTATATCGTAACGTACATAAAATACATAGCATGAAGCATAGCTTTATAAAGTTATTACTCACTTAGATGGCAACAATAGAAGAATAGATAGAGTAGATAATCAGACTATCTATGGTGCGTGACCTACATAAACATATAATAGATACACATTGAAACACACACTCGGAAAGTTCGTAACATAGTTCATTTCTATCTTGGTGTGTTTCTATCCCTCATCCTTCTTATCAAGTCTTAATCATAGCTTAGGAATACCTAAGATGCAATGAGGATGCCAAAATGTACTTCAGAACACTTCGTCAAATTTTCAAAAACAAAGCAATCCTCTTGAGCGCAACACCGGTCGCTCGAGCGGCATCCAAGGTCTACAAAAGTACTGGATGCATAATTTTCACGCTCGACGGACGCTCGAGCCAAAGACTGAGCAAATAGGGTCTCCGCTTGAGCGCAACTTCTATCGCTCGACTGGTCTATAAAATTCTGTAAAACTTCTAGAAGTTCTAATTTCACGCTCGAGTGCAACTTCGTACGCTCGAGCGGAGGAGAAAAAATAAGGGAAGTCACTCGAGCGCAGGCTCAGATGCTCGAGCTAACCCCCAAACTCTACAAAAGTACTAGGAGCTCACATTCTCCGCTCGAGCATAGACTCCATCGCTTGAGCGGTGAGTGCAAATTTTGAAATTTTCAGATTGTACTCCCAGCTTTCAAACTCAAATTTAAACCTTCAAAACACATCCTTTTTGGATGAAAACTTACGAAAACATTTGTAAACTCGTAATATATCATGAGTCAAAAGCCATTTCACAAAATTAAGCCCAAAAGTATGCCAATTATCCTGAAACCAAGCTTGAAACTTTAAGAACATAACATGCATGAAATGGTTTGAGCTCCAAGTTTCCAAATCGTGATCAAATTGCATGTTAGTGCAAAAACCATGTTGAATTCTTCAAACAAAACCAAAACATGAACATGCATGTAAGAATTCCTTGACAAAAACTTCAAAATGGCGTGATATATACATGCATGTATGTAATGAGCTCATTTCTTCCATGATTGTCATGATTCTAACTTATTCTCTTCAATTTCATGCAATTACTCCTACATGACTCATGAGTTCACTTCCTATATTCCTTATTTCCAAGAATCAAGGGAGAAGTTCATACCTAAGGTGTGAATTCAAAGAATTCAAGCTTATTTCTTCAAGTCTTCTACTCATTTCCTTTCAATTCCCTCTTCTCCAAGCTTTTGATCTCAATTCTTGCTCACTCTCCCTTTCTTACGTTTGTGTGTGCGCAAATATGAAGAAAATGAAGTCTAAAAGGCATATATAAGCCTTATATAGGCTTGATTAGGAAACTTACTTAAGAATAATTAGAGGTAATTAATTCGACTCTAATTTATTCTAATTATTTGATTCTGAATCAAATTTCAATTAAACTTACTATAAAATTCCAAAACTACTTAATTACACAGAAACTCAGCCAATTCAGCATTCGGTAGCTGATAAGGCCTTCAATGTGCCAGAACAAACAGAATTCTGAACAGATATTTCTACAACAGACAAATATAGTGCAAATAACACGTAACTCATGCAATTAACGTAAAATTTCATCTTAATTACATAGTAAGCATCCTTAATTATGGATTATAGGCTAATTATAGGTCGGAGTTGTTACAGTATCAAAACTTACTTTTCTTTGAAAATTCAGTTGTTATATAAATATGGCTTTATTCATTTAAATTTGAAGTATACAATATTCATTTTTCTTCAAATCACATAGTTTAGGTTAGTTAATGGATTTAGGTCTAAAATGAATTTTGTGAACAAATAACCCCTAAAATCATAAAATATAGAGTGAGTAGAGGCCAATTTTCGGATTGGGCAAAAAGGGGTGATTCCATGCAAATGGTCTTTCTCTTTTGTACATAAGCTCCCTAACCCAATTTTTTTTTAGTTATGACGGACTGGGCCTTAACTTAGTTTTCATTATTAAAGGTTTCTTGATTCTACTTTAAAAATTAAGTGGCGACTCTATGTCAACAAAGCAAGTTGGTGTGAGAAATATGTCTTAGACTCTAAAAAGTTATGGTGCCCACACCAGGGGTAAATGAAGTCAGTAAAAATTAACTAACTCTTTGTGCTCAGCCCAATGCTGGGCCCATTCTGAGGATGGCTAGGTTGGAGCTTGGCCCTATGGCCAACACTTGCTTCGAAGCATGACAATCATGGGAGTTCAGCCCAATGCATAAGCGTCACTTTGAAGAGGATACTAGGAAGCTTAGTCCAACGTGCGTGGCTCACTTCGAAACGGACTGAGCAACAAGTTAGACCTCCAAGTTGGACAAAATGGACCAACTTGGAGAAGGCCAACACACCGAAAGTCTTTCTTGAGCTCACAAGAGACAAACTGTAATGCCCCAAAAATATAACAATAAAACCATCTCACAATAATTACCCATTAACAATACATTCAGAAGAAGATCTCTCTTTACATTCATATGAGTAAATGATTATAAAAGATAACACATGTAACTATACATTCACATGCCCTAACCCTGAATCTATAGAATGTGTCAATAACAAGAGATATAAAATTGAAGTAAGAACAGATAAATTAAGGCCCTGATGGCTACAACGTTCCAAGACGGTGCTTGGTTACAACAAAAGTGAGTTTAAACTCAATACAAATAAAGCCCTAGGCTTGTACAAAATAATTACAACAGTTAACAAAAATAGAAGCTCTTGGCTCCAAGTCCTTCCAAGTTATTGTCTTGACGGGAGGCATATCATTAACACCTAAAAATGATTTTCCATATAGGGTGAGCCAAAGCCCAGTAAAGATACTCTAACACAGTGTATGAATCTTAACAAAGTTATAAGGTGAATGCATATGCAATGCTTGTACCAAGACATTTTATATCTCTTTCCAAAACCATGCAATGCCAAATTTATGTAACAGGTCATGCAATCAATTCATTTTTCGATAGAAAACAGGGCAGTGGATACAACATTGGGAATCTCTAGGACATGTTTGCAAGTAGGCTACAAGCACTACCAATTTGTCATTTTTACTGGTATTACTTGGAAGGCTCGACACCTAACTGCGCGGATTTCTAGACTTTCACCAAGGACACACAGGCCAACATAATACCACATCTATACTCCTACCCAGATTCACCAAGGTATTCATCCATTTTTCTCAAAACAATAACGTTTTCAATGTGTTAAATATGTTACAATGCTCAATGCAAATGGATGAGAAATTAGTTTCAATTCATTTAATTCTCATACAATTTCTACAACAATCATAGCTATCCTTCACTGATAGTCCAAAATAGATATTTCTAAATAGATAAATAAATTTCCATTAAAGATACACTTTCCAAAATCACAAATGTGAGTGATAATACATATCTAACTCCACTATCCTCATCAACATCATTCCAATTTCACAAAATCCATCCTCATTTCCATTTCCTCTTTACGAAATCAAATATTCATATTTTAGGGCAAAATCACTCTTTCTTTGAAAATCAATTTCACTGATAAAACCCACCATTTTATCACCACATAATCTCATTTACAAACTCACAATCATTTCCAAGAAACCATTTTGAAAACCCCTCTTTTGATTTGAAAACCAAAACCCAAGGTTATCCAAAATCCTCAAAATCACTATATTCTTTAGGAAAGCAAATAACTAAGTTAGAAATTATAAAAAGAGTTAAAGTAATCCCTACCTCAAAGAAGAAGACTCAAAGGAGAGATGGGTAAAACTCAACGAAGCCGAAAACATGAACTTCTCCGATTAGAACGAAACCCTTGATGTGCTCTCTAGGGTGTAGAAATGGATGAATCAAGGTGTATTTGGAGTTTAGAGATAGTTTCTAGAGAGAGAGAGTGTGTGTAGATCCGAGATTTAGAGAGAGAGAGAGATGTAAAAAAGTGGTCCAAAAAGTGAATTTTATGGCCTGATATACGCGCAGACCGCTCGAGCGCATGAATGGTACTGAGAGTTTACAAGGAGCGCTCGAGTGACAAAAAAACCGCTCGAGCAAAAAGGCCAAAATTTGGGCAGACTTTCCTTTGAAAAACAAGTTACGAACCTGTTCCAAACACGACAATGACATGCCAATAGACAAACTCAATGAAGTACAAGATAAATAATGACATGAACTGGGATACAAGACAAGATCTCCCAAATCCAAAACAATAAACAGGTCGAGTCTATACCAGAATCGTTATACAAACAACTCTGCTCCTCTCCCTCTATCTAAACAGAACTTGGAGACATGGAGGCGCATAGGGAGAAGGCGTACACACGACTGACCTGCACGTGAGTGTCAGGCGGAGTGATCATCCTTCTCCAATAGAAGACAATCATGAATGAGACAAATATGACAGACTTGCACTTGAGTGTTAGGCGGAGTCATCGTCTTCCTCCAATAGGAGATGACCACAAACAAGGCAAATAACACAGATAGCAGAGAAAGAAGGTCTTGGAGAACAAGCAATATTCTCCTATAAAAGTGAGCACTATTCACCCTCAAGGCATCTGAAATCTTTACACTCAACATATACACACTCTTTGCATTCTCTCATCTTCTTCTCTCCTAGTCCTTGACTTTACCATCGGAGAGGTTTCCAACCAAATTCTAGTCGAGCAACCTCACCGTTTGTTATTTTGTGCAAATCTTCACTTTCCGGAATACATCGTTTTTCTATAAAATTCTACCCTTTTTCATAGTGTAGAAATTATCCCCTACACAAAATAAATTTTATTATTATTATTATTATTAAAAGATTAAATATCCTAGTCTCATTTCTTGCCTGTGAAAGTTGAGGTCTTGCTTTTTGCTTGTCGGAGAAGACTGTTTGTGCAGGTTTCTAAAGTTTCTGACTGGGTTTATCCCTATTCAGTTAATTTCAATTTATTTTAAATTAATTAAAAAAATAAATATTTTAACCAAAGTTAAGTTACTAAAAAGTTGTACTATTCTTTCTCTCGGCAAGTTGAAAGTCAATTTTTTAACCCCTTTTTTTTTTTTTTACAGTAAAAGAATATAGATATGATGTGTCTAAAAAAAAGTTAAAAAATCAATTTTTTGGCTTTTAACTCAATTGCTAAAATAGGCCAAATTAACTTGGCTAAGGCCATTAAGGCTAGTGCCTTAGGCCACAAAATTTGGGATAAAAATAGGTTCCCAAATTTATTAGTTGTATATTTAAAATTTAAATAGGCCTAATTTATTTTTGTTGATTTTGGATCAGTCTAAAGGATTCCAAAAAATTCTATTGAGCCCAATTAAAATATATATATATTTAATCACTAATGTCGTTATGCCCAATTGAAAAAAATGAATTAAAACATATACAAGTATAGTTGGCCCAAATAATGGAATAAATAATTTTGTCCTAATTTTTCTCTCTCATAAATCATCAGATTTTAATGAAATAAATAATTTTACTCTATGTCTTTATCATATTTTAATTTAATAAAGTTTTCCTAATTTTTTCCCCCTAATTTTGTTTTATTAAATTTTGTTACATAATTTATTTGCTATCAGATATCAGATAGTGAGTGGATTGTGTGTTTGGTGTGAAAAATTGATTATATAATCATATTTCCTTTTCATTTATTTGTTTCACAGTACTCGTGAAGCAAAATTGTTAACCCACTCTTCAATTTTTCAATTTAACACAATGTGAAATTATTTATGTTTATTTCACACTACTGGAATATTTCATTAATTAGAGTTACTGATTAATTAGTTTGTTTTGTTGATTGGAACTATATGTTGGGGCAACTTCTTTTTTTTTTTTTTAGTATTCTGGAATGAATACATTTTGACATTTATTTTAGTATCAATCAGCGATAGTGGCTCCTAAAAACTCAGGACCGGCTATGAGTAAGATGTCCCACTTTTTATTTCTTATAGATGATGTGTCAATATTTGATAAGTTATTCGTTAAATTTATATTTACTTGTCTGTGAGAAACTTAATCCCTAATAATAGTAATAATAATAATAATAATAATAATAATAATAATAATAATAATAATAATAATAATAATAATAATAATAAAGTGATATATGTATTATATCAAATATACTTGTGGGAGCCGAATTATCGGAAGAGTCGGGAGACACTTACCCCTGAACTGGTACTACTAAACTTCAGATTATGCGTAACTAGGGTGCTATTGAGAGCGAATAGGCGAGGTCAAGAGATCCGAATGAATGTAAGGCGAATAAGATAAAAGTAGGCACAGGCCCCGAGGACTAGGAAGTGAGTATAAATATGAGAACCGCAAATTCAGAAAGGTATGTAAGAATCACTTCACTTAACTTAAAGAAAAAGTTATCTTGAGTGTCTGAACTAATTTGTCCGTCGGAGTGCTAATCCCGGCACCCCCAACTGGAGTTTTCCTCTTTTCAGGTGGCTATCTGAGGATCACCAGCGCCTCCTAGAATCTGAAGAGTATTTCCAAACCACTTCTCCACAATTGGCACCGTCTGTGGGAATACTCAAATACATCCATGGCAGGCGTGTCTGAAGATCCTCCGGTAACCGTTGACAAGACCGCACAGGGAGATGACCTCACTCCAGCAAATATGCTTGGGAAAGAAACCATCGCTGCAAGACGCGCCTTGAACTTCGATTCACTAACGACTCCAGCGCAATAGACAATGCAGGCGATCATGGAACAAGCAAAGCAAAATAAACAGAGGCTGGAGAACATGATCGCTGAAAATGAACGTCTCCGTCAAGATTTGGCCCTCGAAGTTGCAAAATCAAGAGAAGCCATGCGTCAAGATACCAAAAGACCTCCAAGGGCCGGTGGACAACGACCTCGAGCCCGGCCCAAGGATACCAACAGCGACTCCAACTCATTATCCACGGAGCTCACCAAGAAGACACGATCCGAGACGTCTAGCTCTTCCAAAAAGAGCCTACGTACAAGGGACAAGCGCAGGAGGAGCAACTCAGACGAAGACGACTAGCACGATCCTTTTGTCCGACGGATTGCAAGGGCAGCCTTGCCCAAGAAGTTCAAAGCTCCGTCATTCACTCTTTACGATGGAAAATCAGACCCCACTGATCATATCCGTCATTACAAACAAGCCATGACTTTGCATGCAGACAACGAAGCCCTCATGTGCCGAATATTCCCCAGCAGCCTGGGGCCATTAGCTGTCATGTGGTATTATAAGCTGGAGCCGGCCTCCATCAGAAGCTTTCATCAATTACAGAAATCCTTCAGGGCCAGGTTCATAACCAACGAAGTACAACCGAAACAGGCCAACTCTCTCTGGGCCATGCAAATTCAGTCAAGAGAAACGCTCAGAGCATACTCGGCACGATATTGGGAGTGCTTCAACCTCGTCGACGACGATTGTAATGACTCCATGGCCATTACCGCCTTCAAAATGGGACTACACCCAGATTGTCCCCTTCGTAGTTCTCTTACCAGAAGGCCCCCCAAAACGGTCTGGGCGTTGATGAAGAAAGTCGAGGAGTATTGCAAAGTGGAAGACAATGCCTTAAGAATAAAGGCCAGTCTAATGTCCCACAAAACGGCCTCCCCTGAAATTGCCCAATTAATAAGTTCTGTGCCACCTCCTAGCCCAGAGCCTCGGCAGCGCACTAAACGTGATAAAAGGCGGGATACTCGCCGATCAAGCGATCAATGTCCCCACCGGACGAATGAACAACTGCAAGTCGACAGCAGACGTTCGAGAGGTGCCGACAAAAAGTACATAGAGTTGTCAGAACCAATGACCAAAGTCCAACACCATCCATTCTTCAAATGGCCGTCAAAGATGGCGGGGCCGCCCGATACACGACGAAGGGACCGGCGGTGAGAGTATCACAAAGATCACGGCCACGAAACAGAGAGTTGCTACGCATTAAAAGATCACCTGGAAGAACTGGTGCAAGACGGCCGACTACAGCAGTATGTTAAACAGGGAAAGCTAACCAAGGCACTAGCCTTGAGGTAGGACTCTCCTCCACTTGGCGTGATCCATGTCATCTACAGCCCAGCCATGCACACAATTCAATCACACCCAAGCCTCCGAGAACGCGTATTACCGTTGGCCCAAAGAAGCTCCGACAATTGCTTTCAATGACTCCGACCTCAGTGGCGCGACAGCTTCCCACATTGATCCGTTGGTCATTAGATTACACATAAGCCGGTTCATCATTGAACGAATTCTCATAGACCCAGGGAGTACTTCGGAGGTTATGTATTACCAAAATTTTATCAAACTCGGGCTCAACGAGTCAGATCTGTGTCCGACGCCGCATCCACTATTCGGCTTTAATATGAATCCCGAATACCCGATAGGGAAGATCGTACTACCTATCCGAGCGGGCTCCAGAACGGTCAAAATAGAATTCTTGGTTGTAAAGCTCCCTTCCTCGTATAATGCCATCATGGGGCGAACCTAGATACATATTATGAAGGCCATTCCAAGCACTTATCATCAGCTCGTGCGCTTCCCAACAGCCTGTGGCATCGAAGAAATCCGTGGCTCTCCCCAATCGGCATAAGCAACAATTTCATGAAAATCATATCATTGACCCGACCTGTGGGCTTTGATACCTATATATATTTCACTTCTGCAATGCAAATAATCTTTCTTTGACGTTCATCTCATTTCACAAACTGCATTGTGCCGCCCTTCATGAATATCATGATTGGCCATATTAAGTCTCCGGATTCGTAGTGCCCTTTGGTGCATGACACCTTAGGGCCGATTAAGTCTCCGGATTCGGAGCGCCCTTCGTGGATATCACGATTGGCCATTGTAGACACCCCATTTTTGACCGTCCTCAAGACTTAGACGTCACCGTTTGAACACCCGGTGATCATCCATGTTTGTGTTCGTTTGGAGTTCCCGGAGGTCTCGGCTACGCGCCTTGCCTCAGGATCTCCGAACTCAATCGTTTTGTGTCTGGTTTTGCACCAAACACTTGTGTTTTGCCTTGGAGGGGCAGGGAATGCCTTGTGAGGCGTCCCCACACATCACCGGCCATGGCTAGAGGCCACCGACAATTGTTTGTGTCCACCGGCAATGTATATTGCCGGCCGGCACTCTTTTTGGCCGACCGGCCATCAATTTTGTCAAAATGACAATTTTGGCCAGCCGACTACTGTTCATCTACTTTTTGTAGATATTTTGTGCCAGCTGTGATAGCTGGCACCCATCCCATTCCCCTCTATACACGTGTATGGGGGGATTTCCCTCTTGAATGGCTTGTTTTGAAATCCTTACAAGAGGGAATTGCCTATATAGGAGAGCTACTTCTCTTTGGCCAAGGGTTAGACTCTTGTTAGACATTTTAGACAGCTTTTGTAAAGCTTGAGTTCTAGGGTTAGGGTTAGATATATATTGTATCTCTATAAGTGTGTGTTTGGTCCTACTTTTGCTCGCAAACACACACCAACACACCATCTCTTGGACTTGAGACCCTTGGAGGGTTGTTTTAGTGTTTTGGAGCTGGATTTAAGCCAAGGAAGGTTGTTGGAGCATTGCTGGTGAAGGTTGTCTTCAAGGGTAAGAAACTTCCCTTTTATTCCCCATTTTTGCATTGCTTTTCTACCTATCTTAGAACTGTTTTTGTGCTTAGTGTATAACATAAAAAAGTTCTGTTTTTAAGCCCTCTTGATTGTTTGTTAAGGGTGTTTTGTGGTTTGGAGAAGTTTGACCCCTCTTAAGCCTTGTAAGGCTCCTTTTTGTGCTATTTTGTGCAAGTTTCGGGACTTTGGTGTTTGGGCCTCTTCACCACTGAAATCTTGAGGGATTTCAGTGGTGAAGATGGTGCCTTGAAGTCTCAAGAAGGGGAGGGCCACCCCCTCTCCTTGTCCTTGAAAGGACCATTCTTGACCTCTTAAGGGAGCATCTAGCTTAGGCTTTTGTTGATCATGTCTTGGCTGTTTTTCATGCTTATATTGTCATAATGTAACATGATTTAAAGTTGGTTTTGGTACACCATGCATGCTTAGCATACCTACCATGTAATGCCTTGTTATTGCCTTAATATGCCTTACGTTGTTAGCCTTTGTTCTAGCATGTTTTAGGTTTAGCCTTATGAAGGTTTTGTGCTTATCTTACCATGTTTAAGGTCTGTCCATAATTGTTTGAGTCGATCTTGGCATGCATTATGTAGCTCCTTTGTATTATGGCTTGTATGCTTCAAGTAGGTGAATGTGTAGCATGCATTGCTTGCATTAATTTAGTGGTTTGGAACCACTTAGCATGTCATTTCAGTCCCTTTGGTGTGCTTGTATGCTTGCCTTGGACACCTCTTTGATGCTTCAAAAGCTTGTGTTGTATGCTCCATGTTTTAGCCATTATGCATGCTATTGAATTTGAGCCATTTAGATGCCATCTAAGGGTCCCCTTTGCATATTCAAGGGCTGCCTTGAACTTGTTTTAAGCCTTCTTGGCCTTGTGAGGCTTGGTTGGCTTAGCCATGGTTTAAGCCTCCTTGACTTGCTTCAAGAATTTGGACTATTTGCATGCTAACGTTTGCTTCGTCTGAGTTGGTTTGGCACCACATTCTAGCATGATTTTCAGAGCTTATGTTGCATGCTAATTGTCCATGATAGCCTCTTTTAAGTGTGCTTGAAAGTTGCTTGTTTAATGCTTAAGGTTTGGACCATAATATGTGCACATGTGCATGTGTGTTTAGCCTTCATTTTTGGGCATTTTGGCCACTGTTTTAGGCCCATTTAGAGCTGCCTAAATCATGTTTAAGTCCATCTTTTCATTAGTTTGCATTGCCTCATGTTTGCTTGTATGCTTGCATAAGTGTCTTGCCATGCCATGTTGCATCCTTAGCTTGCATGCCTAGGCTGCATTGCATCTTGCATGCATGCCTTGTTCCTTGATTTGGTGATAGGAACTGGGTCTTGATTTGTTTGTTTGGTTTGCATTTCATTTGACATGAAAGTGCATGCTTGATTCTTTGGGCCATCATGCATGGAAATGCGTGTTGATGGTCCGAGAATCGAGGCACATGCCCCTTTGAGTCACAAACATGATAAGGGGCATGATTGGTGCATACATTGCTTGAATTGTATTGCCATGCATGTTCTTCCCTCTGCTGCAGTGAGTTGCGTGTTTCTGCGAGCATTCTTTGCCATAGCGCAAGATTCCGGCCGATCGATACATCATCAGCCGATGGATGCATATTGTGCCGATGACCACTATTCACTGCCGGTGGTGATCCCCAGTATCTGAAGAAGCATCTCTGAGATTTTGGCAGTCTGCAGAATGGCATAGCATGGAAAACAGAGGCAGTCTATGCATGGTAGCGCAATTCCGGGCAGCACCCGAGCATGCGTTGCATCAGGCTCTCCTCTCGAGGCGGTTTACTATTGATTTGTATTATTCTTTTGGTCCTTAGCTTGCATGCCTAGCTTGCGTAGTTAATTGATTTGTATTATTCTTTTGGTCCCTCCATGGGAGGGCACATTTGTAATAAGTGTGTGTGAGTGGTGTGTATGTCTTCCAACCTCCACTTCTTTCTCCCTTTTATTTACCTGCTTATGATGATAGATTAGGGCATATTTAAATTAGCATAATAGTATGATAGCATGCGTGCCTCCATGCATTTGTCTTGCATGCACCGGGCTCGGTACATCATACAAACTGCATTGTGTTTTCAATTCCAAATTGAATACGTGATAGTTGTAGCATTTCACATTCCACTTTAGGATTTGCCGGGCCCATCCTAATCACATCCTATATGTGTTGCATTAGCCACTTAACATGAACTAGGACATGCATGTTCGCTAACCAGTTTATTGTTTTGGCACGGAGTACGATGTAAGTATTTACGCTTTAGCATATCGCATGCGTGTGAATGTTGCCATAATAGCATGTTTACCATGAGGCTAGCTGCTTATTTGAGATAACTGCTTGATTGCCTGTGGGTGAAGGTTGGATTGTTTGAGTTGGAAAAACTCGTTGAAATCCGTGTTTTCGCCTACTTGCGAGTAGCAAATTCTAAAACAATTTCAAAACAAACGGATATGCAATGCTTGTTTCCAAATTAGGTGATCTAGTCTATACTTGTTTGCTGTGCGCATAACATAGTAATTCTAGGCTAATAACCGGAACAAGAACACATAACATTTTCAAAATCGGATATCATGGTTAGTAGAGGCCGGTCTTCGGACTGGGAGAAAGGGGGTGCTCATAGCTGACCTTCCCCGATCGTACCCAAGCTCCCGAGCCAAGACAACTTTGGTAATGACAGACACGTGGCCTTTGGCACCGAGTCAGGGTTTCCTAAATTTCCCAAAATAAAATATTTAGGTGGCGACTCTGTATCTGGCAAAGCAGTCCATGTTTGGCACTTCTTTTTTCAAAAATCTGTTTTCTCAAACGATTTGCCAGATTCGGACTCTTTGGTTCAGATTAAGAACCGCAACGAACTAAGGGAGTCCGAACTATAGCGAGGTCCCCCGCAGACGTGTTACAGTTTCTGGCGACTCTGCTGGGGAATTTAGAAAGCTTGACTCGAACTCATGATATCCTGTTTTGATTTCATTTATGTGTCTCTTTGCATTGCATGTGCATTGGTGCGCCTGGGACACCGTGTTTGCCATATGCCATTCCCGAACGATTTGCCGGAGGCTTGTCTTGTCAGGGCATGACCATAAGGCTGATCGGCTATGGGCTCTGACAGCATGGGAACACAAACCTCGGTTTTACCGGGGCACCCTTTTTGACCATTCGACCTAGTGCATATTCGGAATCCATAGTGACTATTCCAAACTAGGACAGGTTGCTTACCCGATGTTAGGTTGTTTGAAACCGCTGCGTGCGTAGTGAAACCCTAGGTCCTGACAAGATAGGACAGGGAAACCCTACCTCAGCATAGGGGTGTATTGGCTCTCCCTTACTTGCTATGTGCTTTTAGAGTGTATCTCCACATGAATGCGCATGTCAGTTTGCAAAGTTTGAGCATCAGGCCCGAGGGCACCGGTATCAGTGTTGTTGAGAATCAGTTATGTCTGCGGGTATCGGTTCAGTTTTGAACAGTGATTCTAGGGAACAGTGATCAGTAGTAGAGTGTAGTTGTTCGGCTACACCCGTGTTTAATCTGTTTGGGGCTGAAATACTGCTTGGTTTCCGTTTCAGTTTAGAGATTCAGAGAGTTGATCCAAAACAGCTAGTGTCTTCTCCTAGCTGAGGCAGGACTTAGCATGACGCAGAATTCAGAAGAGATCGTGGTCATGATGTAGCGTTGGGTCAAGAATCACCCTGGCGAGGCTAATATTGATATGCCGCATCCACCAGTCGCCGCACACCCGGTTTGGACCCTCAACTATATCGGGCTCATGAGCCTACTACATTGAACTAATAGGAATGATAGGTGATCTTCAAAGATCCGTGGCGGATCTTGCCTATGGAATGTCTGCCGCCACCGCACCATATCTTGGGAGGCTTTATACCCCGAGAGCCCGCTATTGGGGCCAATTGTAATTGAACTTCGGCCAAGGAGATGGCCTCGGCTCTAACAGCGATGTATCAACCCAAATTCTAGATCGGTGAGGCGAGACAAAGGTAAGATGAAGCGGATGCTAACCCTATCGAACAAGCTCGTGGGCTCGAGGCTTTGAAAGCGGGGATGAACAAACAGATATCTGCGGTTGTGTCGAAAGCTATGGAGGACGCTTTCCCACTCACGAGGCGATTCGATCAATCGAAGAACCAGGATAGGCGCATCATGCCAAAGCAGTTCTTCCGCTCCCAACCTTGCATCTGGAAGGATCGAAATCCAAGGCCGCACCCGCGATCCGTTCGCTAGTGCATCTAGCAAGAGTGCTCGAGCTCCAAAGTACACCCGAGGCGCGGGGTCTTCCATGCTCTATACATGCCATTGTCCAAGGCACTTGGATCCTTGCGAGAGGGACATCTTAAACCCACGGAGCCTCGGCCTCTCGAAGAATCTCCTGCTACTCATGACCACCTTTCGATCTTGGCGTACCACCGGAGCGAGGCCATGCTACCGACAATTGTTTCCACCTCCGTCATGAGGTGCAAGATTTGATTGACAATGAGGTTATCCTCCCGCCCACCTCAGCCAAGTCCGTTACTACCCAGCTATTGAATTTTGAGGATGCGGATACTGTGAGTATGTGATCAGGATGGGACCACTTGTGAGTGGCGCCCAGTGTTTTGATGTGGCGTCTGGCACGCATTTTGAGCATCTGCGAATGCTAGTTTTGTAAAATCTGGCTTGGGTATCGAGTCAATCTTTGTTTTGTTTTGCTTTGAGTCTGTCTCATTGTCTTGAGTCAGTCCTTTTGCTTACGGGTCTGTCTTGTTGTAGCGAGTCAGTCCCCTTTGTATAGAATGTCAGGTGATTCCAGGGTTGTTGCCTCAAACACTGTTTTGTAATTATCCTTTTGTTTTTCCTTTTGAGTCTGTCTCGGTTGAGGAGCCAGTCACAGTCAGGGAATCTGAATGAAACAGCTGCGGCTATCACGTTTCCATACTTGTTGCTGTTTAAGCTAGTTGTGCCAGAGGATGTGAATGGAAAAACAGTACATTTTACTTCCCCCCTTGTGCCTTGAACATCGTTATAATGACCTAAGCTTTTCAAAAAACCCTTTTCGAACACTGTGGTGACAAAAACGAAGATGAAGCAATTCCTCGGGTTTTGCAAAACTTTGATCATTTTTGAGAGAAAGAAAGGCATGCTAAACCTTTTTATAATCATGCCTGTCAGCGTGAGTACTGAGAAGGATCCTGGTTCGATCCAGACTAGTTCCACACTATCTTCAACGCGAGTAATTTGTCGCTTTCTTAAAAACTTTCAAAAACAAAATGTCTTGCGTGGCCCTGTGAAGACTTGTGTGGAATTGCTCTTGAGATTGTGCAGCCCAGGATCGCTCTCAGCCTCGAGATTCAATCTATCTGTTGCGAACCTGGAATCCGTTCAAAACGTTCAATAGTTAACTGCCATATAAGGCCTGTGTGGCCCAATTTGAAGCTGCCCTCGAGCAAGAGGCACCAAAATCATATCAAGAATGTCAGGTCTCACTGGAAAAAGCTCGTGAAGCAACCGTGATGGATTCTTCTGCAAATCAACACAATAATCACTCTTCCGAATACAGAGGGCTTCAATTTCAAAACCATTTGGCATGGACTTGTTACACTTTTACCTTTTGAGAGGCTCGCTGGGCCGAAAACCCGGAAAGGCGACCCAGGCAAAAGTTAGAGCAAGAAAAAGAAGAAAAAGAACAAAAAGAGAAAAAAGAAAAAAAAAAGAAAAAGAAAAGAATATAAAAAAAAGAGAAGAAAAGAATTGAAAAAGAAAGAAAGAAGAAAAAGAAGCTCGCAAGGTCGAAAACCCGCGACGGGCGCCTTGGCAAAAGTTAGAGCCTAAAAAGTGAAGGTTAATACCCGAGTGTACCTTAATCAGAACTACGTAAGACTTGATTCCCATGTTTGGGATACGTAGGCAACTTCATCTTGAAGTCCAGCCCCCAACGCTTCCATAGCGTCTCAGTCCATGACATGGTTTTGATCACCTGTGTCTCCTCCGAATTCGATGTCTCGGTCATATCGGCTGGAACTACGTAATCAACTTCCTCCTGAAGTCTAACCACCAACACCTTCCAGGTGATTGTGTCCATATATTGATTCAAACCGTCTTCGTCTCCTCCGCGCCTGAGGATCAGATCGTCATCAACGAGGACTGACTTAGAAAAATGCCGCGGCATCATCCAAACAAGGGGCAACTTTCCGTTGCCATGCATTGCCATAAGTTGCCCTGAGTTGCCGTCCAAACCAGGGGCAACTTTCCGTTGCCATGCGGCCCCCTTTAAGCAAGGGGCAATTTCCCATTGCCTCTGATCCAAGGTTGCGAATCTTGAGGGTAAGTTCTGCTCTCGTCGAGCGTTGATTGTTTGCAAAAATAGTTTTTGAAAATTTTTACTGAAGTTGACTATTTTCTCGAAAACTATTTCATTTTCCAAGACTGGACCATGTTTGGACCCAAAAGGAAAATTTTCAGTGCTCACAGCCTGATTTGCATGATTTTCAAATCAAAAAATCGAACAAGTGTGTCAATCCAACTCTCATTTTGGTCAAAACTTGTTTTAGGAAGAAAACAAAAAATGGTCAAAGTGACGAACTAGGGGCACAATTGAGTCTGGTCTTCCGTCTTTCCCCCGTCAACATACTCGCCAAAAAGGCACTCTATCTGCCAGAAGAAATAGCCGTGAGCTAACAGTGTTGGGCGTGAACCTGTGACTTCCTATTCATCTAGTAATCACTCTGGGGAGGGATGAAAAATGAGAGAATAAAGAATAGAGAGGTGTAAGCAGAGAGAGAAGTGAGCAAGAGGGTTTTGAGAGAAAAACCGAGCCTGAGGGCCGAGTGATGTGAGTATCACAAATCAGAAAGGGTGGGAAGAATACCCGGAGGCGGCTCCCAAGATTTGAGGTCTCTCCTTGTGTAAACACGTCCGTGTGTCGTGTCTTTTGATTTGTCGGTTTCGATTTTAGCTTTGAGTCTTTTCCGAGCATGTCTCGTTATGTTAGGTCGTGTGCCTTTTGTTTCTTTGTTTGAGTCTGTCTCGCTGTGTTCTGTGGTAGGCTCGACACCCCGGTGGAAAACCCTTCTTTATTTCAAAAAAATCGTTTGTGCTCAGAATGCTGTGCCATTCTCTATATTTATGCGAGGCAGGAGAAGGAAAAGGAAAATTTGGGACATTCGAGCGTGTTTCAACTCCAACCATTTCCGTTTTGTGGTCCGTCTTGTCAGATTGGGCTATTTTGTTCAGGGTTCGCTGTGTGCAGAATGAACCGAGTGCTGTATTATGGGCTGTATGCAGATCAATCCCCAGTAGAGTATGGGCTGTATATTCAGTTTGAGTAGTGGTTTGTGTGAGTTGTTTGCTGTTAGTTGGTTGGTTACCCAATTATCATAGTGCAAGTGCTCAATTTTCAGACAACAGATCAATATCATTTACATTTGAGGTGTAATATGATGCTGTCTGATTACAAGGTATGAAATGCGCAAATGTAAACACTTTTTCAGACAAAAAGTTTGTTTCATTTCATAATCTTTTCAAGTACATAGTTTTGGAAACAAAATCTGCCTGCGGCAGTACAAAGTACCCTAACTACTAACAAAAGGGGAAAGTGCAGAAAAAGAAGAAAAATAGTAAAAATCTGTATCAAATGTCAAAAATGGCCCCGGGGCTATCAATCTGTCCTAGTCCTGGACGAAGGTCCAGGAGCATTATCACCAGGAGCATCACCAGGGGCATCGCCGTCTGAGCTCGAGTCCGAGCCATCACCGGTCTCCTCCGCCTCTGTCTCTGCCTCAGACTCGTCATCTGGAACTGGAGCCCGCGAGCTGCTCTCGACACGAGTGCGTCCCCTCTTGTGCGGGGATATACTCTGCCATCCCGGGTAGAAATGGGAGGCCCAGCTGGAGCGCCACCCACCGGAGGAATCTGGAAGGGAGGCTGAAAAAGCATGAAAGGTGAATGCATCAGAATATTGTGAGCAGTTTATCAGTCTGAGAATCACGGTGTATGATGTATGTATCTTTGTGAATCGCGTGAATCGGTGAGTATCGATGTATCGAGTATCGTATCGTAAGTAGTTTATCAGATGTTGTGTTGTGCATCAGATTATGTAAAGCAGTTTGTGTATGGTTTGAGGCTGTGGTCAGAAAGAACATATCGGAATGCTGTAAAGGGCTAGGAGGTCGAAGGTCCGCTGTAGCATCCCCATCATGGAGGCATTCATCTCCAATGACTGTCGGGTGTACTCAGAAGACGCCTGCGAAAGTATCAGATGCATCAGTATTCTATGGAATATCAAATAAATTGAAATGAAATAACTATACAAGAATGAAGTAATATATACCGGAGGCAAATCGGGGACACCGATGAACTCGTGATCAGCCGGCGGAGGAGCAAAGGGGATCTGATAGGTCGCCCCACCCTGCCCTCTGAAAGTCAGTGAAGCAGGCAAGGCAGGCCAACCGGTCCCCCGCCCCCGCTGAACTCCACCCCTGCCACGGACTCGGGCTCTCCTCGACACTCCCCCTCCAGCTCCTGCTCCAGCCACTGGCGCCGTAGGTCTCTCTCTCTTTGCTCGGCGGCCGCCGCTCAGAGGTCGCATGATGAAGGTCCGGACGTACTCCGAGTAATCGCCCTCGCCTCTGAAATCGTCTGCCTCCCAGCCAATGGTGTAGTCCGCCATCTGCTCGGCGGTGAATCTCTCAGTATCCCTCATATGCTCAGGAGGGTGCACCGGGACTATCTGCTTGATAAACCAGTGCGGCGTAAGAAGCTCACCCAGGTACCAAGCCCGACTGACCGGGCCCTCCAGCAGAATCCGGAAACGCGAGGTCTCATCAGCACCGGCAAACCGATCCTGCATCATGGCTGGCAAAGGAGCCCAAGGCTGTCAGGTGATCTGAAAACGAAATGCAGTCTGTTATCAACTGTTATTGAAACATGCAGTGGAAAGACGAAGCTTAAATGAACTGCTAGTAAAACATACCTCGGCGGGGGTGATGGTGTCAAAGTAGCAGCGGAAGAAGCTGAATGTCTCTCGAGGCCTCCGCACGCACCTCCCGTCGAAGCGGCGAGAGAACGGGACGACGAGAGGGGTCTCTGCATCGAGTACGGGAGCAAGCCTAGGAAAGTAGGCATAAACCCACAACTGCAAGGTAAATACCAGTGCATTTATCAGATAAAGCAGAATATAGAATAAAAATAGAAATAGTAGAACCGTGTGTTGTGCAGTGTATTGCGCAGAGTATCTGATGTGAGCGATGTACGGTCGATTAAAGCGAGTATGTGTGTGCGTGTGTACGATTATCTGACAAGTACAAAGCAGACTACGATGTGTGCGATGTGATCTGAAAGTATGAATGGAAATGAAAGGCGAAAAAATGTACCTCCCAAACACGCCCGGTAGCCCCGAGCAACCGTCATTGCCTCGGGAAGCTGAGCTCATATATCCGTAGAGAGTGGCCAGAGCGGCGCCACCCCAGTCGTAATGCAAGATGTCCCTGACGTCCACCAGTGCGCTGAGCAGGCAAAGAGGCACGGTGTTCGCCCGGTCGGCGAAAATGGTCGTCCCAAACAAGAACATGAGGAAGCCGCGTGCGTATCTCTCCACGGCCTCCTGAGTCATCGGGGCTGCATCAACAAGGGTGGGCTGGACCCTGAACTGCACCTCGAACCAGGAATAGCGGACGAAGCCAGGACGCGCCAGAGGCGGCAGCTCGCCGAGCAAGTAAATCTGAGCGGCCTCCCACTCATCCATATCAGTATCGAAGGGGATCGGATCACCCCCTACCCCGATGCCTGTAAGCATCGAGAAATCGTAAGGGGTCATCGTCATGTCCCCTGCCGCAGAGAAATGGAATGAATCGGTGGTGTCCCACCACCTCTCCACCAGAGCGGCGAGGAGAGGTCTGCATGTAGTGAGCCTGGAGAGTCCTCTGCAGAATGCGCCAAAGCCGGCCTGGTCCACAATATGGCGAACTGCGTCAGGAAGCTCGGCGTACCACTCACGAGCGACAGTGTTCCCATACCCGCGGATGGTATGGGAATCTCCCTGTTTTCAAACAAGTAGTTGCGAAGCAATATAAAATGTACAGTTTTGAAGAAACAGTCAAAATCAGTGCAAATTTGGCATGCGTGCGTATTTCCAGGTTCGAACAGATACCGGGTATCGGTGTGCTTACAGTGAACTACAACGTGTGATGTGTCAGCATGTTTGGGTGGTTCGGTGCAAATTTGGCATGCGTACGAGTATTTTCAAGTTCAAACAGATACCGGGTATTGGTGTGCTTACAGTGAACTACAACGTGTGATGCGTCAGCGTGTTTGAGTGGTTCAGTGCAAATGTGGCATGCGTGCATATTTTTAGATTCAAACAGGTATCGGGTGCCGGTGTTTGCAGTGAAATACGGTGTGTGCCGTGTGTTGAGCGGTTCAAGGCTAGTGCAGTGTGTGTGCACGCGTGAGTCTTAAGCAGATAATCAGTTGCAAGTGCGTTTGCAATCAACTACAATATACAGAGTATCAGTGTATTGGAACTAAGCAGTTAAAGACTGTAATCAGTTATGGCAGTTGACAGTTAACACATTCTACATGGCAGAAAGTAAAATAGAAAAAAAATGTTACCTCGGAAGCGCCGAAGGATAGGTGAGAGGCAGGCTCACGTAGCAAAAGCTCGGGATCTAACGCCATGTCGAAACTCCTGAACTGGCGTAGTCCGTCGGGCAGCAGAACGTAAATCGCCGGCCAGTAGGTCGCCGGGTCGAACAGGCGCTCGCTCAAGGGTAGGAGCTCAACCCCGGGATCCATCTCGTGATCCGAGGGAGTCCCACCGCGAAGAATATCGTCGGCCATGTCAAGAATGATGAGAAAATAGCCGGAGGGAGGAAAATCGGGCTAGAATATGGAAAGTCAACCGAAAAGTCAACCCCCAAGAGGGTGGAAAATGGCCAGAAGAGTCGGGATGTGAAAAAGGCACGGAAATCAAGAGAAAAACGAGGGGAACAAACCCCAAAAGGTGGAAACGGCAAAAGAGGCACCGAAACAAAGATTTGTTCGGTTGAAAATGTCCGAAGCGCGAAGGAAATCGCGAATCCGACGACGAAACGGGCGTAGAACGCAAAGAAAGCGAGGAAATGAGGAAGGAAAAGGGCTCTAGAGAGAGAGAGGAGTGTTTTTCGGCTAAGGAGGAAGTGAGAAATAGGGTTTAGAAACCCATCGTGAAATGTCGAATCTACCCCAACTCAGGAACTTTTTGTCGGTCGGCAACATTTTGTGCCAGCCGGCAGAATATTGTGCCGATGAAAATATTTTGCAGCCGGTGACTTCCCCTTCCGGCCGGTGGTCTTCCCAAAGCCTTGTTTAGGCCATATGAGTAGTTTTTGGTCTTCATAGCTCAAGAAAGTGCAAGAAAGTGTATCTCCGACGCTCAACCGGCCTCCGTTTTGACCTCGGACCGCGTCTGCTGTGCGTGGCACTCAAATTCATGCAATGATGTATCCTTCTGTATCCTTTTATCTTTTACAAGATTTAAAAGTTGCCTCGTGTGTGTTACATGCATTCATCGCACTATTTCGGTGCATTGCATCGCGCCGTCGTGCGCCTCACAGTTGCATTGTTATGCACGTGCTACATGCGTTGTAACACGCACCCCCTTATGCATTGTCATGCATTTCAATACATACGTCGCCTCGCGCATCGTTCGCGTTGTCGTGCATTCCCTTACCATTGCATTGTCATGCTTTCCAAAACACGTGCCTTGTCACGCATTTTAGCACGTCACGTGCATTGTCATGCACTTAGATTCGTTTGCATTGTCATGCATTTCAAAAGCGAGAACATGCGTTGTCACGCATTCGAATTCATTCACATTATCATTTGCATTTCATGTCACATTCCTTTGAGGTATGCGTGCCTCAATTTCTTTGAGGCACGCGTGTCTCATTTGCATATCATTCTACATTATCTTCGCAGCATGCGTGTCACATTTGCATCATCTTACATTCCTTTGAGGCATGCGTGTCTCGTTTGCATTGTTTTACCTTCTTATGAGACATACGTGTCTCATTTGCATTTCATTTTACATTTCTTTTAGGCATGCGTGTCTCATTTGCACTTCATTTTATATCCTTGTGGCATGCGTGTCACATTTCCATTGGCATGTGTGCCACATTTCCATTGGCATGTGTGTCTCACTTGCATTAAACTTTTCCTGCATCACGGTCTAGGAGACCTTAAATCCTTGGAGGGTGCGAAACCTTTCCCGCATCACGGTCTAGGAGACCTTAAATCCTTCGAAGGTGCAAAACCTTCATTGTTACGCATGACCGCATGTGGTGTAGTACACATCATCACTTGCATCGTTTTGCATGACTGCACGCGTTGTAACGAGCACATTTTGCATCATCATGCACTTTTCCCTTCATCACGGTCTAGGAGACCTAAAATCCTTGGGAGGTGCAAGACCTTCATTCGCGTTGTCTGAACGCACCGCGCTGTTTTGCGCATCTCATTGCATTTGGCATGCATTCCATCGCGCGATCTTGCGCATTGCACTGTCTTGTGCACCGCATCTCAATTCATGCATTGCCCCACATGGGTCTGGCGAGACCTTAAACACACACGGTCTAGGAGACCTTAAATCCTTGGAAGGTTCAAGACCTTCGGTGCAATGGTGTGCATAATACCGCATTGTCATGCATCGCATTGTAAATACCGCATTGACATGCATCATCGTAGGTAGTGCATATGTCATGCATTTCAAAAAAAAAACAAAAACAACATGCATTAGGTAGTGCATATGTCATGCATTTCAAAAAAAAAAAAAAACAAAAACAACATGCATCATTGTAAATATTGCATATGTCATGCATCATCGTAGGTAGTGCATATGTCATGCATTTCAAAAAGCCAAAAGCTGTAAACAATGCATATGTCATGCATTTCATCGTAATATAGTGCATTGTCATGCATTTCCACTGTAAATATTGCATTTACTTTCCATTGCATATCTGTAGATATTGCATTTTAGTTGCATGCATCCATTGCATCACCCTCCATCTATGGCTTGCACCTTTCCTTGTTGAGCTTGGTCTGGTATGTGTTCATACTTTTCACGTCAAAACACAGTTATGCATGTGTACACGCCTATTCCACGTTGGTATGTTGGTTTGAGGGTTGCGGCACCTTTTTAGTACTAGACATGGCTTGTACGTGTACATGCCTTTCCTAGGTAAGATTTGGTTTGGCTCGCGTGCCATATCCATTGTATTCATCTCCATTGCATTGTAGCTTGCATGCATCCATTGCATCACCCTCCATCTATGGCTTGCGCCTTTCCTTGTTGAGCTTGGTCTGGTATGTGTTCTTACTTTTCACGTCAAAACACAGTTCTGCATGTGTACGCGCCTATTCCACGTTGGTATGTTGGTTTGAGGGTTGCGGCACCTTTTCTGTGTTAGACATGGCTTGTACATCTATATGCCTTTGGCTGCACGCCATATCCATTGTAGATATTACATTGTAGTGTAAGTTTTGCATCTGGCATTAGGATCATTGTTCTTTCCCCAGCGGGTTGTCCCCCCACTTATGTCATTCCACCCAATACTCGTTCTTGTGTCTGTCTACATTACTCATAGTTCTGCATGTGTGCGCGTCTATTCCACGCTGGTATGTTGGTTTGAGGGTTGCGGCATCTTTTCTATGGTAAACAGACTTGTTACCTCCATCAATCAATTTGACATTTGTGTGGTTTCGAACCGCTCATGATTGAATCATGATTCGATTGCATTACATATCATTTGCATTGTTCATACATAGTTTTGTATATATTGCATATCATTTTGCATTCATTCTTGCATTGTCATGTATATTGCTAACAATATCATTGTCCCTGTTAAGTTTGTTTTCTTTACAGGCATGATATTGTATGTACGGCTCATTTGAGGCCGGTGCAACCGGACGAACCGGACAGGTACTGTATCCTCCGCGTGAGACGTATTGAGAATTACATAATTCTCTTACATCCTTTCTGCATTGTAGTGTAGTCTGGTGTATGCTAGCTTAAAACTGTCGCATGTGTGCTTCGTTACAGCTTTCTTTGCAAGATCATAAGTTATGCTCGGCTACATGCATTGTCTTGCATTTTGCCCCTGCCTTCGGGCGCATACCTTGTTTGTCTTGCATGATTGTCCAAGTCTTCGGCCTTGTCAAAAATGGGTCGTCTCTTGGCTTTGACATTCACTCCCGTCATTGTTATGACTTTCGAGTTACATCAAAGAGGGCAAATCAGACACCCCATTTTTTGACTGTCCTCAAGACTTGGACGTCACCATTTGAACACCCGGTGATCATCCATGTTTGTGTTCGTTTGGAGTTCCCGGAGGTCTCGGCTACGCGCCTTGCCTCAGGATCTCCGAACTCGACCGTTTTGTGTCTGGTTTTGCACCAAACACTTGTGTTTTGCCTTGGAGGGGCAGGGAATGCCTTGTGAGGCATCCCCACACATCACCGGCCATGGCTAGAGGCCACCGGCAGTTGTTTGTGTCCACCGGCAATGTATATTGCCGGCCGACACTCTTTTTGGCCGACCGGCCATCAATTTTGTCAAAATGACAATTTTGGCCAGCCGACTACTGTTCATCTACTTTTTGTAGATATTTTGTGCCAGCTGTGATAGTTGGCACCCATCCCATTCCCCTCCATACACGTGTATGGGGGGATTTCCCTCTTGAATGGCTTGTTTTGTAAGCCTTACAAAAGGGAATTGCCTATATAGGAGAGCTTCTTCTCTTCAGCCAAGGGTTAGACTCTTGTTAGACATTTTAGACAGCTTTTGTAAAGCTTGAGTTCTAGGGTTAGGGTTAGATATATATTCTATCTCTATAAGTGTGTGTTTGGTCCTACTTTTGCTCACAAACTCCCCATTTTTGCATTGCTTTTCTACCTATCTTAGAACTGTTTTTGTGCTTAGTGTATAACATAAAAAAGTTCTGTTTTTAAGCCCTCTTGATTGTTTGTTAAGGGTGTTTTGTGGTTTGGAGGAGTTTGACCCCTCTTAAGCCTTGTAAGGCTCCTTTTTGTGCTATTTTGTGCAAGTTTCGGGACTTTGGTGTTTGGGCCTCTTCACCATTGAAATCTTGAGGGATTTCAATGGTGAAGATGGTGCCTTGAAGTCTCAAGAAGGGGAGGGCCACCCCCTCTCCTTGTTGTCCTTGAAAAGGACCATTCTTGACCTCTTAAGGGAGCATCTAGCTTAGGCTTTTGTTGATCATGTCTTGGCTGTTTTTCATGCTTATATTGTCATAATGTAACATGATTTTAAGTTGGTTTTGGTACACCATGCATGCTTAGCATACCTACCATGTAATGCCTTGTTATTGCCTTAATATGCCTTACGTTGTTAGCCTTTGTTCTAGCATGTTTTAGGTTTAGCCTTGTGAAGGTTTTGTGCTTATCTTACCATGTTTAAGGTCTGTCCATAATTGTTTGAGTCGATCTTGGCATGCATTATGTAGCTCCTTCGTATTATGGCTTGTATGCTTCAAGTAGGTGAATGTGTAGCATGCATTGCTTGCATTAATTTAGTGGTTTGGAACCACTTAGCATGTCATTTCAGTCCCTTTGGTGTGCTTGTATGCTTGCCTTGGACACCTCTTTGATGCTTCAAAAGCTTGTGTTGTATGCTCCATGTTTTAGCCATTATGCATGCTATTGAATTTGAGCCATTTAGATGCCATCTAAGGGTCCCCTTTGCATATTCAAGGACTGCCTTGAACTTGTTTTAAGCCTTCTTGGCCTTGTGAGGCTTGGTTGGCTTAGCCATGGTTTAAGCCTCCTTGACTTGCTTCAAGAATTTGGACTATTTGCATGCTAATGTTTGCTTCATCTGAGTTGGTTTGGCACCACATTCTAGCATGATTTTCAGAGCTTATGTTGCATGCTAATTGTCCATGATAGCCTCTTTTAAGTGTGCTTGAAAGTTGCTTGTTTAATGCTTAAGGTTTGGACCATAATATGTGCACATGTGCATGTGTGTTTAGCCTTCATTTTTTGGCATTTTGGCCACTGTTTTAGGCCCATTTAGAGCTGCCTAAATCATGTTTAAGTCTATCTTTTCATTAGTTTGCATTGCCTCATGTTTGCTTGAATGCTTGCATAAGTGTCTTGCCATGCCATGTTGCATCCTTAGCTTGCATGCCTAGGTTGCATTGCATCTTGCATGCATGCCTTGTTCCTTGATTTGGTGATAGTAATTGGGTCTTGATTTGTTTGTTTGGATTGCATTTCATTTGACATGAAAGCGCATGCTTGATTCTTTGGGCCATCATGCATGGAAATGCATGATTGATGGTCCGAGAATCGAGGCTCATGCCCCTTTGAGTCACAAACATGATAAGGGGCATGATTGGTGCATACATTGCTTGAATTGTATTGCCATGCAAGTTCTGCCCTCTGCTGCTGTGAGTTGTAGGTTCTGCAGGCATTCTTTGCCGACCGGCAGTATTCAGTGCCGACCGGCAGTACATCATCAGCCGATGGATGCATATTGTGCCGATGACCACTATTCACTGTCGGTGGCTATTCTACTCAGCCGGTGGTGATCCCCAGTATCTGAAGAAGCATCTCTGAGATTTTGGCAGTCTGCAGAAGGGCATAGCAGGGAAAACAGAGCCAGTCTATGCATGGTAGCGCAATTTCGAGCAGGACCCGAGCATGCGTTGCATCAGGCTCTCCTCTCGAGGCGGTTTACTATTTTTCCTAGTCTAGTTAGTTGTTAATTAATTAGGCAATTTGTAATTATTAATTAGCTTGCGTAGTTGATTAATTTGTATTATTCTTTTGGTCCCTCCGTGGGAGGGCACATTTGTAATAAGTGTGTGTGAGTGGTGTATATGTCTTCCAACCTCTACTTCTTTCTCCCTTTTATTTACCTGCTTATGATGGTAGATTAGGACATATTTAAATTAGCATAACAGTATGATAGCATGCGTGCATCCATGCATTTGTCTTGCATGCACCGGGCTCGGTACATCATACAAACTGCATTGTGTTTTCAATTCCAAATTGAATACGTGATAGTTGTAGCATTTCACATGCCACTTTAGGATTTGCCGAGCCCATCCTAATCACATCCTGTATGTGTTGCATTAGCCACTTAACATGAACTAGGACATGCATGTTTGCTAACCAGTTTATTGTTTGGCACGGAGTACGATGTAAGTATTTACACTTTAGCATATCGCATGCGTGTGAATGTTGCCATAACAGCATGATTACCATGAGGTTAGCTGCTTATGTGAGATAACTGCTTGATTGCCTGTGGGTGAAGGTTGGATTGTTTGAGTTGGAAAAACTCGTTGAAATCCGTGTTTTCGCCTACTTGCGAGTAGCAAATTCCAAAGCATTTTCAAAACAAACGGATATGCAATGCTTGTTTCCAAATTAGGCGATCTAGTCTATACTTGTTTGCTGTGCGCATAACATAGTAATTCTAGGCTAATAACTGGAACAAGAACACATAACGTTTTCAAAATCGGATATCATGGTTAGTAGAGGCCGGTCTTCAGACCGGGCGAAAGGAGGTGCTCATAGCTGACCTTCCCCGATCGTACCCAAGCTCCCGAGCCAAGACAACTTTGGTAATGACGGACACGTGGCCTTTGGCACCAAGACAGGGTTTCCTAAATTTCCCAAAATAAAATATTTAGGTGGCGACTCTGTATCTGGCAAAGCAGTCCATGTTTGGCACTTCTTTTTTCAAAAATCTGTTTTCTCAAACGATTTGCCAGATTCGGACTCTTTGGTTCAGATTAAGAATCGCAACGAACTAAGGGAGTCCGAACTGTAGCGAGGTCCCCCGCGGACGTGTTACAGCCATATTAAGTCTCCGGATTCGGAGCCCCCTTTGATGCATGACACCTTAGGGCCGATTAAGTCTCCGGATTCGGAGCCCCTTTGGTGCATGACACCTTAGGGCCGATTAAGTCTCCGGATTCGGAGCGCCCTTCGTGGATATCACGATTGGCCATATTAAGTCTCCGGATTCGGAGCCCCCTTTGGTGCATGACACCTTAGGGCCGATTAAGTCTCCGGATTCAGAGCGCTCTTTATGGATATCACGATTGGCAATATTAAGTCTCCGGATTCGAAGCGCCCTTTGGTGCATGACACCTTAGGGCCGATTAAGTCTCCGTATTCAGTGCGCCCTTCATGGATATCATGATTGGCCATATTAAGTCTTCGGATTCGGAGCGCCCTTTGGTGCATGACACCTTAGGGTCGATTAAGCCTCCGGATTCGGAGCGCCCATTGGTGCATGGCACCTGAGGGCTGATTAAGTCTCCCGATTCGGAACGCCCTTTGGTACATGATACCTTAGGGTCGATTAAGTCTCCAGATTCAGAGCGCCCTTCGTGGATATCACGATTAGCCATATTAATTCTCCGGATTCTGAGCGCCCTTTGGTGTATGACACCTTAGGGCCGATCAAGCCTCCGAATTCGGAAACCCCATTGGAATGAACAAAACAAAACTTTTCAATGTCAAGGCAAGACTCAAATAAACAAATTCAACACAAGACTCAAATGTTTGAAATACAACTTTTTATTTAATCAGACAGTTGTTACATAAACGCAACTTGTATTTACAATACTCATTCCCAATTTGAAATGTTACATAAACGCAACTCGTATTTATAATACTCAATTCCAATCTGAGAAGCTAAAAAGGAGAGAAGATGCACTGATAGAGCGTTAGTGCCGAATTAACTCCCGTCACCCGGAAATCCCCTGCGGATTGCAATGCCTCGAGCCAACTGTGCCCAAATCTTCCCTTGATACCATTGACAATGTCAAGGCAAAGATCCAGGACAAGGAGGGATAAATCCAATGGTTGTTGCCTTTCCTTTTGGGGTGATCTGCTTCGACGACTTGAAGGTTCATGCCAATTATCGGACGCCCTACTTTCCATACGAACAGCCCCTCCGCCATGATCCACGGCAACAACAAGATCGGCTGAACTCCAGCCTCTAACACATACCCCCACTTAGCCCACCTCACATACGCGATTGTTCGTCTGCACAAAGCACCCACTCCTTTTATTTTCAGTCCTGGCAGCGATCTCGAGGCCCCCATCCCGAGGCGGTTTCGCTAATGCTAAACGCCATAAACAAAATGTCGGTTGACATTCCCCATGGCATAGTTATCCAAACGACTTTTTGAAGCACGTGCATCGTCCACAAATCTAGGCCCCGAGCCGAGTTAAACCTATCAAGGCCATTTTGCCTGTCGGCTCTTGGCTGCAGGTCACGATAGCCTGTCGGGAATAAATGGCTATCACATATAGATTGACCCTGCTGGTCAAACGCTTATATAATCATTCAAACCCAGTAAAGCGAAATGCATACATGCCGAATACAAGCTACAATAAAATATTCGTGACAGAACGTTTTTCTTCATTTATTCAACAAAACAAGCGATAAATTACATATACTTGAACGTAATCCGCCTTTCATATTTACAATAATTATCACTATGTAGCGTCACCCTCATCATCACTCTTTTCGACCTCAAAAGCAGAAAACGCGAAATGTTTCCTGTGATAGAGTGGAGATGCCGACTCAATGCCTGCCGCTCGAAGCGCTTCTACGGCTTGAGATGCCTTGATCCAACTGTGCCTAAACCCACGATTCTCGCATCGGCAAACTTCTTCAGCCAGTTTTTCCTTGGTCTTTTCAATTCCGACTCTTCGGCCTTCGTGAAAACCTTTCTCATAGGCTCTTTCCTTCGCACTCTCCATTGCGAACATACTCGCCGTCTCACGATCGGCAAGCGCGGAACTGATGAGCAAGCTAGTCACCCTCTCCTCCACGATTGGGTTTCCCTGCCCGGTGGGTTGTGCCTGGGCTGCCTTAATCTTCTTCAACTCCCGCTCTGCGGCCCCCGCGCGGGCTTCCAAACTTCGAATACGTTCATCCTTCTTCTCCATTTCTCGGCGGGCAGCGCGCAACCGCATGCCGATTTCATAGGTAGTATACAGCCCCTTCACCGCCCCATGAACGCCTTCGCGAAATACTTCATAGTCCTGGCGACTTACCATCGATTGCTAAACCTCCGGCGGGAAAATTTGTCGAGCGAACTTGACCGCTACATTCGGGTCTCGAACTATTGAGTCCGCCTCCGTCATGGGTCTATTCCCCACAAATACCGCAAAGCTTAATGGGCGCGGATTCGTCTCAGGTGCCCTCTCGACTCGAGGTTGGGAAGTTTTGCCCTGCGACTGCTTGTCCCGCCTGGGTGACCTGCTTCGACGTCGAGGAGACTGACGCCTCTCTCGATCCCTGGAACTCCTACTCCCTGTACGCGGAGGGTCACTACCTCGATTCATGTCTCCACCCAACTCAGCCAGCGTCTTCGCTTGCCCTCTGCTGTTAAAGAAGAGTCTATTCGACATTCACTCGATACTCTCAAGCACTGGAGTCAGTCGTCTGCTATGCTCATAAAAGCTTTAACTTTAATTATTTATGCTGTAAAGAGGCAGTAGCCTCGAGGCCATCTCATTAATTGAAAAACTTCAAACGCCCGATGCCCGAATGATCGTGCACCGCCTGGGGCAAGGGCAGATTCATTAATCGATTCGGCTTATGTACCCTAGCCGGCCCACGAATCGATCCTTAACCAATCTTAAGGTCGTTTCATGCGGCGCCCGAATGATCGTGCACCGCCTGGGGCAAGGGCAGATTCATTAATCGATTCAGCTTATGTACCCCACCCGGCCCACGAATCGATTCTTAACCACTCTTAAGGTCGTTTCATATGGCGCCCGAATGATCGTGCACCGCCTGGGGCAAGGGAAGATTCATCAATCTCTTCGGCTTGTGTACCCCAGCCGGCCCACAAATCGATCCTTCACCAATCTTAAGGTCGGTTCACACGGCGCCCGAATGATTGTGCACCGCCTGGGGCAAGGGCAGATTCATCAATCTCTTCAGCTTATGTACCCCAGCCGGCCCACGAATCGATCACCAATCTTAAGGTCGTTTCATACGGTGCTCGAATGATCGTGCACCGCCTAGGGCAAGGGCAGATTCATTAATCTAATCGATTCGGCTCAGTACCCACAATATGCGGTACACAACTGATTCAATCTCTGAAAGCTAAAACACAGCAATGATTTTACCCAAATTCGTGAAAAGTAAAGTATTCTTCATTAACGTAACTTCATGAACCACGAACAAAATAGTGGAGAAATTCCAAGGCAGTTTTCATTAATAAATTTAGCGCAAATAGTAACCAATTTATACATGAAAACTAGCCAAACAAAAACTTACATCAAAATCAAAAGTCTACCAAACAAAAGTTTAAATCAAAATCAAAGGAGATGATTCCTAGATCAACCCTCGGGGTCAGACTCAAGTGGCTCAACGTCCACTTGCTCGTACGAAATTGGCAAGGCCAATGTAACTCCAACGACCGCAAGGGCTTTGAGCCATCCATGTTTGAACCCTCGATTCTTGAATCTGGGGACTTCATCTACATATTCCGTAAGGGCGGCGCCTTTTCCTGCCTCAAATGCTGTAGAAGCTTCAGAATCGGCTTTTTCCTTGGCGGCCTTAGGCTCCGCTAACTGAACCTCCGCCTTGGCCAGCGCCTCCCTAGCTAACTTAAGTGATTCTTCGCTTGCATTTGCTTTACCCTCAGCCTCAGAGTGGATCTGCTCAGCTGAGCGAGCCCTCTCTTTTTTTGCTTCAGCTCACGCACCCTCCATCGCGGCTCTCATACTTTCAAATTCGACCCTACTCCTTTGACCATCCACCTCCGCTTGCAAACGATCAACTCTGCTGAGGGCATCATAGAGGCAGCGACCTAGGTCCGCTATCCTACCAACAGCCTACAAAACAAGTTGGCATTGCCAGATATCTGTAATGAAAGCAAAGTCAAGAGAATTTGAGTTGGTCACTAACCAAAGAATGTCGTCACAGACAGTATACGCCATAATATCCCGGCCTTGCGAAAAGGTGTGGACGCCACCGACAAGGAAATTGAAGCCGCAAGGCTCAACGCCACGGCTGGATCCTCAATAACCGAAGCGTCAGAAGGGATCGATGTATCTTTGATCTTAGGCCGAACAATAAAAGGCGCAGCCACACTCGACTCTTCTAAACGAGGCCGTTTGGAAGCAAGGCTAATTTCCGACTCGGCCTCTCCCTCGGCGCCACGCTTTTGCCACGCTCCTCCGAGACTAGCCATTCTTCAATGACCTGTTCCTTAACCTTTCCCCCCGTTTCAGTCTCAGTGACCTGAATCGTTCCTTCAATAGCGGGTATGAAATTTTCACTTAAGGTGGGCTCAGAATGGACGGCCTCGGCCTTCTTTCGAGCAGCCATTCGCTCGGCATTTTTCCTTCGCGCCATCTACGTAAGGCTCTCCCCAGCCATAGCTTAAAAAATATCGCCGGGTAGGTCCCCCAAATTTACAAAAATATCTTCGGATGAAAACTCTGCCCTGCCCGAAGTGGACGGTGAAGGCCGGTTAAGTCCCGCAACTTCAAACGCCGAGCGTATCGCTTCGTCGACCTCTTCGGCCCTCTCAACAGCCTCTCCGGTTGGTTCGGCAACTACCTCTACCTCCGGATCAGCCTCTGCCCTCGGATCCAATCTTCAAGGCCAATTTGCCTAAGGTTCTTAAAGCTGGAAAGATAAGAGCCGAAAGGTGTTGGTCGCTGGATGGAATTGGAATGCCTTCCGCAGCCGAGTATGTAGTATAAGTCGGTTCGTATCGGAGTAGTATGTGAGCTCTCCTTGCTTTTTATGCGTTTGACGGTCAAGTATCCGAGCGCAGATTTGATCTCCTCAAGAACCGCCTGGTCGACGGAGAATTTTCTTCAAGCATTACGCAAAAGAATGAAGAGTGATTAAAGCGAAAGTAGCCGAGTGAAGGGCAAGTCAACAAACAACAAGGCATTGCACGGCAACCTGGGTCACCCTTGCGTCTAGGAATAGGATCTAGGCAGTCTTCGCATTCACTGAACTCCCAGTTGCCTTGAACATTGACCATTACGTCGTCAACCCTCTTACCAGAGCTGGCAAGCATGGTTATCAAGTGATGGTTAGTGTCCTTGGCCCTGAGAAAGTATCGCCTAAATGACGGAAGATTTGGCCAAAGCATAGCAGCGTCAATCATTTAAATGCCAAGGTTGATCCTAAGACGTCGATTCAGCTCAATCACCCCCATGATGATTCGAAAGAAATTGACGTTGGGTTGAGAAGGAATCAGACTCCAATAGCGAAGAACAGTCCTGAGCAGAGGGTGTAGAGGAAAACGGACTCCGCCCTCTGCTATGGATAGGAGAGGGAAGACGATCGTATTTTGATCCTCCCTCTCTATGTCAAGGGAATTGTCTGTTACAAGAGATAAGTGGACGTCATCAGGAATGGAAAAATGTCTCCGAAATCCGGCAATACGACCCTCGGAAAGGAGGTCTTTCAAGTGTTTAGCCATGTTCGCAGGAATTTAAGGTTTCGCCGGAATCAAAACGACAAAACACAAAATAGGATTGTAAAGAAGGAAGAAGAAGACTTACTGTCACACCCCAAACCCGGGTATGACCGGCTGTGGCCCACAGGGCCTTAGCCCAAGGCACACGTAAGCCTAAACACAAATCCATAATCACATTGAACAACTATACAAAAGTCCAGCAATAAATAACCAACCTCAATCCAGTGAAAAGCCACAAGTATAAATGGCAAACCAACAGTAATCAATACCATCCAAACTTATGAGATATAAACAACCTACATATTAAAATAATCCTAATTGAACCTCAAAGAATTATGCACAAACTTGACATAACACTCTAAAATAAATGAATGTCCTAGAGGTCTATGCAATCGAGTCTCAACTACGCCATGAGTCCACCCTAAGTCCTTCTAACACCTGGAAATGATAACAACTAAGTCAGCTGATAGCTCAGTGAGTAGCAACATGGATAGTAAATACAGTTTTGAAAACACGGCTCAATTCCAAAATAAGATATATATCACAGAAACTAGATTGGCATACAGTTTGGTAAATACAATCTGTTTCAAAAAGAAGGTTCCATAGTTCAACACTTAAAATACTCATGTATCGCAAGAACATGATAAATGACATTTTTCACTTAAAACAGATTATAACATGAACACCAATAATTTTCTGGGTACCAAGAAAAACAAATAATATGCCACACAGTTCTCAAGGCTATAAGCCTTGTTGGATCCAATACCGAACTAAGAGTCATCCTCAGGGTGGCACCTGGGCCTTTTCTCAAAGACGATCCGATTGAAGGTCACCTAGTTGTTTTTAAAGGTCTTTTCCTTACAATCGTTGAGCACTAAAGTCATCACAGCCCAACCCGGATCTGTTCCCTAGTGGCCAGAGTCACCACACACAGTGGAATAATTTCCCTGGACTAAATACACACATGGTCCCAATAATCAATACACATCAGTTTCGCAAAACATGGTAGTTCATCATTATAAACATGAGACCAAAACAAATAGTTTACAGTATGCCAATTTCACACATGTTTCAAAAATAATTTGATTTAATTGATAATATAATAATTTATCAAAACAGTTTAATCATGAAACAACAATTTAATTTTCCAACAGTTCAAGTAGGGGAACATTTATAAAAATATGTAGCATGAAACTACTCACCTGAAATGAAATAATACAATCCTTGAATTGAATAGAGTGTAAAAGTCCAACTAGTGCCCTGAACTAATATGAAAACTACACGTCACTACTAATTTAAAAATACTAAAGAATACGAACTAAGTAACCCCAAACTAAAGCGCACTAACACGGCTCAACCCAACTCACCGTTACTCTTAAACATTACCTAAGTTCATGCTCGTCAAGGTCTAAAATCACCGAAGACATAGGTTCCTATCGAAACTTAACTAAAAGTGGCTTTAAGATAAAACAGAGTTTCAAACAAGCCTTCCCAACCTATTCGCTAACTTTGAAATTACAAAACCCACTCCACCCTATTTCAAAAATTCCAATAACCTCCAGATATGATCTAATATATCCTAAGTTTCAAACCCAATTGGTTTCACTTGATTTGCTTATCAAAATAATTATCTACAATTTATTATATCCAAATAGGTTGTTTTCTACAGCACTTTAAAGAAATTGACGGTTCTCTTAATATACACGAGCAATCAATGCAAGGCCAAAAATGTACAAAACTAGACTCGTAACCGGTTCTAATGACACTAATTTGATAATTTTTGGATTTATACCCAAAGAGAACAACACTCCCGAATTTACTGTTTCGGACTGGTTTCCTAGACAGATTTGAATACCTCAATTTATATGGATTTTGACTCCCAAAAATTATGAAAAAAATCAGATATGTAATTCAATATGTAATTGATCTACTGTAAAAATTTCAGTTCAAAATTCATCCGTTTGATATGGTTTCTTGATTTTTAAAGTTCGTGATTATGCGCAGAATTTTTTTAACTAAGAATAACACCCATTCTTTATACATGAATTTAACTCCTCAAATTTCTTAACAGTATATATATACAAAATATATAAACCTACAACCTCCATGAATGAATAAAATAATAATGGAATAAGGATAAAAACAAAACCAAAAGGAAGAAGAGAGATAAAGACCCACCACACCCAAAAATTCCTCCTTGTTTGCAACCCTTCTTTTCTCTTCTTCTTTTCTCTCAACCTTTCTCTCTCTCCCATGGTGGCTCCTGCTGCTGTTATGAATAGTATGAGGCAACCTAGGGTTGCATATGTATCTACACAAAGAGGCCCTAAAATATTATCTTTATATTACTTTATTTTCTAACACATTAATTAAATAAAATATAACTATTGTTATAACAAAATATACTTACGAACTTGCCCTCAATATTTTTTTAAAAAAAAATAAATAAATCTTGCCTCTAAATTAAATGCTTTCACCACAAATTTATTTTAAGTTTAAAATTAATTAAAAGATCCTCCAATAATATTTAATTTGCACCTTAGAATTCACCACAAAAATATTTGAGATTGTAATATTATTATTTAATTATTTACTTAATTTTTATATTCGGGTTCTCACATTCTCCCCTCCTAAAAAAAAAAGTTTCGTCCTAGAAACTAACCTGAGTAAATCATGAGAATAGATGTGAGTACTTCTCGCGCATCTCGTCCTCGCGCTCCCAAGTCGCTTCTTCAACTAGATGATTACGCCACAGTACCTTAACCAATTTGTTGACCCTTGTACGCAACCTTTTCTCTTTCGAATCCAAAATCTGAGCAGGCATCTCCTCATACGAAAAATCCTCTCTGCTCTGAAGCGGCTCATAATCTATCACATACGACGGACTATGCACATATTTCCTCAGCATAGACACGTGAAACACATTATGCACTCCTGCCAACCTAGGGGGTAGAGCAACACGGTACGCAACCTCACCAACCTTCTCCAATACCTCAAATGGACCAATGTATCTAGGACTCAACTTTCATTTCTTTCCAAACCTGATCACTCCTTTCCATGGTGATACTTTCAAGAATACCATATCCCCCACATGAAACTCTAAATCTCTCCTACGATGATCAGCATAACTTTTTTTTTCCTACTCTAAGCAGTCAATAATCTCTCTCTGATGGTGATAATTTTCTGTGTAGCATCCTCCACCAAATCAGGTCCCAACATTTGCCTTTCACCAACCTCATACCAACACAAAGGAGACCTACACTTCCTCCCATACAAAGCCTCATAAGGAGCTACTCCCAAACTAGAATGATAACTATTATTATAGGCAAACTCCATGAGCGGCAAATAATCATCCCAATTACCTCTCCACTCCAAAGCACAAGCCCTCAACATATCCTCAAGGGTTTGAATAGTCCTCTTTGATTGCCCATCTGTCTGAGGGTGATAAGCTGAACTAAAATTTAACCGAGTACCCATAGTTGATTGTAACGCACCCCAAAACTTAGACACAAAACGAGGGTCCCGATCTGACACTATTGACACTGGTGCACCATGCAATCTAACAATCTCCTTCACATACAACTTTGCAAATCGAGCTAGAGAATAGGTCATCCGTATTGGAATAAAATGTGCTGACTTGGTTAATCTATCAACAACTACCCAAACTGCATCGTGATTACTACTAGTACGAGGTAAACCACACACAAAGTCCGTAGTATCCTGATCCCACTTCCACTCTGGTATAGGTAAGGGTTGTAGTTTCCCCGCAAGTTTCTAATATTCTACTTTAACCTGTTGACACACCAAACACTAAGCCACAAATTCTGCAATATCTCCCTTCATACCATTCCACAAAAATGTTCATGAAGATCTCGATACATCTTAGTGCTTCCAGGATGAATGCTGTAACTAGAACTTTGTGCCTCCGTCATAATCTCCTTCCTCAAATCACCACAAGCAGGAACACAAATTCGGCTACGGAATCTAAGCAACCCATCATCACTAACCACAAAGTCTACATGCTTACCCTCTACCATCTCTCCTTTAATACACTCATAGTGGGGGTCAATCTCCTGAGCTAAACAAATCCGTTCTCTCAAGGTTAGCTAAACTTTCAATTGACTACAATAAGCCCTATCACCAGGCGTAACAACCTCAAGCCTCAAACGTCTCATGTCTTCCACCAAACAACTCTCAATAGACAAAGAAGCTACATCTCCAACTACGACCTTCCTACTCAAGGCATCTGCAACCACATTTGCCTTCCCCAGATGATATAAAATATTCACATCATAATCTTTTAGTAACTCAAGCCATCTTCTTTGCCTCAAATTTAGTTCTTTCTGTGTGAAAATTTACTTCAAACTCTTATGATCAATGTAAATCTCACATGACTCTCCATACGAATAATGTCGCCAGATCTTAAGAGCAAAAATAACTGCTGCTAACTCCAAGTCGTGCGTAGGATAATTTCTATCATGTACTTTCAACTATCATGACACATAAGTAATCACCTTCCCATGCTGCATGAGCACACATCCTAAACCCTGTCATGAAGCATCACTATAAATCACAAAACCACCACCATTAGTAGATAAGGCAAGGATTGGAGCTGATGCCAACCTCTGATTAAACTCTTGGAAGCTACACTCACAATCATCATTTCACTCAAACTTTACCTCTTTCCTAGTGAGATTTATAAATGGCAAAGCAATACGGGAGAATCCTTCCACAAGCTGTTTATAATATCCAAAGAAGCCCTAGAAAGTCAGATACCTCCATCAAGTAGGTCATGCCAATCAATAATTGCTACCACCTTCATACTATCCACAAATACCCCATCTTTACTTACCACATGACCCAAAAAGGATGCAATGCTCAACCAAAATTCACACTTCTTAAATTTTGCATATAGTCTCTTCTCCCTAAGGATCTAAAATACTACCCTCAAATACTACTCATGCTTCTCTTTACTCGAATAAATTAGGATGTCATCAATAAACACTACCACAAATTTATCCAGTTGCAGTTTAAATACTCTGTTCATTAAATCCATGAATGCTGCTGGTGCATTTGTGAGACCAAAAGGTATCACCAAAAACTCATAATGCCTATAATGGATTCTAAAAGCTGTCTTAGGAACATCCTTATTCCTTACCTTCAACTAGTGATAGCCTAACCTCAAGTCAATCTTAGAGAATACCTAAACTCCCTGTAATTGGTCAAATAGGTCATCAATACGTGGCAAAGGATACATATTCTTCACTGTGACTTTGTTCGGTTCTTTATAATCAATACACAACCTCATAGACCTATCATTCTTCTTCACAAACAACACAGGTGCTCCCCAAGGTAAAACACTAGGCTTAATAAAACATTTGTCTAACAACTCCTATAACCGAGTTTGTAACTCCCTCAACTCCAATGGTGCCATTATATAGGGCACTTTAGAAATAAGTGTTGTGTTGGGGACCAAATTAATGGAAAAATTCTACCTCACGATCTAGACGAAGTCTAGGTAGATCCTTTAGAAAAACATCAGCACAATCACTCACTACAGACAATTCCTCTAACTTCTATTCTGGCAATTCAATACTCACCACACAAGCTAAATAATCATGACACCCTTTACTTAACATTCGATTAGCCTAAAGGGAAGAAGTAAGACAGATAGAAGACCCTTTCATATCTCCCTGAAAGAAAAACTCAAGTTATCTTGGCATAGCAAAAACTAACCTCTTTCTAAAACAATCAACAGAGGCGTGATGCTTCGTCAACAAATCCATACTCAAAATCACGTCAAAATCTTTCATCTCTAAAGAAATCAGATCCACTAGAAAATCCAACCATCCAAGTTTACCACACAAGATATACAGATATCTCCCAATACCATTGTTTCTCCTAATGGAGTAGACACGGTAATACAAACATCAAAGGCTCACAAAGAATAGACAATCTGTGTAAATATCAAGGTGCCAACTCTTAACCTTCAAAATGAAATCCAGAATGATTCAACACGAGTTTGAACAAAACTAACTTAACAATACACTACTAAGGACTACAAGGACTCGGACCTCGTCTAAATGATGAAATGCAAGATATGTAACTTGATAAATCTACAGCTCTGATACCACAATTGTCACACCCCAAATCCGGGCATGACCGGCCGTGGCCCACAGGGACTTAGCCCAAGGCACACGTAAGCCTAAACACGAATCTATAATCACATTGAACAACTAAACAATAGTCCAATAATAAATAACCAAAACTCAATCCAGACATGCCACAATTGTAAACGGCAAAATCAACCGTAATCAAACCCATCCAAACTTATGGGATATAAACAGCCCACATATCAAAATAATCCTAAATTAACCTCAATAAAAATAAAAAGAGGTATGCACAAACTGGACATGACAATCTAAAACAAAATAAATGAATGTCCTAGAGGTCCATGCAATTGAGTCCCCGCTATGCCATAAATCCACTCTAAGTCCTTCTAATACCTGGAAGTGATAAAAAAAAACTAAGTCAGCTAATAGCTCAGTGAGTAGCAACACGGATAGTAAATACAATTTTGAAAACAGGGATAAATTCCAAAATAAGATATATATCACAGAAACTAGATTGGCATACAGTTTGGTAAATACAATCTGTTTCAAAAGAAGGTCTCACAGTTCAACATTTAAAATACTCATGTCTCGCAAGAACATGATAAACAACATTTTCCACTTAAAACAGATTATAACATGAACACCAATAATTTTCTGGGTACCAAGAAAAACAAATAATATGCCATACATTTCTCAGGCTATAAGCCCCGTTGGATCCAATACCGAACTAAGAGTCATCCTCAGGGTGGCACCTGGGCCTTTTCTCAAAGACGATTCGATTGAAGGTCACCTAGTTGTTTTTAAAGGTCTTTTCCGTACAATCGTTGAGCACTAGAGTCATCACGGCCCAACCCGGATCTGTTCCCTAGTGGCCAGAGTCACCACACACAGTGGAATAATTTCCCTGGACTAAATACACACATGGTCCCAATAATCAATACACATCAAGAAACATGGTAGTTCATCATTATAAACATGAGACCAAAACAAATAGTTTACAGTATGCCAAGTTTACACATGTTTCAGAAATAATTTGATTCCATTGATAATATAAATAATTTATCAAAACAGTTTAGTCTTAAAATAATAATTTAATTTTTCAACAGTTCAGGGTAGGGGAACATTATAAAAATACGTAGCATGGAACTACTCACCTGAAACGAAATAATATAATGCTTGAATTGAATAGAGTGTAAAAGTCCAACTAGTGCCCTTAACCAATATGAAAACTACACGTCACTACTAATTTAAAAATACTAAAGAATACGAACTAAGTAACCCCAAACTAAAGCGCACTAACACGGCTCAACCCAACTCGCCGTTACTCTTAAACATTACCTAAGTTCATGCTCGTCAAGGTCTAAAATCACCCAAGACATAGGTTCCGATCGAAACTTAACTAAAAGTGACTTTAAGATAAAACAGAGTTTCAAACAAGCCTTCCCAACCTATTCACTAACTTTGAAAATTACAAAACCCATATAATAAATTGTAAATAATTATTTTGATAAGCAAATCAAGTGAAACCAATTGGGTTTGAAACTTAGGATATATTAGATCATATTTGGAGGTTATTGGAATTTTTCAAATAGGGTGGAGTGGGTTTTGTAATTTTCAAAGTTAGCGAATAGGTTGGGAATGCTTGTTTGAAACTCTGTTTTATCTTAAAGTCACTTTTAGTTAAGTTTCGATCGGAACCTATGTCTTGGGTGATTTTAGACCTTGACGAGCATGAACTTAGGTAATGTTTAAGAGTAACGGCGAGTTGGGTTGAGCCGTGTTAGTGCGCTTTGTTTGGGGTTACTTAGTTCGTATTCTTTAGTATTTTTAAATTAGTAGTGACGTGTAGTTTTCATATTGGTTCAGGGCACTAGTTGGACTTTTACACTCTATTCAATTCAAGGATTATATTATTTCGTTTCAGGTGAGTAGTTCCATGCTACGTATTTTTATAATGTTCCCCTACCTTGAACTGTTGGAAAATTAAATTATTGTTTTAAGACTAAACTGTTTTGATAAATTATTTATATTATCAGTGGAATCAAATTATTTCTGAAACATGTGTAAACTTGGCATACTGTAAACTATTTGTTTTGGTCTCATGTTTATAATGATGAACTACCATGTTTTGTGAAACTGATGTGTATTGATTATTGGGACCATGTGTGTATTTAGTCCAGGGAAATTATTCCACTGTGTGTGGTGACTCTGGCCACTAGGGAACAGATCCGGGTTGGGCCGTGATGACTCTAGTGCTCAACGATTGTAAGGAAAAGACCTTTAAAAACAACTAGGTGACCTTCAATCGGATCGTCTTTGAGAAAAGGCCCAGGTGCCACACTGGGGATGACTCTTAGTTCGGTATTGGATCCAACGGGGCTTATAGCCTGAGAAATGTGTGGCATATTATTTGTTTTTCTTGGTACCCAGAAAATTATTGGTGTTCATGTTATAATATGTTTTAAGTGGAAAATGTTGTTTATCATGTTCTTGCGAGACATGAGTATTTTAAATGTTGAACTGTGGGACCTTCTTTTGAAACAGATTGTATTTACCAGACTGTATGCCAATCTAGTTTCTGGGATATATATCTTATTTTGGAATTTGTCCCTGTTTTCAAAATTGTATTTACTATCCATGTTGCTACTCACTGAGCTATCAGCTGACTTAGTTTTTTTTATCACTTCCAGGTGTTAGAAGGACTTAGAGTGGATTTATGGCATAGCGGGGACTCAATTGCATGGACCTCTAGGACATTTATTTATTTTGTTTTAGATTGTCATGTCCAGTTTGTGCATACTTCTTTTTATTTTTATTGAGGTTCATTTAGGATTATTTTGATATGTGGGCAGTTTATATCCCATAAGTTTGGATGGTTTTGATTACGGTTGATTTTGCCGTTTATAATTGTGGCATGTCTGGATTGAGTTTTGGTTATTTATTATTGGACTAGGGTTTAGTTGTTCAATGTGATTATAGATTCGTGTTTAGGCTTATGTGTGCCTTGGGCTAAGTCCTTGTGGGCCACGGCCGGTCATGCCCGGATTTGGGGTGTGACACTTACGAAGATTAAACGGAGACGAGGGTAGGCGGAGAAGAGTTGCAGAGCGTGCGAATTAGAGAAGGGATATCCGCTGGCGGTCTAAGAGTCTCGAATACTCGACGAACCCTGCATTCGAAAAGACCGAAGTTTCAAATCACAATAAATGCAAAATGCACGATTGAGGCGGGAAATCGTAATGATAAACGAAAAAGTGTGCACGCCCTGACATCTATATTGGGATACGTGAAGTCGCCTGACCAGTTCCAACTTTTCCAATTCAAGACCAAACACGCCGATTAACTACCGTCAATAGGGAGTTCGGGGGGCAATTGTGAGAGTTGAATTATCGGAAGAGTCGGGAGACGCTTACCCCAGAAATTGGGTACTGCTTGGCTTCGTATTGCGTAACTAGGGTGCCGAATACGTTAACAGAGCCGAATAGACGAGGGTCAGTAGATCCGAATGAATGTAAGGCGAATAAGATAAAAGTAGGCACAGGCCCCGAGGACTAGGAAGTGAGTATAAATATGAGAACCACAAATTCAGAAAGGTATGTAAGAATCACTTCACTTAACTTAAAGAAAAAGTTATCTTGAGTGTCTGAACTAATTTGTTCATCGGAGTGCTAATCCCGACACCCCCGACCGGAGTTTTCCTCTTTTCAGGTGACTATCTGAGGATCACCAGTGCCTCCCAAGATCTGAAGAGTATTTCCAAATCACTTCTCCACAATGCTATAATTATATGATAGTAGAGACATTAATTCTAGGCAACCCCAAATTTCACTTAACACTAGGAGGCCATTACCGCCAAACCAAAAACGTAACATTTAAGCTACAAATTAATCAATAGCTATAACATGTGAAAAACAAACTAGCTAGTGGCTACAAGATTAGTTGTTGCCGGGAATCAGTACTGGCTAAGATTGTTGGTAGTTAGGAATAGGGTTGTTAAACAACCACGTTATTCATGTTCGGCTTTATTCAAAATTTGCTCATTACATAATTAAGTCAAATTTAAATATATTTTAAATATTGTTAAGTTATCAAATTAAATTTGAACAACTTATTGTACGACTCTACAAGCTTCTATGCATTATAAAAATTAGATTATTTTGAACTCGACTCGTATTCGACTTGTTAAAAATTCAATTCAAACACATTTTGAAATTTGTTATGTTTTCAAGTTAAGTTTGAACAATTTAATACTCAGATTAACTCAACTCAATTACAATTCTAATAAAGAATCCTATTACTTTGTTGTTGAGAATTAAAAATAAAAGATCTAAACAATTTGCCAACTAATAGGAAAAATAACAAGAAGAATATTACTTCTTTTTTTTTTCTTCCTTTTTGTGGATAATGTACACAACCTAGTACCTGACCCTTCTCGAATTAGATTAGACATATATGAAATTCGTAGTTAGTTAGATTAGACACCCAAACCTGAGGGTAATGAGATGCACTACTTCTCATTATCAGGCGAAAAGCGACGAAAAGCAAGAGCTTTGGTTTCGCCAAGAATTACACTCTTGTGTTGCCACTTATTTATTTTTCTTTTTTTTTTTGAATCAGAACTAAGAATAAATCATTTATGTCCAACACTTAAGTGGCAACTTAAGTGTTGCCACTTAAGTTGAGTTTCAAATTTTGAATTTCACAGCAGGAAATGAAGTGAATATATGAAGAGAACCCAAAGCCAAGGGTTGGTTGGGTGGTCAGGACCTGAGGTCTAGGGTGTGCTCCCCCCGTGGTATCAGAATTGAAACCTTTTAGATGCGAATAATTTCATGGTCAATCCATACGGGACTATGCTCCGACTAATTAATCTCTCATATTAATTATTCTGATGGGTTGGATACCAAATTTTTAAATATATATATATATATATAGATGAAGAGAACTCAACATAAGCATGGTTAGAATTGAATAAAACTTAGTTGAGCTCATCTACAGGCCCCTTTCAATTCTTGTAACTGGTGATTGAAATTAGATGCATGGGCCAAAAAAACAAGTTTCTAATCTGCATTACCAGGAGATATAATTTAACAGACTGCATATCATTGCTCGTGTAGGATACTAACATGTGATTGAAACATATTTTTTTTTTTGAAAAATAGAAAGTAAAAGATACAATAATCTGAAAGTTCTATAAAAGAAATCTCCAGATGGCAGTGAAGACTGAAGAAACTGATATGCTCAAAGATATTTTTCATTATATCAAATCTGAAGATACACATAGTATTTATACAAGAAGCTTTATACACACCCTCAACTATATCTAACATACACGTGCCTTCTAACAACTAGCCTAACTAACTAACTAACTCTAACAACCTCTTATACAGCTGGACTAACAATTACATGATCCTTTTCAGCATACTCTAGACACATTGGATGAGTCCTCTTGCTGCAGCTTATGGACCCTGTGATCAACTCCTTATCATGCCCCTACAAACTGATGGGGGAAGGAAAAACCAGTTGTAGGCTGAGCTAAAGACCGGTATTCGGCTTTAGTGGAGGAGCGAGCAACTGTAGGCTGTTTCTTGGCAGCCCAAGAAATAAGATTGGGACCAAGAAACACACAATACCCAGAAATAGACTGACAATCAGAGGAATAACTAGCCCAATTGGCATCAGAGAAAACTTGAAGATCAAAGAACCAGGAGTAAAGCATAAACCATGGGAAAGAATGCCCTTAAGAAACCGAATGAACCTCTTAACAGCATAGAAATGGCCATTAGTTGGATTATGCATATGTTGACAAGCTTGATTAACAGAAATAGCAAGATCAAGTCGAGTAATAGTTAAGTATTGCAGAGCATCAGCCAAACTCCGATAAAGAAAAGGATTAGAAAAGGGAAGAGAAGAATCAACAGTAGTAGAGGTTTTCAGAGATATGAGAGAGGAATAAGGTTTGCAGTCAAGCATGCTAGCTTTAGTAAGAATATCAGTAGCATACTTTTGCTAAGAAAGAAACAACCCAGAAGAAGTATGAGCAACTTGAATGCCAAGAAAGTAGGAAAGAGGACCAAGAACTTTTAAAGCAAACACAGAATTGAGTTGATCCGTCAAAGAGGTAATATGAGAAGAGTTATTACCTGTGAGTAAAATATCATCAACATAAGCTAAAACAAAAGGAAGAGAAGTAGAAGTATGTTGAATGAGCAAAGAAGTATCACAAGCATTATTATGAAAACCAAGAGAAAGAAGATGAGAAGAGACAGTGTTATACGAAGCGGGAGGGGCCTGTTTAAGACAATAGAGGGCTTTATTAAGCTTGTAAACATAGGAAGGATGAATGGAATCCTCAAACCCAGGAGGTTGAGTCATATAGACTTCCTCAGATAAATGGCTATAAAGAAAGGCATTGGACACATCCAATTGACGAATAGGCCACTGAAAGTGAAGAGCAAGGCACAACAAAATACGAACAGTGGGCTGTTTAGCCACGGGACTAAATGTATCATGAAAATCAACACCTTCTTCTTGAAGATATCCATTGGCCACAAGTCGAGCCTTAAACCGAGCAATGGAACCATCAGCATACTTTTAAGACGAAAGACCCATTTGCAGCCAATGACATGCTGCGAAGAAGAATAAGGAACCAAAGTCCAGGTATGCTGACCCTGCAAAGCTGAAAACTCCTATGTCATAGCATGAAACCAGTCCTTAGAAAGAAGAGCAGCTTTATAAGAAGAAAGCTCAGTAACAGTAGAAGAACAGGTAGTAGAAACAAGAGTAGGGAAGAAAGACTTAGACTTGGTAATCATAGGATGTGTATTGGAAGTAGAAGGAAGAGAAAGAAGGTGAATAGAAATGGAAGAGATAGGAATTGGAGAAAGAGAAGCAGAAAGAGAGGAAGAAGAAGCAACTGGAGAAGGGAGAGCTTCAAAAGGAGGAAAGAAAGGAGAAGGAGACAAAGTGGTAGAAAGAGATAGAGCAGGAGGTGAAGCTGTAAAAGGAGATGAAGAATGAGGTATAAAAGAAGAGCAAAATAAAGAAGTTAGATCAGACATAGAGGTATGAGGAGAGGAAGAAAATGGAGCAACAACCAAAGGAAAAAGAGTCTCATCAATGACAACATGTCGAGAAAGATATATCTTGTGAGTAACAAGATCAAGGCATATTAATAGCCTTTGATAGTAGGATGATAACCAAAGAAAATACAAGGAAGAGATTTGGGCTGAAACTTATGAACAGTGTAGGGCTTAAGCCAGGGATAACATCGATAACCAAAGGCTTTGAGAAAATGATAGTCAGGTGGAGTATGAAAAAGAATTTCATAAGGACTAAGGAAACCTATTAATAAGATAGGTAGCTGTGGCAACTGCGTCATACTAGTACTGAACAGATAGACTAGATTGTTAAAGCAAAGCAATAGTAGTATCCACAATATGCCTATGCTTCGTCTCAGCAACACCATTCTGAGAGGGAGTGTGAGGGAAACTAATCTGATGTACGATGCCATGAGTTTGAAAGAAATGAAACAACTTATGGGAGGAAAACTCACCGCCACCATCACTACGAAAAATTTGAAGTGTAGTACTGAACTGTTTTTTAACAAATGCTTTAAAGAGAAGAATTTTATCATAGACTTCACTTTTATAATGTAGTGGATATAGCCAGGTAAAATCACTAAAATCATCCATAAACAAAGCATAGTACTTAAATAGAGAAGAAACATAAGTAAATGAACCCCATACATCACTATGAACTAATGATAAGGGCCTATTAACAATAGAATTAGAAAGAGAGAAAGGCAGACGATGACTCTTAGCAGTACAACAGTCTTTACACAAAGAAGAAGAAAAATGTGTAGCTACTAGAGACAAGTCTTTAGCAATAGGTGCAAACTTGGCAGCAGAGGGATACCCTAGCCTTTGGGGCCATGTTTGGGAAGAAACAAACTGACTGGGGTTAGCATGTGGAGAAAAACTTGAATGAACCTGATAAAGACCATTCAAATAATAGCCTTTACACAAGATGGCTTTCGAAATTTTGTCCTGAACAACAAAGGAATCACTATCAAAGAACATACTACAGTGATTATCCTTGGTTAATTGATGAACGGAAACAAGATTAGAAGATATGTGAGGAACATGAAGAAGATTTGTCAGTTGAAACTTAAAAGAAGGAGTAGGAAGAATACCAGTCCGAGAGTTATGAATTGGGAGTGTATTGCCATTACCAACAGCAACCTGATTAGTTCCATGATAAGGTTGATAAAGATGAAGATTATCAAGATCATTGGTGATATGTGTGGTAGCAGTCGAATCAAGATACTAAGGACCAGGTGGAGATGCCTGAGTGACAACAAAGTAAGCAGGATAAGAAGTAAAGTAACCACCACCATTGGTTGACAAAGTAGATGAACCAAAAGAAGGAGCACCAGATGAATAACCAGACATTGGCGGCTGATAAGCAGGATTCATCCTATTGCGACATTCCAAAGCTGTATGATTGTCTTTTCCACAAATCTGACAAAACACATGAAATCTGCCTCCTCTGCGACCTCTATTTCCAGGAAATCTTCCACCACCTCTAAAACCAGAGTTATAAGATCGGCCTTGATAATTTGATTGATAACCCTGATTACCAGATCCAAAACCAAAAGAAATAGGAGAAGTATGTGTATGAAAAGAAGAAACTAATTCTTTTGTGGTTACAAAAGCAACAGTTAAGTCAATTGAAGAAGATGAATAAGATTGTTGTTCAATATGAATCGCTTCAGAACTCAATAATGAAGATAATTCTTCAAGAGTAATGCTATACGATCGAGTTCTAATTGAAGTTTTAAAAGAATTATATTCATCCGGCAAACCATTCAAGATCATAAGAACTAGATCCTCATCATCAAGAGGATGAGAAACTAAACCAATTTGATCTGAAATTTCTTTAAACTGATGCATATAAGCCTCCATGGACTATGATTTCTTTTGATTGCTTGAAGCTTGTTCTTAAGTTAATGAACCTGATATCTTGACAAAGCAGTAAATCGTTTTTTAAGAGCAAGCCATACCTTTGCACTTTGTTTCAAATGTAGAACAGATGAAAAAATAGAAGGAGAAAGTGTTGTTGTTAAGCAACTGAGGAGATGTGTATCTACAGTCTTCGACTAACGAAAATCAGGATTCTCAATTGATTTGTTACTTGAATCAAGAATTGAGGCTAATGGACATGGAATTGATCCATCAATGTAACCATGTAACTCTGTTGCCTGAAATAAATTCTGGATCTGATTCTTCCAAATAATGTAATTGGATGAACCAAGCTTTACATTGACTAATGAGTTCAGATTTGTGATGAGTAAGGTTAGATTGGGTGGAAGAGATGATGATGAAGAAGAGACCACCATTGTTGCTCGTTGGAGTTTATAGCAGCTCTAACACCATGAAGAAACTGATACACTCAAAGATATTTTTCATTATATCAAATCTGAAGATACACATAGTATTCATACAAGAAGCTTTATACACACTCTCAACTATATCTAATATACACGTGCCTTCTAATAACTAGCCTAACTAACTAACTCACTCTAACAACCTCTTGTACAGCTGGACTAATAGTTACATGATCCTTTTTAGCATGCTCTGGACACATTGGATGTGTCATGACCTGAACCCGCCCCCATGGGTTAAGGGCATAACCGGCCAGTAATCAAGAGATTACCTACGGCCTCAAATCAAACCAAACACAACTCGTCAGAGTAAAGGGGCCAAACAGAAGCAAATTTAAAACTTTGTCCATAGAGCTATGCTTACATGGCATGTCATAACAATCCATATACATACACGTTAATAACTTACGTCAAAATAAGTAATAACACATAGTTCCATACATACAGGATCATTCAAGTTTAAGTCAGTCAAACCCAAGTTTACATACAAAAATGGTCCAACGGTTTCGCCAACATAACAAACCACATCAAAAGAACAAAAGAGGCGAAGATAAGTCTTGTGCGTGAGATGTTTGGGCTGACTCTCCAAAAACCTTGACTGTTTCTCACAAACTTCACTGGGGCTGGGTTTGGACCTCCCTTGGCTCACCTACAAACACATGGATGAGCGTGAGCGTGAGCGAAAGCCCAGTAAATAATATCAAATGAGGAAGATACACGAATAGTATTTAGAACGACATACACCAAACGGCTTTGGGCCCAATTTATTTTTCTATCTATATATATTTATATAGGTCAAGTAACTGTGGTTCCAAACACATCAGACGGCCTTGGACCCAATCCATTCATGTCAAACTGGCCTCTGGCCCATTCATTCTTTCATTCATGTCAAACTGGCCTTTGGCCCATTCATTCTTTCATCTATGTCAAACTGGCCTCTGGCCCATTCATATTCTCATTCATGTCAAACTGACCTCTGGCCCATTCATATTCTCATTCATGTGAAACTGGCCTTTGGCCCATTCATATTCTCATTTATGTCAAACTGGCCTCTGGTCCATTCATTCAAATTAATGAACTTATAAGACTTACATAGAAGTAACTAATTGAACAAATAACATACTTTAGATATCTTTATTAAGATATTACTCACAGTGATCGGCTGGATGATTTGCCCTGGAGCTCGACCCTACACATTCCATGAACACAATGGGTCACAAACAATTCAATCCGTTCTTAATTCACATATTCCTCTTTAGGCTTCATTCTTATCCTTTTAACTCATTTACAATGCTTAATGCATGCCTAAGAGTACTTAGAAGTGAAAGGGAACGGAAAATGAAACACAGAACACATTTACAAAATTTCAGAAAAAGGGGTCCCTGCTCGAGCGTGGACTTCCCCGGTCGAGCAGACCCATTAGGTCTGCAAAAGTACTGGTTACTTCATTTTTACGCTCGAGCACGAACTCGTATGCTCGAGCTTAAGGTCATTCTACACAGCTCCCTGCTCGAGCATGAATTTCCCCGCTCGAGCGGCGCCTTCCCCGCTCGAGTGGACATCCTAAATTCTGGAAAATCCATAATTGTTCTTGAGCTTCAATCTCGACCTTTAAAGGTCCAAAACTCATAATTTCGATCCAAAACATGCAAATACATTATATATCATGAGTATACAAGTAAGATGAGGTCAATTGCTCAAAATCATGGTCACATTCTCAAATTATTCAACAGTTCTTTTGTATAAGTCAAACTCATGCGTTCAAATATCATGTAAGCTCCATATTTCCAACAACCAAACATGCATGTAAATTTTGACCTCAATTCCCTTTCAAATAGCACCCATGATGCTCATAATCATGAAAATCAACAAAACTCAACTTGCATGTGTGTTTCAATGCTCATATTTCCATATTCAACTTAATACACGCTCGATTATGCCAAAACATGGTAATTCTTTGCATGCATGTACACATTAGCTTCAATTTCATCACTTATAACACAATTCTTGTTCTTGATCATCAATCAACTTTGAATTCACAAAATTTACAATATTAAACTCACGAATTCATAACCAACTACTCACCTAGAAGCTCAATCTTCCCAATTTCTGATCAAATCTTGAGTTAGTTTTCAAATTATTCAAGCTTCAAGATCAAAACTTCAATTGTTTCCCTCTGTCTCTCTCTAGCCGACCCTCTCTGTCTTTTCTTAGAGTTAATATCAGCCAAATTGAATAAAAGAGAGGAATTGAGTGTATAATGGCCCTTTTTATAGCCCCACTTAATCAAATTTGATTATAGCCAATTAATAACACTTAATTAATTGTTCTGAATCTAATTATTTTGATCCGAATTAATTTTCAATTAAATTTCACCATAGGTTCTAAAAATTACGCCAATCACAATGGCGTAGTCAATTTCGGATTCTGTGGCCGATAAGGCCTTCAATTTAAATTCTAAAGCAGAGAGTCAAACATATTTTTCTACGGTGAACAGATAGAAATACAAAACCATATATATATTCATATAAATGGCACTCAAAATCATATCAAACACATAAGCACAATCATAATTAAGATTAATTAGCATAATACAGACTAGGGTTATCACAGTCTTCCCCCTTTTAGGAAGTTTGGTCCTCCAAACTTATTTTACCTTCGTCGGAAAACAAATATGGATAGCGTAGTCGCATTTCCTCATCTTTTTCCCATGTAGCACCCATCCTATAGTGTTCTTTCCATTCCACTTTCACCATTGGGATGGACTTGCTTCTCAATTGTTTCACTTGCCGATCAATGATTCGTTCCGACCATTCAGCGTATTCTATATTTTCGTCCAGAGCTACTTGGTGATAATCAATCACATAAAACGGGTCTCGAAGATAACCCCTTAACATCGACACATGAAACACATTATGGATTGTTCGAATCCCGGTGGCAAAGCAACCCTATAAACAACTGGGCCAAGCCTTTCTAGAATTTGAAACGGCCCAATGTAACGGGGCGATAACTTTCCCTTCTTTCCAAACATGACTTGGCCTTTCATCGGGGTCACACGAATGAACACATGGTCACCAACCTCATATTCGAGGGGTCTTCTTCGAACATCTGCATAATTCTTTTGTCGGTCCTGAGCTGTTTTCAGCCTTTGTCGGATAAATTGGTGATCTACATCTTCTACCATACAAAGCCTCGTATGGTGCCATACCGATGCTGGAGTGGAAGCTGTTATTGTATGCAAACTCTACAAGTGGAAAATAGTCTTCCTAACTCCCCTGAAAATCCAAGGCACACATTCTCAGCATATCTTCTAATGTCTGTATGGTCCGTTCTGATTGCCCATCTGTCTGTGGGTGGAATGCAATACTAAATCTCAATTCTGTCCCCATAGCCTCCTGCAAACTCTTCCACAATCTAGATACAAGTTTCAGATCTCTATCCGATACAATAGATACCGGAACTCCATGTAAGCGGACAATCTCATCATCATATATTGTAGCCAGTCTATAAGCATTAAATGTAGTTCTAACTGGTAGAAAATGTGCAGACTTAGTCAGTCTATCAACTACAACCCAAATAGAATCCATACCTCGAGGTGTTCAGGATAGACCAACAACAAAATCCATAGTCACATGTTCCCACTTCCATTTGGGAATAGGGAGGGGTTGAAGTAGACCACCTAGTTTCTGATGTTCAGCTTTAACTTGCTGACATTGAAGGCACTTGGACACATATTCTGCAATTTCTTTCTTCATTTTAGGCCACCAATAACTTTGCTTCAAATCCCGATACATTTTATTGTTACCCGGATGCATAGCAAACACTGATTTATGGGCTTTATCCAAACTTTTTTCTTTAATTCTGAAATATCTGGGACACACACTCGGTTCCGAAATCTCAATACTTCATTTTCAATGCTAAACTCTACTTTCGGACTTGTCTTAAATTTATCAATCACTTTTTTGAGGAATTCATCCTCTTTTTGTTTCTGTTTAATCTCATTGATGATCGCCGGTTCGGCTGAAATAGGGACTATCAATCCGCCCTGTTCACACAATACCACTTTAATTTCATACTTCTCAAAATCTTGCAAGATTTCTATCTGTTCAGTAAGCAAACAAGCCACATTCCCTGTTGATTTTCTACTCAAGGCATCAGCAACTGTATTAGCTTTCCCGGGGTGATACTGAATCTCAAGATCATAGTCTTTTATCAGTTCAAGCCATCTCCTTTGTCGCATGTTCAACTCCTTCTGTGTAAAGAAGTATTTCAGACTTTTATGATCCGTGTAGACTTTATATTTCGCCCCATACAAATAGTGCCTCCAGATTTTCAAAGCAAAAACAACTGCGGCCAATTCTAAATCAGGTGTTGGGTAGTTTTTCTCATATGGCCTCAACTGCCGAGAGGCATAGACAATAACCTTTCCGTTCTGCATTAATACACAACCCAAACCTTTATATGATGCATCACTGAAAATCACAAAATTTTTCGTACCTGAAGGTAGTGTCAAAATTAGTGCAGTGGTCAATCTTGTTTTCAGTTCATGAAAGGCAGATTCTCTCTTGTCGGTCGATTCAAATGATTGCCCCTTGCATGTCATTTGGGAAAGAGGCACAGCTATCCTTGAAAAGTCTTTCACAAACCTCCTGTAGTACCAAGCTAAGCCCATAAAACTGCGGACTTCTGTTACATTTGTCGGTGTAGGCCAATTCACAATTGCCTCTATTTTTTGTGGGTCCACTGAAATTCCTTCCTTGTTGATCACACGCCCTAAAAAGATAACTTCATCCAACCAAAATTCACATTTCTTTAGTTTGGCAAATAATTTCTTTTCTCTAAATGTTTGCAGGACAGTCCTCAAATGATGTTCATGTTCAAGTCTATTCTTGGAGTATATCAAAATGTCATCAATAAAAACCACAACAAATTCATCAAGGTAGGTTTTAAAAATTCGATTCATTAAGTCCATAAACGCTGCCAGAGCTTTAGTCACTCGAAATGGCATAACAAAAAATTAGAAATGACCATACCTCGTTCTGAATGCGGTTTTCTCAACATCTTCTGCCTTTACTTTCAACTGATGGTACCCGGACCTCAAGTCAATTTTGAAAAACACTTGTGATCCCTGCAACTGATCAAACAGGTGATCAATACGAAATAGGGGGTATTTGTTCTTTATCGTTACCTTGTTCAATTCTAGGTAGTCGATGCACAAACGGAAGGTTCCATCTTTCTTTTTCACAAACAACACTGGTGCACCCCATGGTGAAGTGCTAGGTCTGATAAGCCTTTTGTCAAGCAGGTCTTGCAACTATTCTTTCAATTCTTTCATGTCAGCAATAGCCATTCTGTAGGGAGTCTTAGAAATAGGCTGGGTATCTGCCATAATCTCAATCGTAAACTCTATCTCCCTGTCTACCAATTCCCCTAGTAATTCACTTGGAAACACATCTGGAAATTCTCTAACAATAGGGATACTGCTCAATTCAACATTCACAGATTGTTCAGACAACACGTAACATAAATAACCCTGGCACCCTTTCCTGATCAATTTAGATGCCTTCTTCATTGCAGATATTAGATAAGGTGGAGGTACTACTCCGTTACCCACAAACACAATCTCTTTATGTTCAGGTGGTTTAAATACAACCCGTTTTGTCACACAGTCAATGGTGACACAATATTTGGTTAACCAATCCATGCCCAAAATTACATCGAAATGTCTAAAGTTCAAGGGCAACAAATCTACATATAGGATAACATCCTCAATACACATGTCACAAAACCGGTATATAGATTCACACAATATAGATTTCCCAGATGGAGTAGATACACATAGTAGATATGACAGTAATTCTAGAGGTCTACTCAGCCTAGATGCAAATGCACATGTTACGAAAGAGTGTGTTGATCTGGAGTCAACTAGCATAAAAGCATCCTGATTACATATAGAAATAGTACCTGAGACAACTACATTGGCATTCCGTGTATCGCCCGAAACAAGTGCAAAAACTCTCCCTTGCCTCACGGTATCTCCGGTGGTAGCAGATCTCATAGTATTTCCCTGTTTTGGGATCGATGCAGTGGAACTAGCAGCTATCTTCCCACTGTTCTGATTACAATCTCGGGCCATATGCCCTTGTTTACCACATTTAAAACAGGCTCTCGACACATGGTAACAAACCCCACGATGACTTTTACTACAAATATTGCATATAGGAGATGTATCTCGGGAAGAATTTGAGGTACTTGAGGAGCCCGCGTTTTGCTTTTTCGAAAATTTCTTCTTTGAAAAGAAGCCTTGCCTTTTGTTGCCTTTCCAGTCAGTTGTTGACTTAGCCTGCCTAGCTATGTTAGCTTATGATATTATGCCCCGGTCTAGCACCCCAATATAGGTTTCCAGCTTCAAGACATTCACCCTTTCTAAAATGTCACTTCGAAGCCCACCTTCAAAATGCCTCGCTTTCTTATAATCAGTATCAATCACATGTGGTGCAAACCTGGCCAATTCAGTGAATTTGGTGTCATACTCAGCCACCGTCATACTGTCTTGCTTTAGTTCCATGAACTCTGATACTTTCATGTCCCGGATACATTGCGGGAAGTACTTATCATAGAAAATTTTCAAAAATTTGGTCCAGTCGACATCCTTATGATTCTCACGCATTAACATCCACCATCTTCTTGCTCCATCTTCTAGCATAAAGGTGGCTAGAAGCACTTTCTGTGTCTCCGAATAAGGGAACACTTCAAATAGCTTTTCGATACCGAGGACCCATGCTTCGGCTTTCAACAGATCTAATCCTCCATGCAATTGTGGTGGTTTCATTTTCTTAAACTCTTTGGTGAGAGCTATTATTCGGTCATCATTTTGATTATCTGGCATGGGTGGTGCCAGAGGTGGAGGTTGTGGTTGTTGCCACTGTTGTTGTTGCCTCAATGTCTCTGCCATTTCTTGAATCAATCTTTCCATTCTATCCATTCTGGCAGTAGAGGACTCCGATATCTCATCACCTCTTGTTCTCACCATTAGATTAAACTTGCATTATACTTTCTATAAAAGATTCACATGTATGCATATACTAAAGAGCATACATATTCAAATAATTTGCAATGCAAGCAAATCACAACTTATAACACATAATCGTTCACATTAAAACATTTAAGCATATTCTAGATGCTTTTAGATTCATACTTATCACATGAATGCATCCTAGTTCTTATCTAGATGCTTATTGCTCTTTTGGACAAATGTGTGAGTTATTAACTTATGCTTTGATACCACTCTGTCACGACCCGAACCCGCCCCCCTAGGTTAAGGGCATAACCGGCCAATAATCAAGAGATTACCTACGACCTCAAATCAAACTAGACACAACTCGTCAGAGTAAAGGGGGCAAACGGAAGCAAATTTAAAATTTTGTCCATAGAGTTGTGCTTACATGGCACGTCATAACAATCCATACACATACATGTTAATAACTCACGTCAAAATAAGTAATAACACATAGTTCCATACATACAGGATCATTCAAGTTTAAGTCAGTCAAACCCAAGTTTACATACAAAAGTGGTCCAACGGTTTTGTCAACATAACAAACCACATCAAAAGAACAAAAGAGGCGAAGATAAGCCTCGTGCGTGAGATGTTTGGGCTGACTCTCCAAAAACCTTGACTGTTTCTCACAAACTTCACTGAGGCTAGGTTTGGACCTCCCATGGCTCACCTACAAACACATGGATAAGCGTGAGTGAAAGCCCAGTAAATAATATCAAATAAGGAAGATACACGAACAGTATTTAGAATGACATACACCAAACGGCCTTGGGCCCAATTCATTTTTCTATCTATATATATATATATATTTATATAGGTCAAGTAACTGCGGTTCCAAACACATCAGACGGCCACGAGCCCAATCCATTTTTGTCAAACTGGCCTTTGGCCCATTCATTCTTTCATTCATGTCAAACTGGCCTTTGGCCCATTCATTCTTTTATCTATGTCAAACTGGCCTCTGGCCCATTTATACTTTCATTCTTGTCAAACTAGCCTTTGGCCCATTCATATTCTCATTCATGTTAAACTGGCCTCTGACCCATTCGTACTTTCATTCATGTCAAACTGACCTTTGGCCAATTCATACTTTCATTCATGTTAAACTGGCCTTTGGCTCATTCATATTCTCATTCATGTCAAAACTGGCCTTTGGCCTATTCATATTCTCATTCATGTCAAACTGGCCTCTGGCCCATTTATTCGAATTAACGAACTTATAAGACTTACATAGAAGTAAGTAATTGAACAAATAACATACTTCAGATATCTTTATTAAGATATTACTCACAGTGATCGGCTAGATGATTTGCCCTGGAGCTCGACCCTACACATTCCATGAATACAATAGGTCACAAACATTTCAATCCGTTCTTAATTCACATATTCCTCTTTAGGCTTCATTCTTATCCTTTTAACTAATTTACAATGCTTAATGCATGTCTAAGAGTACTTAGAAGTGAAAGGTAACGGAAAATGAAACATAGAACATATTTACAAAATTTCAGAAACAGGGGTCCCCGCTCGAGCGAACCCATTAGGTCTGCAAAAGTACTGGTTACTTTATTTTTACGCTCGAGCGCGAACTCGGACGCTCGAGCTGAAGGTCGTTCTGCATAGCTCTCCGCTCGAGTATGAACTTCCCTGCTCGAGTGGACATTATGTCTGCAAAAAGTTCTGGGAGCTTGTATTTCCCGCTCGAGCGGCGCCTTCCCTGCTCGAGCGGACATCCCAAATTCTTGAAAATCCAGAATTGTTATTCAGCTTCAATCTCGACCTTCAAAGGTCCAAAACTCATAATTTCGGTCCAAAACATGCAAATACATTATATATCATGAGTATACAAGCAAGATAAGGTCATATGCTCAAAATCATGGTCACATTCTCAAATTATTCAACACTTCTTTTGTATAATTCAAACTTATGCCTTCAAATCTCATGTATGCTCCATATTTCCAACAACCAAACATGCATGTAAATTTTGACCTCAATTCCCTTTCAAATAGCACCAATGATGCTTATAATCATGAAAATCAACAAAACTACTTGCATGTGTGTTTCAATGCTCATATTTCCATATTCAACTTAATACATGCTCGATTATGCCAAAACATGGTAATTCTATGCATGCATGTACACATTAGCTTCAATTTCATCACTTATAACACAATTCTTATTCTTGATCATCAATCAACTTTGAATTCACAAAATTTACAATATTAAACTCATGAATTCATAACCAACTACTCACCTAGAAGCTCCATCTTCCCAATTTATGATCAAATCTTGAGTTGGTCTTCAAATTATTCAAGCTTCAAGATCAAAACTTCAATTGTTTCCCTCTGTCTCTCTCTAGCCGACCCTCTCTGTCTTTTCTTAGAGTTAATATCAGCCAAATTGAACAAAAGAGAGGAATTGAGTGTATAATGGCCCTTTTTATAGCCTCACTTAATCAAATTTGATTATAGCCAATTAATGACACTTAATTAATCGTTCTGAATCTAATTATTTTGATCCGAATCAATTTTCAATTAAATTTCACCATAGGTTCTAAAAATTACGCCAATCATAATGGCGTAGTGAATTTCGGATTCTATGGCCGATAAGGCCTTCAATTTAAATTCTAAAGCAGAGAGTCAAATAGATTTTTCTACGGTTAACAGATAGAAATTCAAAACCACATATATTCATATAAATGACACTCAAAATCATATCAAACACATAAATACAATCATAATTAAGATTAATTAGCATAATACGGACTAGAGTTATCACAGGATGAGTCCTACTGCTGCAGCTAATGGACCCTGTGATCAGCTCCTTGTCAAAGACAACTTTACATCGCTCTTCATCAACATTGCATTTTAGAGAGACAGACAGACAAATGCACGCGTGTACACAAACAAACACATAGAGTTGACAATAATATCACTGATAATTTTTATTTTTATTTTTTTTGCTTCAATAATATAGCAGTTAAAACTCCAAAACTGGATCAATTTTAACTGGGGCAGCTATCTTGGCCGGAAAACAGACCCTCACAATAGACTGATAGATGGCTAGTTAAATGCTGGTGGTAGACTGTGATGCTCAGGATCGGGTCCTCCTGGTGCAACTCTATCAGAGTTTGCAGCAAGTGACAGCCTTTGATAATTCCCAATCCCTAGTTTAAATTTAGAGGGATCGAACCCTAGGTGGCGCAAAAGAAGCTCGTTGTTAATATTCTTCTGAGTAGTGAAATGTCGCTGGCGAAGAATTCGTGCCTCAGAAGTGATGAAGATGGCCAGGAGCAGCAGTACCAGTAACTGTGCAACATTTGATTTAGCCATGGAATGAATTTAGTTCTAACCAAAGGGCGGTTTGATGGACACTAGATAGCTTGAGCTTGCATGGTAATAAGTTTCCCTATTTATAGGACCACACAAGAGAGAGAGAGAGAGAGAGAGAGAGAGAGAGCAGTGATAGTGGAGAGCATATGTAATTCGTAATTGTTTAAATATACAGACAAACCTGCCAACGCGGACCGGTGTTTTGTTTTCCATTGCCATTAGCAGGTCCTCCATCCTAATCCTAAAAAGTCTTATCTCTCTCTCTCTCTCTCTCTCTCTCTCTCATGATATGGAGGCCTACTGATGTTGTTTATATCTGTGTTTAGGACAATATAGTAAATGGAAATGAAATTACACAGTAAATTAAAACTGCAGTGCCATAAAATAGAAATTCATCTCACGATATTTAAATTAATTTTGTCACCGAAAAACAAAATTCTCTTTTTAAATGATCAGCAGCATCCTATATCTTGTAGTTTGTGATTTGTATTACTTTGATTTATGACCTTTCAATTGTGATGCGTTTGAGTTTGAATTTTGAATCTCGTTTCAAATAAAGATAATCGAAGACATCATTATCTTTGCAAATAAAAAATGCTCTATTTTAATTGCAAAATCGTCAATTTGATAAAATATAAACTAATTTAACAAAAATAAATATCAAAAAGATATTTTTGAGTTAAAAATTATTTCTATTCGCCAAAGATAAAAGGAAAAATTATATAAAAATGATAAATCTTTTATATTTTTTTATCAAATTAATTTATAGTATGTGTTTGGATGATAATCATATAATGAGTGATTGTTTTTGTTGACATTTTTGGATGGTTATTTCTGTTGATATTTTTGGATGGCTATCATGTCAATTGTTTTCGTTTTTAATAGATATTTTTGAATAGTTATCAAGTAATGCATGGTTATTATGCTTTTAATATATAATCAATAAGTTTAATATATGAAATATTTTTCGTTTTGGATTTTTTGATTTAATGAATTTGTTTAATAATGACATCAAAATTATTGTCATATTTGACTTGAGTTTTTGAAATTATTTGCAGAAATTTTTTTATGAAAAAATATAAACTGATTTAACTAAAATAAATATATATATATATAAATTAATTTTAAAAAATATTTCTACCCTCTGAAAAGATAATATTATATAAAATTGATAAGTATTTTTAATTTTTTTTCACCAATTTAATTTCAATTTTTTAGAAAAAATTTCTAAAAGTAGATTCTGAAAATCAAACTAAACAAAATTTTCTAACTAAGAAAGTGTCAGCATTATTTATTAAAAAAAAAAAAAAACGTCATTACATTTCAAATAACATACAAATTAATCAATACAAGATAAGTTACATGATGGCATTGCCCTTGAAATGGAGAATTTTCTATTTGCAAAGGAAATGACATTTTCAATTGTCATTATTTTAAACAAGATTCAAAATTCAGAATCAAATATATCACAATTGAAAAGTGATATAAGTCCTAAACTACAAGGATTGTTAGTGAATTCGCCCTACATTTTTTTAAGGGGACTTAATTACATGCAGGTCTCAATAGATAAACTTATTATCCAATAGATCTTGTAACAGTTAGTGGTGTTTTCATTAAAGAAAAATGTCACTAATTTTTAGTTTTTAGCAACAGTTTAAAAAATTCGTCATAGAAAATGTCATTAATTGTCAATTTTTAGCAACAGATTTAGAAAATCATCATAAGTTTTTTTTTTTTTAGTGACAACACTAATAAGACCAATTTTCAATTGACGAATTGATAAAACTTAATGAGAATCAAGTTTAATTATTACCACATGCTAATAATTTACCTATTTTCCTTTTATCCTCAAGGGAATGTTTGGGAAGTCTCATCAGACATATAATTGATACATCACTAAAATTTTTAGAGGGAATTATTTAATAGTGGAGTAGAGAAAAAAATTTACAAAAATATGAAACATGCAAGTGATTTTGTAGTAGGATGCACGTGAAAAATTGTGAAGGTGCAAGTCTCACTTACACACACCGCCATATTTATATAATTTAATTTTTTTTCTATCCAACTGATAAGTAATTGTCCCAAATTTTTATACTGAGATACAGTTGGAAGCCATCTTAATAATATGGACACTGAGATTTTAAATTACAGAAGCATAGTAAGCCGTAGCTTTGTGTAAGGAGCTTCTATTTGCAACAAATTTGACTCTTCACTCACCCTCATTTTGATTTTATTTTTTGAGTAACTCACATTAACCTCTCCTAAAATTTAAAATAAAAATATGGTAAGTATTGTAATTTTGACATAATTATATTGAGCTCATTTAAAATTTTGATTTATATAATATTTAGTCCTATTTTTATCAATAATTTATTAATTATATCAATGAAAAATATTATCATTTCTTTTATATGAAATATATATTTTACGTTGGTTGTTTTTATGTTTTTCAAACCACTTGCATTAGGTTCAGTTCATTTAATCTTATTAAAAAGAAGATCAATAAAATTATGTCAAAATTATAAGATTTATTGTATTTTTTTTTCCAAAACTCACAAGAGGTCCATATAATTTACAGTTATTTTTATTACATTTTTATCTTTTGTTCAAATTACTTTTAAGGATTAAACCTCAATTGTTCAGACTTCTAAAGCTGAATGTCGCTAATGCAATCAATTTTGGTTCATTCGACTGGCTAGAGCTAAACAAACTTGATTTGTTTGCTTGTTTGAGTGGCAATGGCCAGGCAAAACAAGTTTGCTCAGCCTTCGTTGGTCAAACAAAACTAAAATGCAGAAAAAAATGAAGTCATAGAAATGTCATTTTTACTTAATAGAAGGGTCGGAGATGGGCACCCAATTAAGTTGGGAACCCCAATTTAATAAATTCTTTTTTAATTACCATGAAGTCCAGATTTAAAATGATCAAAAAATACTTGACATTAAAAAAAGTGGAAATCAAAATATTTTGGACATTCCATTCATCATCAGCTCGAATATTTCTTTTCTCTCTCTTCTCTTCTTACTCTCTCCACTTTGCATCTTTGTACCTAATTTTATTTGTTTGAATCCATCATTTTTGCATTATATTTTATATTGAAATCAATAATGTACAATAAAGAAGATGTTTCCAAGAAATTTTCTATATATAAAGTAAGTTTTAATTTGATATTTATCGTTTTTTGTTTTTTGGTTTACGGAATTAATTTAGAAATTCAGTATGGAACAAATTCCGTTTATTTGGAAACTTGTTTCCAAACAAAACTCATATATTTGGTAGTGTATTTCCGAAATAATGTTCATTGTTTAGTACTTAATATCTGAACAAATCGTCTATATTCGACTCTATTTTTTCAAACATTTTTCTAACTTCTTCACACTCCAATTTTGAACAAAAAATACTATCCGATATTATATCTCCAACCAAATTGCATATATTTGGAAACTTGTTTGGTATTAAGTATCCAAATAAAATTAAAATAAAAGACTCTGTGTTTCTGTATTTTTCTTAAAATTTGGACAAATCACACCAGTGGTCCTTACATTAATTTTACCCATTGTGTTATTTTGGTTTTTACACTTTCAATTGGCTTAATTTTACCCCTTAATTTTAGATTTTGTATGAATTTAGTCCAATTGATAACATTGTTAGTGTTTTTAACGGAAAATAATCACTGAATTAGTTGAGATAATGTTATTTTGGTCTTTACACTTTCAATTGGCGGATTCTTCTCGAGCTTTTTGATGTTCATGACGGAGATTCGTGGTGGAGATGGCATGGACACGACTAGCTTGAGAAAGAGATAGTCATCTTTGGTGAAGCAATCATCAATGGGGTAAGAAAAGTGGAGTTGTTGTTGTTGAGACTTTGATTTGGTGTCAACTTCGCCTATTCCTCTCTCTCAAATCTCTATAGTTTCACCATCATCGGATCCAATCTTGCTTTCATTTTCATCAGCAAAACGTTTGTTGCAATGTTGGTCTTAATCTAAGAGGTTGGATCTACCATCGCTGCCGCTAAAACCCCAACATTCGTCGCCATCCCCACCTTCAACTCCTCTGCTGCCCATGGATACATAACTCAAACCCAATCGAATCACTTCTCCTCTAGACTCGAAGACATTTCTGTTTGGTCATTCTTCCCAATATCCTCGATCAGACCACTGAATCTTTCTCTTTCAACTCCAAGGCCATGGACGCCTTGTAGACACCCCATTTGACCAGCCCTAAGACTTGGGTGCTTTCTTTTGATTACGCGATGATAAAAACAAGAATGTGTTTCTCACATAATTCTCAGTATGAAAGATGAAATTTGTGCTTCATTTCTAAACTTAAACCTGTTTTGGCCAAGTGTTCAAATCTCATTCAAAACTCTCTTTCGAAACTTTCTTTCCGCGCTATGTACCGAATATTTTCGTAGTGTTTCGAGGCTCACTTTTAAACTTCAAAATGAAATATTTTCTCAGGAAATTGAGCAAAGAATAGTGTGGAATAAGAGAAAACGATGAAAATTCAGTCGAAAAATCCTGTTTCATGCAAAGCAGTCAACCCTAGCCATTGTTTTGGCTGGCCGGCCAACAAAGTGGCCAACAGACCAATGTTTTAACCGGGTGGATCATGTTTTGGCTGGGCAAGCTAGAAATTGGTCAGCCGGCTAATTTTTCCAGAAGTAGGGTAATTTCGGCAGAATTCTTACTAGAAGAGTGTGGAACTTGCTATTCCAGGTATTTCTTGGTACATACATGTACGAGATACATCCTCCCTCACCCTCCATTATCTCCCTTTAGCCTCCATTGTTAAAAGGAGGTTTTTCCTCTTCCATAAAGTTGTATTTCTTTCAACCACCCATAAACCTTGTCCCCCCACCTTGTCTCCTACCTCTTTGACTTAGCAATCATCTCTGATTGCTTATAGAGATAGAGAGGTTCATATTGTATCAAGAAGAATGAAAAAAGAAGAGAATTGAATTGAGAGATATAGAGAGAGAAAGAGAGAAGAAGTTAAGCTTTGAACCAAAACCTCCATTACTTAAAAAAAAAAAACATTGATTCCATACGCCAAAGTCATCCCATAAATTATGAGATAGCCTAATTCTAGTAGCTTTGATCAAAAGAGAGTGACTGTCCTCAAATTGAGAGAAAAACAAAGTAGTATAACTCTTCCCCCACACATATTGTTAAACCACCCAACAATATCATTCTAACTAGAATTTCAGGCTTTCAATATGAGAATTGATAGCACACTTTCATAAGTTTGAGGATAATGAAAAGGAAGTTTCAAAATTAAATCCTTCATTGGAAGGTAAATTTGGCACACTCTTCATTTTCTAGTATTTATTGCATTTTTCTTTCTTGTATTGTTTTTCTTGCTTCAATTTCATGTTATAAACTTGTCGTAAGCTAACTGGAAGTGGTTATGTCATGACTCAAACCCGCCCCTATAGGTTAAGGTCATAATCGGCCAGTAATCATAAGATTACCTATGGCCTCAAACGAGATTAAACATATCTTAATAATAATAAGGGGCCAAAACGGAAGCAAACTTAAAAATTTTGTCCAAAGAGTTGTGCTTACATGGTATATCAAAAACATTTTCCAAATACTTGATAATAACTCACACCACATGAACAAAATTAATATCTTGTCCACCTAAGATCATTCGAACATATAGTCAGCCATACAACAGCTTATATACACAAAAGGTCTATCATGTCCAATAGAAGTAGCAAAAGAGGAAACAAAAGATCAGAAACAAAGCCTCTTACTTGAGGCACTTGGGTTGACTTCACAAAAACTCAAGTTCCTTTCTCAACTCCAATAAGGCTTGGGTTGAACATCCCTTTGCTCACCTATATACATATAAATAAGAGCGAGCGAAAGCCCAGTGAATAATACCAAAATAATGAGGTTGCATGAATGAGATTCATATTGAGGACATCGAACAAAGAGTTTCATATATAAACGACCTTAGGCCATTCTGTGTTTTTGTTGTACATGTCAAACAGCCTTGGGCCCATTTTAGATCCTCATCAAATGTACCAGATGGCCTCGGGCCTATTGCATAACTTTGTTGGATTCATCAAACGGCCTCAGGCCCAATTTAAATACTTCAAACGTATCAAATGGCCTCAGGCCCATTATTTTCGGTATTCATACTTATGCACATTTCATATTCATGATCATGATCAACATTTTATTCAAATGGCCTTTGACCCATTACATTCATATTCAAACGTGTCAAACAACCTCAGGCCCAATTCAAACATATCAGACGTATCAAACGGCCTCGAGCCCAATTCATACATATCAAGCGTATCAAACGGCCTCAGGCCCAATTCATACGTATCAAATGACCTTGGGCCCAAATCATGTGCTTCATAGAACCTTATACAAAATTAGACATATCGGATACTCATTCATAATTCAAATCAACAAATCCATGAAGCTTGTACAGAAATAGCATTTGGAAGATAACATACTTGAAAATATCTTTACGAAGATATTACTCACAGTGTTCCATCGATAGATTTGCCCTCGCGCTTGACTACACACATTTCATAACACATTGGGTCACAAGCAATTCAACTCGTTCTCAACTTGTTTATTTCTCTTAGGCCTCTTTCTTATTCTTTTAGCTCATTTACAATTCTCAATGCATGCCTAAGAGTGCTTAGAAATAAAAGAGAATGAAAATGGAACATGAAATAACTTTTCAAAATTTCTAAAATAGGGCACTCCGCTTGAGTGCAACTTTGGTCGCTCGAGCGGTCTGTAAAACTCTATAAAAGTACTGGTTGCATGATTTTTATGCTTGATCGAGACTTCTGCCGCTCGAGTGAGGAGTCTTGCAAAATAGGGTTCGCTCGAGCGCAAGATTTGCCACTAGAGCTGCCGTACAAATCTTTGCAAAACTTTTGGGAGCTTGATTTTTAGGCTCGAGTGGACAAGTCGAATTCTGGAATATCTAGAATTTTGTTTGGAGCTCAAAACACATTTCCAAAGGTCCAATTCATGCACAACTCACTCAAATACACAAGAATACTCCCAAAAACATATATTGAAAGATAACTTTCAACCTCAGTTCAAAATTCCATGGATTTAACAAATTTTAACCATAAACTTTATATATACACATTCTATTTTTTGTATCTTGCATAGACAATCTTCAAGGCCTGAAATTAAGCTTCAATACATGAAAATTCTTACATGCATGTGTCAAAAAACCTTCAACATATCATAATCAACATGCCTTACATTCAAATATGCAAAATTATGGCCAATTCTTACATGTATGCATCTAATGATCTCAAATTTACTAAACTTAGCTTAATTCTTGTACTTTCCTCCATTTATACTTTCAATGCACATTTTTATGAACTTAAACTCATGAATTTGAGTTCAATTACTCACCTATAAGCTTCAATCTTCCAAATTCTAGCTAGTTCTTGAGTTAATCTTCTCAATCTTCAAGCTTTGAGCTAGAATCTTCAAATTGAATTCTCTATCTCTCTAATTGGCTCACTCACTCACTCTCTCTCTCTCTCTCTCTCTCTCTCTCTCTCTCTCTCTCGTGTATTTTCAAACCTTTGAGCTCATAATATGAGCTTAAGTGTGTTTAGCCCTTATATATACTAGGTGATTAGTTTAAACTAATCAAACTCAATTAAGACTCACCAATTGTACTTAATTTAATCAATTTAATCTAATTATTTTGATTCAATTTAATTTTTAATTAAATCTCACCGTAGATTCTAAAAATCATGCGAATCATAATGACACAGTCAATTTCAGTTTCTGTCGCCTCCACGGCCTTCAATTTAAATTTTTTAACAAAAAATCGAATAGATTTTCCTACAGTGAACAGATAGAAATTCAAAAACATATAATCATATAATTGGCACTCAAAATCATAGAAGGCACATAATTATAGGTATAATTAAGATTAATTAACATAACACAGGACATGGTTATCACAATCTTCCCCCCTTGAGAAAGTTTAGTCCTCCAAACTTATTTCACCTCTGTTTGGAAATAAGCATGGATAGTGTAGTCGCATTTTATCCTCCTTTTCCCATGTAGCGTCCTTCCCATAGTGTTCTTTCCATCCTACCTTCACCATTGGGATGGACTTGTTCCTTACTTGTTTCACTTGTCGGTCAATGATCCGTTCTGGCTATTTTTCATATTCTATATTTTCATCACGTGCAATCCAGTGGTAGTCTATCACATGAAATGGATCTCGAAGATAATCCCTCAACATCGATACATGGAATACATTGTGCATTTGTTCTAGTCCCGGTGGAAAAGCAACTTTATAAGCAACTAGACCAAATCTTTCCAGAATTTGAAATGGCCTAATGTAATGGGGTGACAATTTTCCTTTCTTACCAAATCTTGACAGACCCTTCATCGGAATCACTCGAATAAATACATGGTCGCCAATCTCATATTCTAGTGGCCTTTTTCTAACATCTACATAATTCTTTTGTGTTCTGTGTTGTCTTAAGCCTTTGTTGGATAATTTTGATCTTCTCAGTGGTGTCTTGCACAATCTCAGGCCCGAGTAAAGCTCTATCCCAACTTCTATCCAACAAATTGGCAATCTACACTTTTTGCTATACAAAGCTTCGTACGGTGCTATACCGATACTGGAGTGGAAACTATTATTGTTTGTAAATTCTGCCAATGGCAAATAATTTCCCAACTCCCTTGAAAATCCAAGGCACATATTCTGAGCATATCTTCCAAAGTCTGTATAGTCCATTCTGATTTCTTGTCTATTTGTGGATGGAATGTGGTACTGAAGTTCAATTCTGTTCCCATTCCTTTCTGCAGGCTTCTCCAAAGTCTAAACACAAATTTTATATCTCTATCCGATACAATAGATTCTGGGACTCCATGTAAATGAACAATCTCATCAATATATATAGTGGCTAATCCATGAAAATGTACAGATTTAGTCAGTCTATCAACTATAACCCAAATAGAATCCATACCTCTACGAGTCCGAGGTAGGCTAACAAAATCCATGGTTATGTGCTCCCACTTCCATTCCGGAATAGGGAAGGGTTGAAATAGACCGGCTGGTTTTTCATGTTCCACTTTAACTTGCTAACATTGAAGGCACTTGGACACATACTCTACAATTTCTTCCTTCATATTTGGCCACCAATAGGTTTGCTTCAAATCCTGATACATCTTGTTGTTACCCGGATGCATAGCAAACATAGACTTGTGAGCTTCATCTAGGATTCTCTTCTTTAACTCAAAAATGTTTGGAACACACAATCTACTTTGGGAACTTTAATACTTCACTATCAATACTGAATTTTGGTTTCGAATTTGTCTTGAACTCAGCAATTAGTTTCTTGAGATATTCATCCTCTCTTTGCCTTTGTCTAATTTCATCAATTGTTGTTGGCTTAGCTGAAATGGCAGCTATCATTCCATCCTACTCATATGGTATTACTTCAAATTCAAATGTCTCAAAGTCTTGCAAAATTTCCTCTTGTTGAGTGAGTAGATAAGCCAAGTTTTCCATTGATTTCCTTCTCAAAGCATCAGCAACAGTATTAGCCTTTCCTAGGTGGTACTGAATTTGAAGATCATAATCTTTTATCAATTCAAGCCATCTTCTCTGTAGCATATTCAACCCTTTTTGTGTAAAGAAGTACTTTAGACTTTTGTGGTCCGTATAAGCTTCACATCTCGCCCCATAAAGGTAATGTCGCCAAATTTTTAGGGCAAATACAACTGCGGCTAACTCCAAATCACGCATCGGGTAGTTTTTTTCATGTGGTCTCAATTGTCGGGAGGCATAAGCAATCACCCTTCCATTTTGCATTAATATACAACTTAAACCTTTGTAAGAAGCAGCATATATTTCATAAATTTTTCCTTACTTGAGGACAATGTCAAAACTAGTGCAGTGGTTAGTCTTGTCTTCAACTACAGAAAGGCGTCCCTTTTATCGGTCCACTGAAACAGTTGTGCTTTGCGTGTAAGCTGAGTAAGTGGTATGGCTATTTTCGAAAAATCTTTCACATACCGTCTGTAGTACCTGGCTAAACCCATGAAACTGCGGACTTCTGTTACATTTGTAGAGTAAGCCAATTCACAATTGCCTTTATCTTCTGTGGGTCTACGGAAATTCCCTCTTTGTTGATGACATGCCCTAAGAAAACAACTTGTGTTTGTAAGACGGTTCTTAGATGTTGTTCATGTAGAAGTCTACTCTTTGAATATATCAAGATATCATCAATAAAAACTACAACAAACTCATCAAGGTAAGTCTTGAAAATTCGGTTCATTAGATCCATAAACACTGCAGGGGCATTAGTCACTCCAAATGGCATAACAAGAAATTCATAGTGACCATACCTTATCCAGAATGCAATTTTCTTAACATCTTTTGGTCTTACCTTCAACTAGTGGTACCCGAATCTCAAATCAATTTTGAAAAATACTTGTGATCCCTGCAACTGATCAAACAAGTCATCAGTATGAGGTAAAGGGTATTTATTCTTTATTGTTACCTTGTTTAGTTCCCTGTAGTCAATACACAGGCGTAAGGTTTCATCTTTTCTTTTCACAAACAATACCGATGCGCCCCATGGTAAAGTACTTGGTCGGATAAACCTTTTGTCAAGTAAGTCTTGTAATTGCTCTTTCAGTTCTTTTATTTCAGCAGTAGACATTATGTATGGGGGTTTTGAAATAGGCTGGGTGCCTGGATCAACATCAATGGTAAGCTCTATTTCTTTATCAACCAATCCTCCTGGCAGTTCATCAGGAAATACATCTGGAAATTCTCTAACAATAGGGATACTGTTCAATTTGACATTCATAGATTGTTCAAACAATACACTACACAAGTAACCCTGGCACCTTTTCCTAATCAGTTTACATGCTTTCATTGCAGATATCAAATAAGGTGGAGGCACTACCCCATTACCCACAAACACAATTTCTTCCTGCCTGGTGGTCTAAATACAGCTTGTTTCATTACACAATCGATGGTGGCACAGTATTTAGATAACTAGTCCATACCCAGAATTATATCAAAATGTCTAAAGTTCAAGGGTAACAAATCTACATATAACACTCCCAATACGCGCATCACAAAACGATACACAGATTTACACAATACAGATTCGGATGGAGCAGATACACATAACAAATATGGCAATGATTTTAGAGGTCTACTCAATCTAGATGTAAATGCATAAGTTACAAAGGATTGTATTGAACCAGAGTCAATTAGCACAAAAGCATCTTGATCACATATAGAGATAGTACCTGAGACGACAACTTTTGTGTTCTGTATATTGCCCAGAACAAGTGCAAAGACTCTCCCCTGTCTCATCGTGTCTGTGGTCGTAGTAGGCCCTGTAGTGTTTCTCGGTTTTGGAATTGATCCAGTTGAGCTAGCAATTATTTTCCACTGGTTTGGTTACAATCCCATTTTACCATATTTAAAACAAGCCCTTGAAATACAATAACAAACCCTGCGATGTCTCTTGCCACAGTGATTACACACTGGAGATGTATCCCTGGAGGAATTTGAAGTACTTAAGGAGCTCATATTCTGTTTCTTTGAAAGTCTTTTCTTTGAAAAGAAACCTTGCCTTTTACTTTTCCAGTCGGTTGATGGTTCACTCTACTTGGCTATGTTAGCTTATGATATTATAGCCCGATCTAGTACATTAATATAGGTTTCTAGCTTTAGTACATTCACCTTCTCCAAAATATCATCTCAAAGACCACCCTCAAACTTCCTCGCTTTCTTTTAGTCGGTATCGACCATGTGCAGTGCAAATCTGGCCAATTTAGTAAACTTGGCCTCGTACTCGGCTACTGTCATGCTGCCTTGCTTAAGTTCCATAAATTTGACACTTTTCTATCACAGACACATTGCAGAAAGTATTTGTTGTAGAAGATTTCCAAGAACCATGCCCAACTAATATCTTTATTGCTTTAACGCATCAACATCCACCACCTTCTTGTTTCATCTTCTAGTGTAAAGGTGGCTAGTAGTACTTTCTGTGTTTCAAGACATGGAAACACCTCAAATAGTTTCCATATGCCAAGGACCCACACTTTTGCTTTCAATGGATCCAATCCTCCATGAAATTGTGGCGGTTTCATCATCTTAAATTCTTTGGTGAGCACTATTGTTCGGTCATCATTTTCCAAGTCTTGTACAGGCTGTACCAAAGGTGGAGGGTGCAGCTGTTGCCACTGTTGCTGCCATTGTTGTTGCCTCCACGTTTTTGCCATTTCCTGTATTAATCTTTCCATCCTATCCATTATGGCAGTAAAGGATTCCTCTAATTCATCAACTCTTGTTCTCACCGTTATCTGATTAAACTTGCATTATTCTTTATAAAAAAATGTACGCAAGTATGCATATACAAAAGAGCATACATATACAAGCAGGTACCAATGGATATGTCACACAGTCATTCGTTTCAAAACATTTAAGCATATTCTCAATGCGTTCAAATTCATACTTATCACATGAATGCAACCGAGATCTCATCTAGACATTTATTGCTCATTTGGACAAGTGTGTGAGTTATTAACTCGTACTCTGATACCACTCTGTCGTGACCCGAACCCGCCCCTATAGGTTAAGGTAATAACTGACCAGTAATCATAATATTACCTATGGCCTCAAACGAGATTAAACATATCTTAATAATAATAAGGGGCTACAACAGAAGCAAACTTAAAAATTTTGTCCAAAGAGCTATGTTTACATGGCATATCAAAAATATTTTCCAAATACTTGATAATAACTCACACTACATGAACAAAATTAATATCTTGTACATCCAAGATCATTCGAACATATAGTCTGAGATACAAAGGGTTATATACACAAATGGTCTATCATGACAAACAGAAGTAGCAAAAGAGGAAACAAAAGATCAGAAACAAAGCCTCTTGCTTGAGGCACTTGGGCTGACTCCACAAAAACTCAGTTCCTTTCTCAACTCCGCTAAGGCTGGGGTTGAATGTTCCTTTGCTCACCTACATACATCTAAATAAGAGTGAGTGAAAGTCTAGTGAATAATATCAAAATAAAGAGGTTGTATGAATGAGATTCATATTGAGGACATCGAACAGTGAGTTTCATATATAAACAGCCTTAGGCCCATTGTGTGTTCATGTTGTACATGTCAAACAGCCTCAGGCCCATTTTAGATCCTCACATCAAACATATCAGATGTCCTCAGGCCCATTGCATAACTTTGTTGGATTCATCAAACAACCTCGGGCCCAATTTAAATACTTCAAAAGTATCAAACAGCCCCGGGCCCATTATTTTCAGTATTCATACTTATGCGCATTTCATATTCATGATCATGATCAACATTTTATTCAAATGGCCTTTGGTCCATTACATTCATATTCAAACGTATAAACCAGTCTCAGGCTCAATTCAAACATATCAAACATATCAAATGGCCTCAGGCCCAATTCATACATATCAAGCGTATCAAACGACCTCAGGCCCAATTCATACATATCAAATAGCCTTGGGTCCAAATCATGTTCTTCATAAAGCCTTATACAAAATTAGGCATATCAGATACTCATTGATAATTCAAATCAACAAATCCATGAAGCTTGTACAGAAAGATCATTTGGAAGATTACATACTTGAAAATATCTTTACTAAGATATTACTCACAGTGTTCCGTCAATGGATTTGCCCTCGCGCTTGACCCTCCACATTTCATAACACATTGGGTCACAAGCAATTCAATTTGTTCTCAACTTGTTTATTTCTTTAGGCTTCTTTCTTATTCTTTTACCTCATTTACAATGCTTAATGCATGCCTAAGAGTCTTAGAAATGAAAGAGAACGGAAAATGGAACATAAAACAACTTTTCAAAATATCTGAAACAGCGCACTTCGCTCGAGTGCAGCTTTGGTCGCTCGAGCGGTCTGCAAAACTCTGTAAAAGTACTAGTGGCATGATTTTTAAGCTCGAGCGAGACTTTTGCTGCTCGAGCGAGGAGTCTTGCAAAACAGGGTTCTCTCAAGCGCAAGATTTGCCGCTCGAGCTACCGTACAAATCTCTGCAAAACTTCTGGGAGCTTGATTTTTACGCTCGAACGAGACTCTTTTTGCTCAAGTGGATAGGCAGAATTCTAGAATTTTCAAAATTTTGTTTAAAGCTCAAAACACATTTCCAAAGGTCCAATTCATGCATAACTCATTCAAATACATAAGAATACTCCCAAAAACATATATTTGAAGATAACTTTCAACCATAGTTCAAAATTCCATGGATTTAACAAATTTTAAACCATAAACTTTATATATACACATTCTATGTTTTTTATCTTGCATAGACAAGCTTCAAGGCTTGAAATTAAGCTTCAATACATGAAAATTCTTACATGCATGTGTCTAATAGCCTTCAACATATCATAATCGACATGTCTTACATTCAAATATGCAAAATTATGGCCAATTCTTACATGCATGCATCTAATGATCTCAAATTTACTAAACTTTGCTTAATTCTTGTACTTAACTCCATTTATACTTTAAATGCACATTTTTATGAACTTAAACTCATGAATTTGAGTTAAATTACTCACCTAGAAGCTCCAATCTTCCAAATTCTAGCTAGTTCTTGAGTTAATCTTCTCAATCTTCAAGCTTTGAGCTAGAATCTTCAAATTGAATTCTCTGTCTCTCTCTCTAATCAGCCCACTCTCTCTCTAGTGTATTTTCAGACCTTTGAGCTCATAATATGAGGTTAAGTGTGTTTAGCCCTTATATATACTAGGTGATTAGTTTAAACTACTCAAACTCAATTAAGACTAACCAATTGTACTTAATTTAATCAATTTAATCTAATTATTTTGATCTGAATCAATTTTTAATTAAATCTCATTGTAGATTCTAAAAATCATACGAAGCACAATGACACAGTCAATTTCAGTTTTTGGTGTCTCCACATCCTTCAATTTAAATTTTTTAATAGAAAATCAAACAGATTTTCCTGCGGTGAACAGATAGAAATTCAAAAACACATATAATCATATAATTGACACTTCAAATCATATAAGGCACATAATGATAGGCATAATTAAGATTAATCAACATAACATAGGACAGGGTTATCACAGGTTAGTTGAGCTACATGCATATTTTTCGTTTATTTTTCTGGTGTTTGAACAAAATGGACCTTTTGGCCTGACCTTATTGGCCGGCTGAACACGTTTTTGGCTAGCCAGCTCATCTTTTGCCCAACTAGCCAGTATTCTCCAGGACAAATCCCACCAGCCTCTGGCGATGAGCAGAACAGTTTCTGATGGTCTCTGAGGCCCCCTACAACTTCTGTTTTTATTATTTTTAGTTTAATTAGAGAGTGATTGTGAGGATTTTATTCTTGTTGTAATATTTTTCATCTCCCTCTCTATTTGGATTTGTAATATTTCAAAGCGATATAATAATTCCCCATCTCCACTTCTTTCTATCCCGTTCTTTCAATTGGTTTCCCTATCTGTAAATATGTTGTATCTCATGCTTGTCATCATATCCACGCCTTGTATCCATGCTTTATTCCTTAAGATTCGACTAGATTTGCATATGTGAGTTTAATCATTAATTACGTGATTTTGTGCGCTACCTCATGTTTTGGGATGATTCACATGTCATATAGTTTAGAAGCCGGATCTGTAGTTTCATTTCATGAGTGAATTCTATTAGAATCTTGTATATAGAATCATACATGTTTTTACTAATTTTGTTTTGTACCTATTTGCGGGATGCCAATAAATATGTAAGTTTTTGTATTTTAGTATCCCACCTGTGTGTGATTTTCTTACTATGTTTAGCATCCTACCATGTGGCCATGTGCTTATTTGATATAACTCTATGCATGCCAGTGGGTGAAGGTTGTGTTATTTAATTTGGAATAAAATTGATTTTCATGATTGCACTATTCAAAATATTTTTGAAATAATGAAATCAAACTGTTCTAAATTGGACAACACAATCTATATTTGTTTGCTTCACATAGTAAATTTTCAAGATTTATTAAGAATCGGAATATGAAGAAATAAAGCTAATAAAAATCATATCATGGTTAGTAAAGGCCGATCTTTTGATCGGGTGAGCGGGGTTATTCAATTAATGACCTTCCCCCTTCATACATAAGGTTTTAAGCCAATCATCCTTGGTTACGACAAACAGTGGCCTTGGCATGAGTCACAAGTTTCCTAATTCTCCCAAAATAAATATTGACTCTGAGATCTGATGACACAGTCCATTTCTGGAAAATGTTTTTGCAATGAAATGGATTTTCTAAAAGTTGCCAAACCTGGACTCTCATCTACGTTTCACATTACACTCTGTAGCTCGACTTTTTTGCGCCCCCTTTTCGAAGGCGAAATATAAGCCCTACAGTTTGGACTCCTGCAATTCTGCATCTAATCTCACAAGTGTAATGTGAAATCAATAAACACCAAAGAGTCCAAATTTGGCAAATCTTTTGAAAAATAGATTTTGAATAAAATTTCCAAAATTAGACCGCTTTGCCAGATACAAAGTCGCCACTTAAATATTTTTCGTTTTGGAGAAATTTAGGAAACTCATGACTCGTGCTGAAGGCCACGTGTTCGACATTACCAAGATTGTCTCGGTTCAGGAACTTAGGTACGAGAGGGAAAGGTCATGAATTGATCAACCCCGCTTGCTCGATCAAAGATCGACCTCTACTAATCATGATATGATTTTTATCAACAGTATATGCTCTTGTTCCGATTTATTAGGCTAGCATTACTATGTGAAGCCCGCACACAAGTATAGACTAACTTTGCCAGAGTTGGAACATTTTGATTCATGTTTGGTTTGAAAATTGTTTCGAAATATGTACCACTTGAAAAAGTGATCGCATATAAACATTACTCAAATTATTCTAATTCAAGTAACAAGCCTTCATCTACATGCATTCAGGAAGTTATAGCGTTTAAGCAATTAGCCTCATGGCAAGCATGCTGGACATGGCAACAATACACACATGCAAGATGCTAAAGCGAGTAAAGGCTCACCTAATACTCCAAGCCAAAGTAAACATGAGATTTAGAAAAATGCATGATTCCTAACTTATGCAATATGACTAATGCAACACATGCGATAGGCAATCTAAATATGCTCGGCTACTTAATATGGCATATGAAACAATTTGATAACATGTGATCTAAGCACGTATTCAAAGAAGTATTGAAATGACAATACAGCCAGAATGATGAACCGAGTCTCGGTGCATGCAATACAAATGGATGCAAACATGGTGAATGCTAATTGAAACATGATGTCCCTAAACTAACCATCACAAGCACTTAAATAAAAGGGAGAAAGACGTGGGGTTGGAAGACATACACATGATTACATTGTGCTCTCACGAAGGAGAGTCCAAATGAACTAAGCTAGCTAATTAACTAACTAATTAAAGCTAAGCTAATTATTACAAACCGGAATGAATAACTAGCTAAACTAATTTAACTAATTATTACAATGACAAATAAATTAACTAACTATTCTAGTTAACTAATTAAATAATTACAATACAAGTGCAATTATAGATTAAATTAAACAATTAACTACTCTGCCTCGAGAAATGAGAGATGTTCATGCGCATGCACGGTTTCCACTCGAAAACGCAACTGTTTTTCTTTTGAATGCCTTTGTTTGCATAGCTGAACAACAACACTGCTACTCACTCTGCTCTACCTTACAACCTCACTGCTGAATTTTACACCAGTGGCTGGCCGGCCATTGGTAAGAATTGCCGACCACCAGCCGGCCATGGATGGTGGTCTGTTGGCCACCTACTGGCCATAGAAAGTGGCCTGCTGGCCACTGACGCGCAGGTTCATCTTGCTGGAATAGAGAACAAATAGAGCATATACAGGGTATTTCTAGGGTTTGTTTGCACAACCCACCTTTTATTTTCATGGACAAATCCAAGGAGTGGTGTACTTAAGCCATAAACCACCAACTCAAGCAATTTCATTGCATGATGGCTTGTGACTCAAGATGTGCAATTTCAATAAATATAAAACAAGACACAAACCTCCTCCCTTTCATGAATGATCAAGGGACGAAGTTGACCTTAGAGACTTGAATCATTTCATCACTAACAAGTATGAAATGGTTTAAGTTTCCATGTTTTTAATTAATGTTCGATTGAACACAACCAAATTATTATCTTTATCACTTTTAGTTCCAAGTTTTAGTTACTCATTTTAATTTACCAACCATTCCTTAATCCAATTAAGTCCAAAGGTGAATTAAAGTCCTCTAATGGAAAGAAGGCTGAAAACACAAATTGCTTTGGGTATGAAAGAAGCACCATATTGTTAGTAATGAACCCCCTAAGGGATTAAATCATTTAGTATGAAACCTTAATTTCATACTTGGGTAAGCAAGTAACTTGAAACCACTTTCAAAATTAAAAATCCAAGAATGGAGAGAGATTGCAGAGATTATTAGTGCTGAAATGAAGTATGAAAAGCCCAAAATAAGTGCTATCAAGTCAAATAAGTGATGTCTAAGACCTAAAGCATCAAGCTTATGAGGACTATTACACTAGAAGCATGCAAAACAAAGCTCAAATGTAAACAACAGCCCAAAACAGTGCTAAAATAGATTAAAACAAGTTCTAAAACATGCTAGAATGAAGCTAAAAATAGCTAGATTAACATGCTCAAATATGGCACAAACTAGGCTATTAAGCAAGACACAAGGAGGGGAGGCTAACCCATCCAAATTTGGACTTCAAAACATGATTTTGGCCACTGAAAAAGCTTTGAAAATCAGTGTTTAAAACTTCAAAAAAGATAGTAGAAGGGTGGGAAACACAAGGGCAAAGGCCTCCAATACAAGGTACAAAGAAGGGCTATCAACCCCTCAACCTTTAATGGCCTTAAACCCATGCTTCAGTCCAAAAAACACAGAGTTTTGACAGCCCAAAACAATGGAAAAATAGTAAGAAAGAAAGTAGAGAAAGCAAGCAAATAGGTGGAGCCTTATACCTCTTGAAGAGAAGAAGCAATTCCAAGCAACAAAACAACCAAACAACACCTTCTAGAGCTCAAACCAAGCTCAAAAGTACATCAGCTTAAAGGTGAAGAGATTTGGTTAAGGGTGTATATGCAAAATTTGAAGAATTGTAGGCAAAAGTATAGAGATTTGGTAGAGAGAGAGAGAGGGAGAATTGTAAAAAGAGAGGAAAATTTTTGAACTCAAAATTTTCTAAACCTTCAAAACAACATGAGAGGTCTTCTATATATAGAGAACCAAGCAATTCCCTCAAAAACATCCAGCCCTACACATGGGTGAAGATGCATGTATCTGTGCAAATAGCTAGCATAGTTAGCATAAAATATCTACAAAATACACTGGTGGCCGGCAGCCCAAAAGTGGTGGCTGGCAGGCCACCAAAGGCTGCAGGCTGGAAAATCTAGGCTTGGTCCAAAGCAGGGACAACAAAGGTACAGGGTTTGAAAGGCTCAAAGTTATGGCATTCCGCGAAGGACTTCGTGCACTTGGCGAGCGCATAAACTCATCATCGAGTGTGCATACGAGGGCGTCCAAGTCATAAGGCCCGTCAAAAATAAGGTATCTACAGTTGCCTCTCTTTGACAGAACTCGGAGTCATGAAATGACGTGAGTGAATGTCAAAGACCGAAGACGTCCCATTTTGACAAGACCGTAAGACTTGGAAAAACAATCAAGATAGAAACAAATGGTTGTGCCCACAGGCTACCTACGTATCCCTTTGCAAGGAATCAAACCAGCGTAGTTCTGAGGCTGCAAATGATATGCACGATACAACTTTGAAAGTCGGACTCACATGCTTCGTGAAGCAAACTATTTTGAAAACTTATGATGATGCAAGATGATAAAATAAGCAATAATAAGATGCGATAAGTAAGATAACAACATATGAATGAGCAGCTTCAAGCTTAAAACCAACACAAGTTTCATGCAAAAAGAATAAAATAACACTTTAACCATGCCAAAAACAAGAGACGAGGAAAGAAAACGCTGCTCAGGGTTATGTTTCACGCATCCTGAGAAACTGAGAACCACTCAAGGTCGTATTTCACATGTCTTCAGAAACAAGAGAAACTGCTCAGGGTTGCGTTTCACGAGTCCCAAGAAACAAGAAAATTGCTCAGGCTTGTGCTTTGCACGTCCCGAGATGAAACCCACCTAGGGCCGTGCGTCACGTGTCTTGAGAAACAAAAACCGCTCGAGGCTGTGTTTTACACATCTCGAGGTAAAACCCATCCAGGGTTGCGTTTCACGCATCCTAAGAAACAAAAACCGTTCGGAGCCGTGCTTCACACGTCCCGAGGTAAAACCCACTTAGGGCCACGTTTCACGCATCTTGAGAAATAAAAACTGCTTGGGGCCGTGTTTCACACGTCCTAGGGTAAAACACGCCTAGGGATGCATTTCACGCGTCCTAAGAAACAAAAACTGCTCGGGGCTGTGTTTCAAACGTCCTGAGGTAAAACCTACCCAGGGCCACAGTTTACGCATCCTAAGAAACAAAAATTGTTCGGGGCCGTGTTTCACATGTCCTAAGGTAAAACCTACCCAGAGCCGCATTTCATGTGTCTTGATAAACAAAAATCGCTACGGGCTGTGTTTTACATGTACCGAGGTAAAACCCACCCAGGGCCACGTTACACGCATCATGAGAAACCAAAACCACTCGGGGCCGTGTTTCACATGTCCCGAGGTAAAACTCGCCCAGGGTTGCGTTTCACACGTCCTGAGAAACAAAAACCGCTCGGGGCTGTCTTTCACACGTCCTGAGGTAATATCCACCCAGGGCTGCGTTTCACGCATCTTGAGAAACAAAAACCGCTCGGGGTCATGTTTCACACATCCCGAGGTATATGAGAGTGGTGTGCGATAGATGCACGAAGGTAAACAAGTGTGATAGATGCACAAAGTGAATGAGTGCGATAGATGCACAAAGTGAATGGACGCGATGGATGCACAAAGTGAATGAGTGCAATAGATGCACAAAGTGAATGAGTGAGATAGATGCACAAAGTGAACAGGTGCGATAGATGCACAAAGTGAATGAGTGCGATAGATGCACAAAGTGAGCAGGTGCGATAGATACACAAAGTGAATGAGCCGTACATACAATATCGTTTGCCTGTGTTGACAAAGGGAGAAAGAAAAGAATTTCCCTATTTGTGAAAACAAAACTAACATGAACAATGTGCGACACAGCGACAATGCATATTCTATGCAAAATAAATAATTGAGATATGAAGTTCAACAAAGGTATGGGTTAGCATGTTCTATGCAAGGTACTAAAGCATATTCTATGCATGAAGTAAGAACAAGAGCATATCCATACGTGCATCATAACTGATGCAAGACATGCATGCAATATATATGTGAAGTGAAATGCATATTCTAAGTAAAACATTGAAATGCATATGCTATGCGACAAAGTGAAATGCATATTTTATGCAAGGAACAAAAGCGTAGTTTGACAAAACGAATTTAGTAGCGAATTTTGATTTACCTTTCGGAGGAAGTGCAATATATTTAAAAAGGATGCACCTCATTCATGTTGACAAGTGATGAACATCATGCACCAAAAATACAATTTTGAGCTTCTGTAGAGACAATTTTAACCCAACAGTGAACTTTCCTTGCAACTTTTGGAAAACCAAGACACAAAACAGAATCAGGACTCAGAGGGAGGCCACCGGCCATTGGCCGGCCATAGTTGGAGGATTCCAGCCACTGGCCGACCACGGAACGGCCTTGTCGGCCACCAATGTGCCTTGTTGGCCCCTTACCGACCACCGATGGCAATTCGGGGCAATTTGGTGATTTCACCCTCGGGTCTTTAAATATAAGCCACTAGGGCTCATTTTCTCACAACTCCATGTCCAAAAATCCCCCCTCTCTCTCTCTCTCTCTCAAGGTGCTCTTTCTCTCTAGATTCGAGCTTTTTACGCATTTTCCAACACCCCAGGCTAACTTTATTCGCTAAACCCTCTTAGCCCTTGTCACTTTGAACCAATTGGAATTTGATTTCGACACACTTTTCCTCATTTTCACCTTTCTAGGTTTGTTCCCCTTGAGTTTCTCTCAAGTTCTGTGCACTTTTCCCGGCTTTGACTTTTTCTTCCATTTTCTCTCTCCTATGGTTGACTTTTTCCAAGTTTATCCTATTTTCTTCATTTTTCTTCATTTTTCACCCACTTTACACCCATTCTTTAGATGGAAAATGGTTCACCACATGATGAGGCCCATCCAGAGGTTTCCTACGTATTTCCACCTATTCCCGAGGCGGATGAGCTGGTCGTTACCAAGACGACTGGAGGTATTAAGGCTAACCTCAATGCAAAGTTTGAGCCAAAGCCTATGCTAGAGCCATTACCAGTGAGGGTACAGCCGTTTGATTCGCAGAGGTACCACCCTCGCACACATATCCGGCCAGCTGGTGGCATTAGGCACTTTAGCGACTTCATTCTCGGTGTGTCGGAGGATCTCCTACTGAGGGAGCCGACTTCTTACCTTTCATCCATCGCGGTTGAGGTATGAGCTCTGTTTTTCTGCATTCTTGCCTACCTTTACTTGCATTTCTTGCACTGCTTTTTCTGACTATAGTTTCATCACTACCATATCTGATTCATCTGTTCTTTGCCACAGGGTGAGTCTCATGCCTTGAGAGGGTACGGAGTTACTACCGCGCAAGATTGGCATGACAAGCTTCCCGTAGGAGTTCGTGACATCATAGATGAGACCGGCTTCAGCCTATTATGCTTTGGTCTGATGTGGGTTATCGCAAGCCGTCCTCTTCTAGGTGCACTTGTGGAGAGGTGGTGGGACAGCACTAACTCCTTCCACTTTTCTACTACAGGGGAGATGATAATGACTCTCCATGACTTCGCCATGATCATGGGCTTAGACGTAGGGGGTGATCCGATCCCGTTTGATACAGACATGAGAGAGTGGGAGGCGGCTTTGGTTGAGCTACTGGGAGCGCGTCCACCCATTTACTGGGCAGGCATGGTAAGATATACCTAGTTCGCCGAGCAGTTCAGAGAGAGAGAGAGCCCGAGACAGTATAGGAGATGGAGCAGTATGCTAGAGGCTTTCTGATGTTCATCTTCGATACCACCTTGTTTTCGAATAGGTGGAACACCGTAGGCTTATATATGCTAAGCACTCTGGTGACCCCTCCCTCGGGTGTGATTCTATGATTGGGGTGGAGCCGGCCTTGCCACCCTATATGGATACATAAGCTCGACCTCTCGTCTGAGCGGAGACTTGATTGGAGGCTACTGGCGAGCCTGGAGGTATGTATCTCAAATCCCTCTTTACACTTTACATTTTCTGCTTTACATCTGTTCAACACCTGTGCTTTCTACTTTGCACTTTCTGCATTTGTTCATATTACTTTGCACTTTCTGCGTCTGTTCACACTGTATTGACACATATCACTGTATTTTCTCCGTAGCTATGGGTCTATGCATACTTTCCGACTCTAGCTCCAGAGCCGATAGAGAAGCTCCCAATGGCAGTCCTTTACTCACGGAGGTTTGACGGCCGACTCTAGCGTAGTACCCGCAAGACCTTCACATTCTTCCGGCATTACTTCAACACTATGGCTGCTCATGAAGTAACCCAAAACACAGTCATTCTTGCTTTATGACTTTTTGATTCACATTTAGCAACTGTGACAGGCAACTAACAATCTATACAACCTCTATTTGCAGATCATGTGGCAGCCATGGGCCATGCTGCCGGCCAAGATTCGGGACTAGTATGCCGGGGCTTGGGCCATGTAGCGCTTCCATATCGTACTCGAAGGCCCAGTCTATCGGGCTTGGTTCCTGAGCGAGCGATTCGCACGTTAGACTATGGGCCTGCCTGACTCGATCATTCCGATGTCGCCTCCAGAGTCCATGCAATCAACAGATAGCCTATCCATTGATGAGGTCACTCAGTTTATGGTGGGCCTGGATGTCGACTACTTCCGAGTAGAGGGTGACTATGCGTCCTTCATCCAGACACATCTTATGCCACCTTTGATTGGTGCTCATAGAGGTGAGGAGGCGAGAACTCCTGCTGCGAGAGAGATGTGTAGAGTGACCAGGGCGACTAGGGCCCGTGCTCCCCAGGTGAGGCAGAGGACCGGTTGGCCAGAGCTTCTTATCGCGCTGATATGCTAGTGGCATACATGGGATGGTTACTAGGTCCCGATTGAGTCTGCAGCAGCTGGGTACAAGTTTGTCGAGGTTTGAGGCCTGACTCAGGTATGGACCACACTTTACGATTTGCACCCCACATCTTATTTCAGATATATTCACTGCGAACACTAATCATCCAAATGCATTTGCAAGAATCCATTGAGTACACATGGAGCGCTCTCGAGTTGATAGCCTCCTTGATGGGCATGGTATAGAAGAGGGAGACGCTGCTTGGTCTCCAAGACATCCCGGTAATTTCTTTGGTTCACACTTTATGCTATCCACTTTCCACTGATGCACTAGCATTTCAACTGTAGTCTGCTCTAAACCGCACTGATACACTGCATTGGCACACTGTATTCACAAACTGTTCTTACACACTATATTTGACTTCTACATACACTCATTCTGCATTGCACACTCACATCTGATACACACACCACATACTATGCTTGCATTTGATACACACACTGAAACTAATATGTTGACAACTGTCTTTTCAGATCCCACCCATGTCGATGGCTCCGGCAGTAGCAGCGCCAGTAGTAGGGAGAAGAGGCAGAGACAAGAGTACTTGAGCCCAGAGCAATCCTCCCGAGCCCATCTTGAGGGACGACGATGTTGAGACCAGTGGCTCGGAGGAGGCAGCGAGTTAGCACTCCAGGTTGTCTGAGAGCGGAGATGATGATGCCGGCTCAGGTTCTGAGAGTGGAAGCAGGGATGCCAAGGAGGACTTTGGAGCAGAGAGTGGAGACGATGTCGGCTCTAGTTCCGGCTCAGAGGTAGATTCAGATAGCGGAGCTGATAAAGACAATGCCCTAGAGTCCTTTCCTCCAAGGAAGAGGATGATGAGGGCCTCTCAGGCATGAGGTTACTGGCGCTGATTTTTTTTTTTTTTTTACTTACTTTCTTTTCTATTGGTAACATTAGCACATTGTATAGCTTCAAATAGGTTTTATTTGCTTCAAAACTTGTACTTCTCTTTTTGTAAAAAACAAACCATGATCAAAATAAAACCTCGTAGTTTTTATGAAAAAGTTTGTTACCATTTTTGCATCACGAGAACCATATTTTCATGAAATGGACATGGAATTGAAAAGGCCAAGAGCACTTGATGGAAACAAAAGTCTTAATTGGGTAATGAACCGACCAACAACCGAAACACAAAATGAGCAACATACAACTCGATAAACAACACAACAACAACTCAATAAACAAAACAACTCAAATACAACTTAGCAAACTTGCTAAAAGCAAAAAGGACTCAAAACAAGACCTTAAAACACACAAAGAGCAGAATAAAACACATGCTTTCAAAGATTGTTCAAAGACAAAGGTTGACAAAGAGTTCGAAAGGAAGGCTTGCCGAAAAGGAGTTTGCCGGCCACAAAAGATGGCCTGCTGGCCACCTGTTGGCCATCAATGTATAAAACCTCCAGATTTTTGATAGCTGGCTTCCACTCACTACCTTATCTTCTACAAAAGGTTGAACTTCGGGAATTTTTCATTTAAGTTGCAAATTCTTCACAAATGGAGCCATTTTTCGCCAAAAGACTCTTGGATTGGATAACGACTGCGGACGGTTCGAAAAAGGTAAATTTTTTGGGTTTCGGCATAAATGTACTTTTTCCGTTGAGCCGAACTCCACTTTATTTTTCATTCCTTCATGTCGCGGCTAGATGCTGGAACTCGATTACACACATCTTTAGCTTCGAGGGATAAGAAATGTGCCCGACAATTAAAGAATTTCAGGTATTAATGGAATCTCGACGGGATGAAGAAATCATGCCTCAGTCCCATTTTGGCCACGTCCAAGCTTTGGGATAGATGTGTGGGCTCACTCTGCACGAGGCTCGATCCTTGGCCCACAACGGAGAGCTAGACGTTCCCAATTTGATTCATCGATTTTCTGACATCGGTGACCGAGGTGCCCTTCTTTGGCAGGGTTTTCGGTAACATGCCCTCTACTTATGTATGCTGGCTCGTTTCCTTCTTGCCTCTAGTTTTGGCAGGTTTAACATCCGACTGATCAAAGTGGCCCGAGGTTTGAAAGAAGGCAAGAGTTGCATTGGTTTGGTGTTAGTCGAGACTTTGATGGGCTTAGATGCCTTTCATTGGCGAGAGACCACCAGATTCGCAGGAAGTCCACTACTTCTTTAGGTAATGTTTCCCACACTTTCTCATATGTGTTTCTTACATCCCTCGACACTCATGTTCTATTTTTCTCTCAAAGGCCTTTTTTCACTTTTCTCTCAACATACATCTCTCTATTCTTTAATCTCTCTTTTCTTTCATTCCTTCCCAGGTGTGGCTCATGGATAAGCTGAAGGTAGTGGACTTTTGCCCTGAATACTCAGCTCGTGGCTATTTCTTCCGCCATCGATTAGTGGATTTCCCGAATGATGGGTGGTGGTGCGAACGGATGTGCAACAGGTCTGCTGCTGACATAGCGTAGCGTTGCCCCTAGCTTAATCTGATCAAGATAAGCTATAGCATGGCTCGGCGACCTGGCATTCAGCTGATTGGGCTTACACACTATGTGTTTTACTTCCCCTTCTAGTTTAGACATCAGTTTGGGCATGACCAGATCTGCCCAGATGAGGGGGTAGAGTATCTAGTTTCATTCCCTATCTGAGGTTCACACTTGGTTAGGTACCTCACTGCTTGGAGGATGAGGGAGCTTCTGGCCCTTGCCCCTAGTTTCAGTTACGCCCTTTCTAGCGACTGTTTTGCTTGGCTCGAGGATGAGACACAAATCGGGCCTACTTTGGCTTCTGAAGCTTCCACAAGCACGAACAGGGGGCGTAGGAGCACCTGACTCATCTATGCCCTTAGTTTATTACTTTGATCTTTCTTTTCAAGTTTTTTTTTTTTTTTTTTTTGAATGTAATAAAGCAACTTTGATTTGTATCAGAGTTGGAGAACTTTGTACTGAAATTAATGAAATTAAAGTTGTGAGCACTGAAAATTTTCCTTTTGGTCCAATAATGGTCTAAGTTGCAAAAGGTAAAATTTGAACAAAATCAACTTTTATTAAAACTTTCCAAAACCATTTTCGAAAAGGATCACCACTTGACACACATGGAGTCAGTCCTCGAGATGTACAATCCCGAATCCAAAGATCACAAATTGCCTATTGATTGAACACCATTGCTCAGCATTATAACCAACTTTTCTCTCAGGGTAGAGATCACAACCGACTATTAGGTCAGACAAAGATTACCTTATTAGACACATGGACATGATAGTTGAATTGGAGGTGTTTACGGCAGACTTTAGGATGAAGTTGCCTATGTATCCCAAAGATGGGAATCATGCCTTACGTAGTTCGGTTTAGGTTCACTAGAGTACTAACTCTCTCCTTTTGCGCTCTAATTTTTGCCAAGGCCGCCCTTTAGGGTTTTTAACCTTGCGAGCTCAGTTTTTCTTTATTTCTAATTTTTCATGCTCTAACTTTTGCCTAGGTCACCCTTCCGGGTTTTCGGCCTAGCGAGCCTCTCAGAGATAGTATTTCTTCAACTTGTTCATGTTGATCGGTTGAGAAAATTCTAGACCATCTAGGTCAATGAGAATAACAGCTCCACCCAACCAGATAGTTTTGATGATGAAAGGACCAGTCCAATTGGGTCTGAACTTGCCTTTAGGATGATGGATGGGAGCTCGGTTGTCTTTCAGCACCGTATCTCCCTCTTTGAGATTTCGGGACTTAACCTTCTTGTTAAAAGCCCTAGCAATTCTGCGTTGATAGCCTTGAAGATGATACAATGCTTTCAACCTTCTCTCATCAAACAACATCAATTCTTCAAACCTGCTCTGCTGCCAGTCTGCCTTTGTTATTTGACACTTAGCCATAACCCGCAGTGACGGGACCTCTATTTCAATTGGCAGGACAGCTTTCATCCCATAGACAAGAGAGTAAGGAGTTGCCCCTATAGACGTCCGAATTGAAGTTTTGTAGCCCCAAAGTGCAAACAGCAATTTGTCTGGCCAGTCCTTGTAAGTCTCAACCATCTTTTGCAAAATATGCTTGATGCTCTTGTTGGCAGCCTCAATAGCTCCGTTGGTTTGTGACTGGTATGTAGATGGCTTGTGAAACGCCATATTGTATTTGTCCAACAAGTTGATCACTTCTTTCTTGAAGTGGGAGCCATTATTTGAAATGATCTTGTTTGGGACTCCATATCAGCAAATGATATTGTTTCTGATGAACTTAGCCACATGCGCTACTTTTAACACTGTGTAGGACTAAGCTTCCACCCATTTTGTGAAGTAATCTGTTGCCACTAGAATGTATCCATGCTTGTGAGGAAGTGGTTTTGGAAATACTCTTCAGATCTTGGGAGACGCTATTGATCCTCAGCTTAGTCACCTGCAAAGACGAACACTCCGGTCGAGGGTGCCGGGGTTAGCACTCCGACGGGCAAGTCAGTTCTTATACTCAAGAAAGCTTGTTTTACTAAGTTTAGTGAAGTGATTCTTACATACCATTCCAAGAACGCTGCTTCTTTATTTATATCTGTTCCTCCTGTGACCTCGGGGCCTGGGCCCATTTTTCAATCATTACCCGTCCTTCTATTCGGCCTTAAAGATCCTTTCTCAATCGGCTAATGTATTGTATTCGGCTCATCCTAATCCTGCAGGATGCAGCCGGTTAGTGTCTACAGGATGCGGCCAGTTAATGCCAATCTACTAAAATATCCCCCTTCAGATTCATCTATTTATTCGGCTCCCACAATTGCCCCTCAAACTCCCTATTGACGGTAGTTAATCGGCTTGTTTGGTCTAGAATTCGAAAAGCTTAGCATAGATCAGGCGGCTTCTCGTTCCCCAAGGCGTCAGGGGATGTCAGAAGGCACACACCTTTTCGTTTATCATTACACTTTCCCGCGCCATTCATGTGTCTCTCACATTTATTGCGATTTGAAACCTCAGTCCTTTTGGGTGTACATTTCGTCGATCATCCGATACGTTTGGACCGCCAGCGCGCATCTCTCTTACTCACATCTTCTGCAACTTTCGCCCGTCTGCCTTTGCCTCATCTGCTCCTCGTAAGTCTTCTTCCCTCTTCTTTGCGATCCTATTCTGTTTATCATTTTTACTTTCGGCAAATCCCTGGATTCTCATTGGAATGGCTAAACACTTGAAAAACCTACTTTCTAAGAGTCGCATTTTCGAGTTTCGGCGACATTTTTCCATTTTCGATGACGTCCATTTGTCTCTCGTAATGGACAACACTCTAGATATGGAGAGAGAGGATCAGAATACGATCGTATTCCCCCTCCTGTCTATTGCAGAGGGCGGAGTTCGTTTCCCCTTACACCCATTGCTTAGGGCCGTTCTTCGCTATTGGGGTCTGATTCCTTCTCAGCCCAATGTAAATTTCTTCCGAATAATTATGGGGGTCATAGAGCTGAATCGACGCCTTAGGATCAATCTCGGAATTCCGGCCATTCGGCACTGCTATGCTTTAGCCAAATCTTACGGTGGTGGTACTTCCCCAGGGCCAAGGATACTGACCATCATTTGGTGACTATGCTTGCCAATTCTGGTAAGAGGGTTGACGATGTAATGGTCAATGTCCGAGGTAACTGGGAGTTCGCCGAAGGCGAAGATCGCCTAGACCCCATTCCCAGACATAAGGGTGATCCAGGTTACCATGTAGTATCTTATGTTTGTCGATCTGTTTTTAAATCAGCTCTCTTTCCTGAAGCTTTCCTTATCTTTTGCAGATAACAAATTGAAGAAGACTCTGACGTCAGTTGACGACGCGGTCTTAAGGGACATTAAGATTGCGCTCAACTACTTCGGTCGCCCAAACGTGCAAAAACAAGGGAGAGCCGCCCACATTTTACTCCGGTACGAACCCACCTATACCACATTCTCGGCTGCGAAAAACATTCCAATTCCACTCGGTGATCAGAACCTCTCGACTCTTATCTTCCCCAGCTACAAGAACCTTAGGCAGATTTGGTCTCGAAGCTTCTGATTCGGGGCAAGACGCAGAGCCGGTGGTAGAGATGGTTGCCGACCCGGCCAGAGAATTCACTCAGGAGGGCAAAGAGGTTGACGATGCGTTCGCGTTAATTGCCGGACTCAACCAGCCTTCCTCACCATCCGCTTCGGGTAAGGCAGAGTTTTCTTCCGGGGATATTTTCGCGAACTTAGGAGATCTACCCGGCGATTTCTTCGGAGGCATGGCAAAGGAAAGCCTTACGCAGATGGCACGTAAGCAAAATGCCGAACGGATGGCTGCTCGAAAAAAGGCCGAGGCCACCGAGTCCGATCCCCAGTTGACTAAGGCCTCTGTACCCATTACTGAAGGAACGGCTCAGGTTACGCCGGTCGAAACGAAAAAAGGGGTAAAGCAGCAGGCCGGCGAAGAGCGGCTGACTCCAGAGGGACGCGGCCAAAAACATAGCGCCGAGGAGGAGGCTAGTTTAGAAATTAGTCCTATAGACAAACGGCCTTGCCTCGAAGAATCGGACGTGGTCGCTCCTTTTGTTATTCAGCCTAGGATCAGAGATACGCCGATTCCTTCCAATGCTTCGGCCATTGAGGATCCGGCCATTGCATTGAGCCTGGCGGCCTCGATTTCTTTGCCGGCTAACTGTGCAACATTTTGCGCCGTCTTGGGATATTATGGCCGTAACTTAGCTTGGCATTGGCACTCTTGGTAGGTATTTCAAATTCGCTTAAATCTATTTTTAGAGAGGTATCTAACGATCGCTTCTTGTTTGCAGACCGTCGGCAGGATCGCCGACTTAGGCCGCCACCTGCATGATGCTCTTAGCAGAATTGACCGTTTGCAAACAGAAGTAGATGGTCAGAAGAGTAGGGCTGAGTTTGAGAAGATGAGAGCCGAAATGGAGAGCGCACGAGCCGAAGCGGAGAAAGAGAGGGCTCGCACTGCCGAACAGCTTCGTTTTGACACTGAGGCTAGAGCGAGTGCGAGTGAGGAATTGCTCAAGCTCTCCAAAGACGAACTTGCCGAGGCGAAGAGTCAGTTGGAGGAGCTCAAGGCGGCCCAGGGGAAAGTCGAATCTGAGGCTTTTGAGGAGGGAAAAGGAGCCGCCTTCACGGAATACGTTGATGAAGTTCCCAAATTTGAGAATCGGGGGTTCAAAAATGGGTGTCTGAAAGCCCTTGCTGCCGCTGGGATTACATTGGATTTGCCAATTCCTTACGAGCAAGTGGATGTTGAGCCCCTTGAATCCGACCCCGAGGAGTGATCTGGGAGGCGTTTCCTAATTTACTTAGTTTTTTTATCTTTGTTTGTTAGTTTTTGTTGGTTCAGGGTTGTTTTCATGTATAAATTGGTTACGATCTTGTGCGCAATTTATTAATGAAAATTTCCTTGTAGTGTCATTACTATTCGCAATTAATGAAAATTTCCTTGCAATTTCATTACTATTCGTACCCAATTTGTGTGGCTATGTTGATGAAACAGTATTGATTCATTTTTAGAGATTGAATATCCCGTGGCAATATTGATTCATCTTTCTTGAGCCGGCTGGGGTACTTGAGCCGAATAGACTGCCCTTGCCCCAGGCGGTTCCTGCAGAGGTTAGAATCGATTCGGGTACCGGCTGGGGTATTTGAGCCGAACAGATTGGTGAATATACTCCATTCTCTTTTTGTTCTTCTTATTACTCGTATATTTTTTCTTTCTTCGGATGCCTTGTTTTTGATTAAAACCCTTTCTTTCTTCCTTTGATAACATGGACAAACGATATTGTATGTACGGTTTATTTAGAAGAGTTCTAAATAAAATCAGACTACGGAGCAGTCCGAATTATGAATTATTGATTTGTGAGCCGGCTGGGGTACTTGAGCCGAATAGATTGATGAATCTGCCCTTGCCCCAGGTGGTTCCTGGAGAGGTTAGAACCCTTTCATTCTTCTTTTGCTAACAAGGACAGACGATATTGTATGTACGGCTTATTTAGAAGAGTTTTAAATAAAATCAGACTACGGGGCAGTCCGAATTATGAATTATTGATTTGTGAGCCGGCTGGGGTACTTGAGCCAAATAGATTGATGAATCTGCCCTTGCCCTAGGCGGTTCCTGGAGAGGTTAGAACCCTTTCATTCTTCTTTTGCTAACAAGGACAGACGATATTGTATGTACGGCTTATTTAGAAGAGTTCTAAATAAAATCAGACTACGGGGCAATCCGAATTATGAATTATTGATTTGTGAGCCGGCTGGGGTACTTGAGCCGAATAGATTGATGAATCTGCTTGCCCTGTGCGCTCCCCTGGAGAGGTTAGAACCCTTTCATTCTTCTTTCTTACAATAAGGACGACGATATTATGTATGGCTTATTTAGAACAATAAATAAAATCGCACTACTGGGCATCTCAATTATGAATTATTGATTTGTGAGCGGTGGCGATATTCAAATAGATGGTAAAATGCCCCGTCGACTTCGCCGTACCAAGGCAGCAATTCAGATCACCAATTAATGAGATTGCCTCGATCGTCGTTTGCCTGGTGGAGGATAAATGAACAAGGGTACATCCTTTATGAGCTTGGTATATAACTGACTCGAGCTCCTGGAGGAAGACTGATTGCGTGAATGTCGAACCGACTCTTCTTTAACAGTAAGGTGAACCGAAGACCCTAATTTGGGCGGAGATATGAACCGAGGTGGTGAACCCTCGCGTATAGGAAGTAGGAGTTCCAGGGGTCGAGAGAGGCGCCAATCTCCCCGACGTCGCAGTAGGTTGCCCAGGCGAGACAAGCAATCTTAGGGTAAATCTCCACAACCCCGAGTCGAGAGGAGGTCCGACACGAATCCGTGCCCATTAAGCTTTGCGGTATTCGTGAAGAATAGACCCATGACGGAGGCGGACTCGATCGTTCGAGACCCAGATGTGGCGGTCGACTTTGCCCGACAAATATTTCCTCCTGAGGTTCAGCAATCAATGCTAGGTCGACAGGACTATGAGGTGTTTCGCGAGGGCATTCACGGCGCGGTGAAGGGGCTTTACACTACTTACGAAGTCGGCATGCGACTGGGCGCTGCCCATCAAGAGATGGAAAAGAAGGAAGAACGTATTCGAAGTTTGGAGGCCCACGTGGAGGCAGCCGAGCGGGAACTAAGGAAGACCAAGGTGGCTCAGGCATAATCCACCGTGCACGCGAACCCAATTGTGGAGGAGAGGGTTACTAGTCGGCTTATCAGCTCCGCACTCGCCGATCGAGATACGGCGAGTATGTTCGCAATAGAGAGCGCGAAAGGGAGGGCCTATGAGAAAGGTTTCCACGAGGGCCGAAAAGTAGGGATCGAGAAAACCAAGGAGAAATTGGCCGAAGAAGTGTGCCGATGTGAAAACCGTGGGTTTCGACACGGTTGGATCAAGGCATCTCAAGCCGCAGAAGCTCTTCGGGCATCGGGAATTGATTTGGCATCACCATGCTACAGGAGTGAAGATTTCCCATTCTCTGCTTTTGAAGTTGAGGAGAGTGAGGATGAGGGTGACGCCGTATGAGCTTAGTGATTGTAATAAGAATGCAGGGCGCGTTTGAAACTATGTAACTTATTGTTTTATTGAATAAAGAACGTTTCATTATAACCGTTTCGTTGTCATTCGTATTCGGCATATGTGTATTTCATGTTGCTTAAATGTCTAAGTATTGTCCGATCCAGGTAGCTGTTAGCTGTCCGGTGACACGCTGGCTTATCGGCAGGATCTGCACGGGCAGGATCGACATTCGCGACGGCCATTAAGGTTTCAATGGCCGTTAAGGGTTCATCTTTCTTTTGGGTCAGCGCATTGATATTTGGCCAGTTGGATTAGTGGGCTGTCGGTCGTGGCGAATGTCAATCGGCGCTCGTTTTATCCAACCAGTGCGTTTTTTGGCGTTAATAAAATTTTCTTGGGATTGGGACCTCGAGATCGCGGTCGTCGCTCAGAATAAAAGGAGTAGGCGCTTCGCACCAATAATCCTACTTGACTCACCATTCCTTGCGTGGGATGGTGATTTTGGTTACAGAGGCTCAGACTTCGATCAAGTTTAGTGTTGAGATGGCTTGCAGCAGAAAGCCTAGTTGTGAGGGGGTCAGGTCGTCCAAAAAGCCTGAGATCTGTGAGTCTCCAAGTCGTCAAAGCAGATTACCCCGAAAGGAGAGTCGACAACTGTCAAGTTCATTCTTCCATGTCCTGGATCTTTGCCTTGACATTGTCAATGGTATCAGGGGAAGTTTGGCGCTATGCAAGTCATGGGCTTAAGCATAACTGGTTCAAGGTATTGCGCGCCGTGGAGGGGTTTAGGGCAATGGTCGTTGATCCAGCGATGCTCCTTTACCGGCGCGTCTTGTTCCTTTTTTGCTTTCAATATTGTAATGCTCGAATGCGGGTTTTGTTTATGTAACAACTGTTTGATCGAATAAATGGTTTTATTCTAGATCTATCTGCCTGTTACTCTGAATTTTGCTTATATACCAAAGCACATCACTTCGAGTATATGATCTGTTCTAGTGTGTTATATAGGATCAATTATCAATATCTTTTGTTCGTGCCAACATTTGTTCTGGATTCGGAGGCATAATTAGCATTTAGCACTGTAGACCGATTAGTATGGCCGAACGGATTAATGCAATAATCCTCTGCACTGAAGCTGGCTCCGTATTTGGAGGCTAGAACCCAGGGCCAATTCGGCCTCATGGGGATTAATCGGCTCTCTTCCGGAGGCTTCACCGTCCCTAAGGGGTCATGCGCCAAAGACTTAATCGGCCCTAAGGCGTCGTGCGCCAAAGGGGGCTCTGAATCCGGAGACTTGATTTGGCCAATCGTGATATCCACGAAGGGCGCTCCGAATCCGGAGACTTAATTGGCCCTAAGGCGTCGTGCGCCAAAAGCGTCATGCGCCAAAGGGGGCTCCGAATCCAGAGACTTGATTTGGCCAATCATGATATCCACGAAGGGCGCTCCGAATCCGGAGACTTAATCGGCCCTAAGGCGTCATGCGCCAAAGGGGGCTCCGAATTCAGAGACTTGATTTGGCCAATCATGATATCCACGAAGGGCGCTCCGAATCTGGAGACTTAATCGGCCCTAAGGCGTCGTGCGCCAAAGGGGGCTCCAAATCCGGAGACTTGATTTGGCCAATCGTGATATCCATGAAGGGTGCTCCAAATCCGGAGACTTGATCGGCCCTAAGGCGTCGTGCGCCAAAGGGGGCTCCGAATCCGGAGACTTGATTTGGCCAATCGTGATATCCACGAAGGGCGCTCCGAATCCGGAGACTTAATCGGCCCTACGGCGTCGTGCGCCAAAAGCGTCATGCGCCAAAGGGGGCTCCGAATCCGGAGACTTGATTTGGCCAATCGTGATATCCACGAAGGGCGCTCTGAATCCGGAGACTTAATCAGCCCTAAGGCATCATGCGCCAAAGGGGGCTCCGAATCCGGACACTTGATTTGGCCAATCGTGATATCCACGAAGGGCGCTCCGAATTCGGAGACTTAATCGGCCCTAAGGCGTCGTGCGCCAAAGGGGGCTCCGAATCCGGAGACTTGATTTGGCCAATCATGATATCCACGAAGGGTGTTCCGAATCCGGAGACTTAATCGGCCCTAAGGCGTCATGCGCCAAAGGGGGCTCCGAATCCGGAGACTTGATTTGGCCAATCGTGATATCCACGAAGGGTGCTCTGAATCCGGAGACTTAATCGGCACTAAGGCATCGTGCACCAAAGAGGGCTCCAAATTCGGAGACTTAATCGGCCCTAAGGCATCACGCACCAAAGGGGGCTCCGAATCCGGAGACTTGATTTGGCCAATCGTGGTATCCACGAAGGGCGCTCCGAATCCGGAGACTTAATCGGCCCTAAGGCGTCATGCGCCAAAGGGGGCACCGAATCCGGAGACTTGATTTGGCCAATCGTGATATCCACGAACGACGCTCCGAATCCGGAGACTTAATCGGCCCTAAGGCGTCGTGCGCCAAAGGGGGCTCTGAATCTGGAGACTTAATTTGGCCAATCGTGATATCCACGAAGGGCGCTCCGAATCCGGAGACTTAATCGGCCCTAAGGCGTCCTGCGCCAAAGGGGGCTTCGAATCCGGAGACTTGATTTGGCCAATCGTGATATCCACGAAGGGCGCTCCGAATCCGGAGACTTAATCGGCCCTAAGGCGTCGTGCGCCAAAGGGGGCTCCGAATCGGGAGACTTATCGGCCCTAAGGCGTCACGCGCCAAAGGAGGCTCCGAATCTGGAGACTTGATTTGGCCAATCGTGATATCCACGAAGGGCGCTCCGAATCCGGAGACTTAATCGGTCCTAAGGCGTCATGCGCCAAAGGGGGCTCCGAATCCGGAGACTTGATTTGGCCAATCATGATATCCACAAAGGGCTCTCCGAATACAGAGACTTAATCAGCCCTAAGGCGTCCTGCGCCAAAGGGGGCTCCGAATCCAGAGACTTAATTTGGCCATTCGTGATATCCACGAAGGGCGCTCCGAATCTGGAGACTTAATCGGCCCTAAGGCGTCGTGCGCCAAAGGGGGCTCCGAATCTGGAGACTTGATTTAGCCGATTGTGGCGAGTCCGTTATTGGGAATTGACATATGATTTTGAGCGACAAGGAAAAATAGTTCGTATTGCAGAGGCGGAATATATTTACAGGTATCAGAGCCCACAGATCGGGTCAGTGATAGGGTTTTCATCAGAATTCTACCTGTGCTGATTGGGGGAAACCACGTATTTCTTTAATGCCGTGGGTTGTTGGGAAACGCAGGATCTGATGGTAGGTGCTTGGGACGGCCTTCATGATATGTAGCCAGGTTCTTCCCATGATGGCATTATACGGCGAAGGGAGCTTCACGACCAGGAATTCCGTTTCGACCATTCTGGAACCCGCTCGAACAGGTAATGTGACCTTGCCCAATGGATATTCGGGATTCGTATTAAAGCTGAACAGTGGGTGAGGCGCCACAGATAGGTCCGACTCGTTGAGGCCGAGCTTGATGAAAGTTTGGTAGTACATGACCTCTGAACTACTCCCTGGGTCTATGAGAATTCGTGCAATGATGAACCGGTTTATGCGTAATCCAATGATCAACGGATCAATGTGGGAAGCCGTTGCGCCATTGAAGTCGGAGTCATTGAAGGCTATTGTCGGGGCCTCTTCAGATCGGTTAGTCGAAATACGACGTCCCTGTAGAGTTGGACGCGACCGAATTGTGTGCAAGGCTGGGGGTGTGGCCAAGTTGTAAATTACATGGATCACGCCAAGTGGAGGAGAGTCCTACCTCAATGCTAATGCCTTGGTTGGCTTTCCCTGTTTCACATACTGCTGCAATCGGCCGTCTTACACCAGTTCTTCCAGGTGATCTTTTAGTGCGTAGCAACTCTCTGTTTCGTGGCCGTGATCTTTGTGATATTCGCACCTCCGGTCCCTTCGTCGTGTATCGGGTGGCCCCACCATCTTTGACAGCCATCTGAAGAATGGAAGGTGTTGGATTTTAGTCATTACCGCGGCGATTGGCTCTAACAGTTCCGTGTACTTTTTGTCAGCGCGCCTCGTGCGTCTACTGTCGACTTGCAATTGTTCATTCGTCGGGTGGGAGCATTGATCACTCGATCGGCGGGAGTCCCGTCTTTTGTCTCATTTAGCACGTTGCCGCGGCTCAGGGCTCAGAGGTGGCACAGAACTTATCGGTTAAGCAATTTCAGGAAGTGCCAGTTTGGTGGACACTTGTCTGGCTTTAATCCTCAAGGCATCGTCTTCCACTTTGCAGTACTCTTCGACTTTCTTCATCAACGCCCAGACTGTTTTGGGGGGTCTTCTGGTTAGGGAGTTGAGAAGAGCACTATCAGGATGTAGTCCCATTTTGAAGGCGGTGACGGCCATGGAGTCATTGCAAGCGTCGTCAACGAGATTGAAGCACTCCCAATATCGCGCCAAATATGCTTTCAGCGTTTCTCCTGGTTGGATTTGCATAGCCCAGAGAGAGTCGGCCTGTTTCGGTTGTACCTTGTTGGTGATGAACCTTGCCCTGAAGGCTTTTTGCAATTGATGGAAACTTCTGATCGAAGCCGGCTCCAGCTTGTAATACCATCTGACAGCTAATGGCCCCAAGCTGCTGGGGAATATTCGGCACATGAGGGCTTCATTGTTTGCATGCAATGTCATGGCCTGCTTGTAGTGACGTATATGATCAGTGGGGTCTGATTTTCCGTCGTAGAGACTAAATGATGGAGCTTTGAACTTCTTGGGCAGGGCCGCCCTCGCAATTTGTCGGATAAAAGGATCGTGTCGGTCCTCTTCGTCTGAACTGCTTCTTCTGCGCTTGTTCCTTGTGTGTGGGCTTTTTTCAGAGGAGCTGGAAGTGTCTAAGCGTCCCTTGTTGTGCTCCGTGGATAACGAATTGTAGTCGCTATCGGTTTCTCTTGGTCGGACTCGAGGTCGTTGTCTACCTGCCTTCAGAGGTCGTTCGGGGTCTTGGCGCGCTGCTTCTTTGGATTTTGCTACTTCCAAGGCCAAATCTTGATGGAGGCGTTCGTTTTCTGCGATCATATTTTCCAGCCTTTGTTCATTCTGTTTAGCTTGTTCTATGATGGCTTGCATTGTCTCCTGCGCTAAAGTCGTTGGCGAGTCAAAATTCAAGGCACGTCTCACGGCGATGGTTTCCTTCCCAAGCATATGTGCCGGAGTGATGTCGTCTATCTGTGTAGTCTCGTCGGTGGCTATCGGAGGATCTTGCGTCACGCCTTCCTTGGATGTGCTTGAGTATTCCCACAGACGACGCCAATTGTGGGGAAGTGGTTTTGGAAATACTCTTCAGATCTTGGGAGACACTCTTGATCCTCAGCTTAGTCACCTGCAAAGACGAACACTCCGGTCGGGGGTGCCGGGGTTGGCACTCCGACGGGCAAGTCAGTTCTTATACTCAAGAAAGCTTGTTTTACTAAGTTTAGTGAAGTGATTCTTACATACCATTCCAAGAACGCTGCTTCTTTATTTATATCTGTTCCTCCTGAGGCCTTAGGGCCTGGGCCCATTTTTCAATCATTACCCGTCCTTCTATTCGGTCTTAAAGATCCTTTCTCAATCGGCTAATGTATTGTATTCGGCTCATCCTAATCCTGCAGGATGCAGCCAGTTAGTGTCTACAAGATGCGGTCGGTTAATGCCAATCTACTAAAATATCCCCCTTCAGATTCATCCATTTATTCAGGTCCCACAATGCTTATTCGACCCTTTTGGTGTGACTGCCCCAGTGACGTCAATTCCCTAGACTAAGAAAGGCCATGGTGAAGTCATGTTGTATAGTTTTGACAACAGGATTTTCATACGATTAGCATGAATTTGGCATTTGTGGCATCGCCGAACAAAACCAATACAATCTTCCTCCATAGTGGACCAGTATTAACCTTGCTTGAGAATCTTCCGGGCTAACATTACTCTGTTCATGTGCGCTCCACACTCTCCTCCATGGATGGCCTTTATTAGGCACTTTGATTCTTCTTCTTCGACACACAACTTGTGTATTCCCAGATGACCTCTCTTGTATAGTTTTCCTCCGTAGATGATAAATTGGACGGCTATTCACCGTGTTCTCCTCTTGTCTTTGGCATTTGTCCGTGGTGGATAAATCTCATTTTCCAAGAAGTTCCAAATATCGTAGTACCAAGGGTTTTTGTCTTATGCTTCACCTATCGCGGCGATAGTCTCATAAGCCGGTGTGTATCTCTGCTCAATGATGATCAGACGCATCCAGACTCCAAGCGAGATGTCTATCATAGAAGACAGAGTTGATAAAGTGTTGGCGAACCTGTTGTTCTCTCTTAGTAGATGCATGAAAGTCAGCTTTTCAAACCTAGGAATCAAAATGTCCAAGGTCTGGTGACAAATCTTCATCTTTTTTTCTTTGGCCTTCCAGTCTCCATTTGCTTGAGAAAAACTCGGTTCAAGTCCCTGATAACATCCAACCGTTTTGCCCCTAGTTCCAGAGCGGCTTCTAAACCAGCGATATATGCTTCATATTATGCTTCGTTATTGGACACTTTGAACTGGAGTTTGAAGACTAAAGGTATATGGGAAGTGTCGGATGCTATCAGCAACACACCTATCCCATAACCATATTGATTGGACGCTCCGTCAAAGTACATTGTCCAAGTCCCCTCCTCGACTTGCAGAATAGCTTCATCTGGGAACAGGTATTCTACCACTTCATTCCCTTCTACTGGGTGATCTGTCAAGAATTCTGTTACAGCTCTCCCATTGACTGACTTACGAGTAACATACTTGAGATCAAATTCGGAGAGAAGAAGCAACTAACGGGCTAGCCTACCCATAAGTGCAGGTTTCTCAAAGAGATATTTGATGGGATCTAATCTTGAAACTAGAATTACGGAGTAAGCTAACAAGTAGTTCCTCAACTTCCTATTAGCCCATTCCAAGGCTAAACATGCTCTCTCCAACGGAGTGTAGCGGGTCTCATAATCCAGCATTTTCTTGCTCAAATAGTAGATATCTTTTTTCACCCTATCCTCAGATTCCTGAGCAAGCATGCATCCCATTGTGGTGTCTGTTGCTGATAGATACAGAATCAAAGGCTTCTCCGGCTCTGGCAGCGACAACACAAGCGAATTCTAAAGGTACTGTTTGATCTGCTCAAAAGTGAATTGACATCAATCATCCCATCAGAATTTCTTTCCTTTCTTCAGGAGACCAAAAAGTGGTTCACAAGTCAAGGTTAATTTGGAAATAAACCGTCTTATGAATTACACTTTACCCAGAAAGCCTCGCACCTCCTTTTCAGTCCTTGGTGGTGGCATTTCTAGGATGGCCTTGATTTTGGAAGGATCTACTTCGATGCCCCTTTGTGTGATCAAGAAGTCCAGCATTTTCCCTGTTGTTACACCAAAAGTACACTTCTGTGGATTCAACGTCAGTTTGTATTCTCTGATCTGTTGAAAGAATTTCTTCAAGGCGGTGTAGTGGCCCTCTCTTTCTTTGGACTTGACAATCATGTCGTCCATGTAGACCTCAACCTCTTTATGGATCACATCATGCAGAATTGTAGTTGCAGCCCTTTGATAAGTAGCCCCGGCCTTCTTCAGCCCAAACGACATCATCCTGTAGCAATAGGTAACCCACGGTGTAGTGAAGGCGGTTTTCTCTCTGTCTTCTGGCACCATCAAAATCTGGTTATACCTAGAAAATCTATCCATGAAGGAGAGCAATGCACGACCCGCAGTGAAGTCTACCAACTCATCAATATGCGGCAGAGGAAAGTCATCCTTCGGACTAGCCTTATTTAGATCCCTGAAGTCAACACAAACTCAGATTCTTCAATCTGGGACTGGAACAATGTTGGCCAACCACGTTGGATACTCAGACACAAGCAAGAACCCTGGCTCAATTTGTTTGGTAACTTCTTCCTTAATCTTCAAAGTCCAAACCGGATGTATTCTCTGTAACTTTTACTTGACGTGTCGGGCCTCGGGGTCAAGAGGGATCAGATGCTGTACAATCTTAGGATCGATTCCAGGCATGTCTTCGTAGGACCACGCGAAAACATCTTTGAAATCTTTTAATAAAGCGACTAAGCCCTCACACTCCTCCGAAGACAACCTAGACCTGATCTGGACCAGACGCGGATCCTTTTCAGTACCCACATTAAAAGCAATGATTTCATCAGCAAGGGGTTTTGCAAACCTCTCATCCTCTCAGATTAATCAAACTTTTCAAAACCAAAGGAATTCCTTCCTCATCGTTTTCATTAAAAATTTGAAAATCTTGGTCAATGCAATAAACAAGCGGCATAGAGAAATACTCAGAATCAGTAGCGGCATTCTCATTTAAAAAGTTCAGCTCATCCAGCTCTTCGGTTATAACCAACTCAAAATCAAAAGAAAAAGAGGACTTGGACAAGACCTTGGCATCTGGGTTATCACTCCCAGGAATACCGGACTCAGACTCATAAGAACTGGAATTTGATTCCGACTCCACAGACTCTATGGAATCAAATTCTGGCTCACTACCCGACTCAGAACTAGATAGGTCGCCCTCCTCCAGTTGCCAAATGAGAGATGGTGCTTCAGATGTATCCAAAATGCTGCTAGATGCGTTCACACCTGGTTGATCCCCGATCATGGAGATGGTTAGGTCATCCCTCAAGCTCTCTCGGTCAGCCGGAGGATCTGAAAGGAGACATGCCAGTGCTGCCCTTACTCCAAGCTCGCTGTTGTCCAAGTCACTTTCCATGGTCCGTTCAGCTTTAGCACTTGGTTTAGCCTTTTCCTTGGCATCACTGTCTCGCAACTGTAGGTCAAAGAAGATTTCGAAGCCAGGGACACGCTGCTTTGCAAAATTCAACCAGGGCTCGAGAAAGCCGCAAAATGGAAAATCTTCTCCCTCCCAAACAAAGTGGCCATTCAGCGTTCCCCTGATCAGCCTGTGAACAAGCTCATAATGTTTCCCAGCCTGCTTGGCTCTAGCTCTGCTTGCCATTTCTTCCATTTTTCGGACCCAATGCTCTTTGGTGGGCATATAGCCAAGACCAAAGGCATGCGAATTATGCGGCACATCGGCCATATGGTCTATCTCTTCAGCGTACCATGTGTTACCTGGAAGGGACTCATCCAAGCCTTCATCGGTATGGGCTAGATGTCGATCGTCATCCTCCCACCATACACCTCCGACAACCGATAAACAATTGTCTGGCTCCATCCTTATCATTCTTACATTAGAAATATCCCGCGCAGGGTGTTTGACTTTTCCAGCTTTCTGGGTGTCTTCAACATTTTCTTGTTCAAACTGCTTCAATGCAGCTTCCTATTCTGTATCCGTAGTATTCACAGTGCCCAATTCTTGGGCTAAATTCTCGACGCTGGTGCTCTCCGGTAGTTTCTCGTTTTCATCAGCCATTCCGGCCACTACAGCTATTCTTGCTTCATTTTCTTCTGGTTTTGTTTCAGTTCCCTCCTTTCTATCAGGTTCATCACTCAACCACCCAGAGTTGTCCGTCAACCCATTCAAATCGAACCAGTCAATTTGCACATCAGCTTGATCTTGTTCGTCATAGAACGACAGATTGTCTAAGTCCTCCTCTAGCTCAGGTAGATCATCCAAACCTTGGCTCGAGCCATCCTCCCTTACCACATTGACCTCCGTTGCTGTTGGCAATACCACTTCTGGCTTGACTTGGTCAATCAGCACGATGTAGCAGCTTGGATCATATTCCCTATCAGACAAGTCCTCAGAGTACTCAGGCCGCAGACTCGTGCTCTCCTCTAAGGCCAGCTTCTGTTCTTCTACCATTGTCACTACCACAGGTTTAGGTTGAAGTGTGGACGTGCCCATCATGCACAAATTTGTGCTTTCAAGAATGAACAACATCGATCAGGGTAGGTGGGAAGGGGTAATATATATGCTGGGGTCGTATGGGAGGCTAGCGTATGGGTTAGGTTTAGATTGTGAGGTGGAGGAACCTGATTGTGGGTTGAGAGATGGTTGGTAGTCACGTTTGGCTTTTGGGGTGGTGCAATCACCTTGTTGTCGATGAGGTCTTGAATCTCATGATGCAGCCTGGAGCATTGGTCGGTGCTGTGATCGTACTGCTGGTGAAACGCACAGTACTTGGCTGGATTGTGTTTCAGTTAGAGAGGATCGGGTAGTGGGCGAGGCTTTAACGGCTTGAGGTGCCCCTTTTTGATCAACACCCTCATGACTTGGGATAAGGGCATGTAGAGTGGGATAAAGGTCCTTTGGGATCGAGCCTGGTTGTTTGAAGTTTGCGGGGTTGTACTGGCAAAAGAATTGGTGGTCTTGGTTGTAGTGGTGACAACATTGACATCAGATGGCCGCGTAGTTGTGCTACCACTAGTTGTTGCATTGGAACTGCGTACAAAGGGCCTTTTGGCCTGCTCTTTCTCATCAGTGATCAGCCCCTGTTTCATGGTGTCTTCAATCTGAACTCCCATCTCATGGAACTTAGTGAACCTGAACAAGGGTAGGACTATCATTTTTTGCAGCAATTTCCCTTGTAGATTGTGAACTACCATTCTTATCTGATCTTTCTCTAAAGGTCGTGTAGTCATCCTTGAAGCCTTGGCCCTCCACCTTGTCACAAATTCTGAGAAGCCCTTCTTTGGCTCCTGGCGCGTTGCCTCGAGATCACGAGTTGTGATCTCAATTTATGTGTTGTAGGAGTACTGTGCAATAAAAGCCTTAGCCATTTCGTCCCAACTCTGCTTTATAGAATCCTCCTGCTTGGCATACCATATTACAGCTATACTTGACAGGGTCCAGCCAAAGAGTGAGACTTTCTGCAATCTGGTTAGGCCCATTGGCCGCAAAATGTTTGAAAATAGCCGAAGATGAACCATAGGGTCTCCGGAGCCATCGAATCTATTGATATGTGGCATTTTGAACCAATCTGGCAATGTCACCGCAGAGTCGATATATCCATCTTCTATATCAGGAATAGAATTAACACCCCGTGCCCTTTTGAATAGCTTCTCCAGCTTGTTGCTTTTAAGCAAAGTTGGGTCAACCTCAAACTCAAATGGAGCCTCGGTTTGACACACAGGCGCTTTGGAGGCTTATGGTAGGATCGGCTCCGCCGAGTTGCCCTGATTCTCAGCCTGGGCATTAGTAGTATGGGCTGTGGCTCTAGGTGCTGGGATACCTACGGGAGGTGCATGAGAAGCGGAAGTCGCTGCCGACTGTGGCTGTTGTTGTTACAGCCTATTGATGACCTTAGCCTGGCATGTTGTGACCTCAGCCTGACGAGTAGCGTCTTGCTGCATGGTTTCAAACCGTTTGCTGAAGGTGGTGGATCAGGTCCTCCATGCTGACTGGAGGATATTGTGCCATCGGAATGGGTGAATGATCTTGTACTGGACTGGATGTGGCCATGTGACTCGTAGCCCTATCACTATGAGTCCTTCGACTAGTCTTGTCATATCGCTCCGTCTATCTTGTAATATCAACGTAAGTCTTGGAATGGGACAAGGTTTGTTCCTAGGCTACCCTTTTATGCCTCATCGTGTTCAGAAAGGCTCTTTTATCTTGAATTAGGAAATCTGAAACATGGGATGGTCCTGATCCCATAGGGCACTTTCACCATTTGAGCAAGCATAATTGTGACGACCTCGACCTCCATATTATTCTTATATGTAATTTCATTGAGCAAATTTGCATAATTATGTGCTTAATTGATGCTTATCTATTTGTTTGTGAGTTATCTGTTAGAACACCGACTTAGAATTCAAAATTAAAAGCATAAACGGAATCAGAAATCAAAACTGACTAGTTCAATAGGCTAATTGAAATATTTAGAACCATGGGGCAATTTTAATTAAAATTTGATTCAGATCAAAACAATTAGAATAAATTAATTAGACTTGTTTAGAATTAAGCTCAATTGATTAGCCTTAATCTCATTTAATTAGGTTAGCATTAATCCACCTATATATATATGACTTAATCAAGGTTAAGAGTTCACTTTGAGTCATCTTCTTGAGCTGAAAATCAGAGATAAGGAGAGAGACAACACTTGCAGAGAGAGAGAAGAGGAATTCAAAGGAATTGAAGAGAGTTTGAAAAGGATTAAGCTAATTTAATGCCAAATTAAAGCTCTAGGTATGATCCTTAACCATAATTCATGAAGATAATCCATGTAGGAAGATAAATTCACTTAGTATAGAATCATTTTGCATGAATTTGAAACAAAAGAGTAAGAATCACCATGAATTTAGTGAGTTTGAGTAAATTAAGTACATGCATGCATAATTCTCCATCTTTGAGCATAGTTTTCTACACATTCATACATGCATGGGACTTACACATGTTATTTCTTAAAGTTCGTCATGATTTCACACTTTTAACATTTAATATGATCATGTTTTGTAAAGAAAATAGTTGAATTTGACACATACCTGGCAAGAATATTGAATTTGGAGTTTTGTCTTGAAGAATTGAAAAAGTATTTGAGATCATGGTTGCATAATTTTCAAGAACCCATGTTTTATGAAGAGTTCCTATGTTTTTTAGTCTAGCCATGCAAGGTTTGAACATGGAAAGTGTGTTTTTGAATTTCAAACTCAGTTATGTAAAACCTAGAATTTTTCTAGTTCGCTTGAGCAAAGGATCCATGGCTCGAGCGAACATTGCATGCATCTAGTATTTTTGCAGACCTTTGGCAGTTGGCTCGAGCGACCGAGTGTGTGCTCGAGCGAACTCAACTTTGTTCAGCACTTGGCTCAAGCAACCATCGGGCGCACATTTTAGGCATCCAGTACTTTTGCAGTCAAGTCGCACCGTTTGGGCGACCAAAGGTGCGCTCGAACAAAGACCCTCTTTTCAGTAAATTTTAACTAACACTCTTAAGTGCATAATTGCATCCTCATGCCTTTTTAGGCATTCTTAAGCATCATTTAGACATCCTTAGTCATGGAATAAGCTAGAAACACACGTAAGAAAATCAAATTAAGATACGTCATTTGTTACGAACATGTGTTTCAATGTGTATATGTGTTATGTGTTTGTGTAGGTAGTCAACTGAGGTCTAACATCAATACCAACCCACTATGAGTAGTATCTTTGTAAAGATATGTTGTTAAAGTGTATTTTGATTTACCGCAAGAATATTATTTTGAAATGCTATTTTGATAAGAATGAATGATTGCCTCTTTTGAAATGTAGTTGTGGCATCCTTAGTGTAGCCCTCGTTTGGGAGTAACAATACCATGGCCCTTTGCGATAAGGCCCTCACTCAGAGGAAATAATACAGTGACCCTTTGTTAATAAGGCCCTCACCCGGGGGAAATAATACCGTGGCCCTTTGTTATATGTGCACAGAGATCTCTGATGTTGACCTATAGGGTCCCTTTATTAGACCCATGTGGTTTCTTTGTTCTGCTTTCGGGCCGTTTGTTTACACTATTGGATGTACCACATATGACTATGATTTGTGAGCTTTGATACGACAAGTATTCGCTTATGATTTTCTTCGAAACCCATGTGATATGATTTTGTATTGCAATAGGTATCATTCATTTAACCTCTCTATATTGGTATTACTCAATGGGCTTTAGCTCACCCCATTCCCCTATATATATGTAGGTGAGCAAGTGAAGCGTCAAGTTTAAAGCAACCTCGGGAGTCCATCCTTCTGTCAAGCCGCTTTGGAGTGCCTCCGTGATGAGGTGATTTGGGACTCATGTGGAGCCAAGTTATGTCAACCCTACTGCTTAGTTTTCTTTTGTTTTTGGAACTTGTTATGTAAGGATATTTTTGTGTAAGTGTTTAAGATGTTTGAAGTAACTATGTGTTCATATCTATGAGGAAGGCTGAAGTTTTAATTACTTGTGAATTTTCATGTATGCACCGCTCGATGGACATAGTTTTATATTAATATTGTTTCCGCAGTGCCTTGATATTATTTTTAATTATCAGTTCTGTCATTGAGGCTAGAGGGAATCTAGGATTACTGGCTGGTTATGGCCTAAACCTCTAGGGACGGGTTCGGGTCGTGACAATAACACTTCATCTGGTATCCTTTCTGTTTGGCAGTGGTAAAGATTCGTTCTTGGGAATGCGTAAACTACTAGTAACTTGGCTAGTTTCCCCTGCCTTTTATGTCGATATAGGTCTTTAATGTATTTTAGAGTGATGCTTTCCTCTAAATTGGTGGGAAAAGCATGTGCCTCTCTTTATCTACTATCCACGTGCCAGTGGCTGGTTTTAACCTTGCTTAAGGACTCTGACTTGACAGCCAATTCCTTAAGCTGCTATCCATGATGTTAATGACTTGATCACACTAAGCTAACTATTGCATCCAAGTACTTCCTTCTGAGTATTCAACAGTGGGCAGATCATATACTTCCCTATCACGTTATTCTTGTGATGTTTCAATGTCTACTAGATGCCTCTGTTGGTTTAAGAAATGTGAACCATCTTGTTCCTCTCTGGTTGGGAGGTTTACATTTTTTGCCGCAATGAATAGATTGGAATTTTTGATAGGTAAAGCAAAGCTTTTCACTACAGAATTTCCACAGATGCGCGCAAAATTGTGGTGGGTAAAATTGAACCACTTGGTTACGGCGGTGCTTCGATGAGAGTAAAATTGCTTGAGATATGAAAATACACTCACAAAAAGACAAATGAGTGGTTGGAGAGCAGCCTGGGGACTCTCGAATCTGGATCGTGCCTGTCATCGCCGCTTCCAAAGCAGCGTCGTTTTGGGGCTAATTCAAAATTGAGCAGAGGAGGAAGGAGAGGAAGAGGGAGGACGGAGGGAGGACGGAGGATGGAGGAGGAGGAGGAGGAAGGGAAGGGCCGGACTGGAGGGGGCCATAAATACAGGGGAGGAGGCGGAGGCGATGGGGTAGAGCTGCGACGGTCGAGGGACGGCGAGGATGGCGGGCAGGCGGCAGTTGAGGGCGATTGACTGGCAAGGGCGGCCAGAGGCTGCTCCCTCCTCCTCCCTCCTCTCTCCCTCCTCCCTCATCCCTCCTCCCTCCCTCCTCCCTCTTCCTCTTCCTCTCCTTCCTTCCTCCCTCTCCCCCAAAAGCAGCGTTTTGGGGGCGAAGGCGGCAGTGGCGGGCAGGATCATCCGGGATCTGACTCTCATATACCTAAGTTAGCAAAACAGTAGACAAATGAGCAAAATGTAAGAGTATAGGTTCAGGAAGTGTATTGAATTGAGTGTATCTTAGCCTTTGTTTATCTTCTGTATTTATCTTCTGCTCCCACTAGCCATTGTGGACGGTTATGCCTCCTCACACTCCTCACGTCTACCCATTTTCTCTAGAGATCATGAACCAGATTGGCGCGTTTATCTAGGAATTAGTTAGGCTATTATTTTAGGAACACGCATTTGATCGAGTCTGACCCTTATGGGCACGCATCCTGTATGCCCTGGTCTTGATCATCTGGACCCCTAATTCCTAAACTCAGAGATCTCTGGTCCTACGCCTCTAATATCCTGGATCCAGATTTCTGATACTGCTTTATGGTTTAATTTGTGCTCTCACAATTCCATAACTTAATCCCACCAAATAAAAACCCCTAATGGTGTTGATTTTGCTAAAGATTTGTTTATAAATACTACACTCTCCTTGACTCCGGTTGAGCTGCTCCAAAATTGAGAAGCCCGTGAAAATTCGTTTAGGGCAATCAGTCGTCAAGGTTCTTCAGCGAATTAATGTCTAAGACATTCAGTTTGAACAATCAAACAATCAACCATCTAGTTTTGTTGACAAAATGTCATTACTCCCACCAATTTCATATTATGAATGTGTGTGTGTGTGTGTGTGTGTGAGAGAGAGAGAGACTAAATTATAACAAGACAATTGGTCTAGAGTGTAGCTATCTCTTAGACAGTGAGAAAATCAGAGGTTTAAGATTTGAGTCAATGCAGCGACTACTTTTTAGATGCAATCTAACTCACTAACATTTTATTTATTTTTCCAAATATATATATATATATAATTAGGTTAAAAATAAAATGTTAGGTTGTGAAATTGGGAGTATTTGGATTATTGTGTGTTTTAATTAGTAAATAAATATATGATTAGGATAAAAAAATTTGAGTGTAACATAAGAGAGAGAAAGATAAGATAATAGAATAGTAGTAATGTCATTTTGTACCTGCTAGATGGGGCCTCTTTGAAAAATTTTAAATTTGACTATTTTTTGGCTACCAGAAATAAAATGTTTCCAGGCCAAAATCTAAGGGGAGAAGTAAATTTTATCCTAAATATTTTCTTATTTTTTGGAAAGCGTATCAGACATGAGATGAAATAAATTGAACATTAACACAAAAATATGTAATTTGATTTTTTAATCACAAAATATAATAACTTATTCTAAACAAATATATAACATTACCATAAAAGTACAAGAAAATAGTTAAAAAGTGACATGATCTCATTAGATGAACACATGACCACGTAATTTTTCCGACCCATAGAGTAATTTCTTCTAGTATTATGGCATAGACTGTTATTTCTAGGTGGGAAAAGTAAGTCGGAGGCTCATGGGACTGCTACACAGCATTGCTCGAATATTTGAGCCTTTAAAAGTCTCTGGGAAATAGGGGCTTCTTCCCTCTCGACGTTATCCTCTAGCTCCACTTGTCCTAGAATATTATTAGCCTTCACAAATTAACCTTACAAATATAATTTACTAATATGATGCTGATCCAAATCTTAATCCAGCTTGCTTAGTTTCTTTAAATTCTTTGCCGCCTTTTGTTTGGCTTTAGCTTGTGGATATGAGGATGTCAACATGTTAGTTCAATGTGATAAACACAAATAAAGTTGCACTCCAGTGGACGAGGCGGCCATCACTATAAGTTTTGAATAGAGTACACGTCTTTTATCTCAATGTGTAAAGAGACTATTTGCATGAAAGCAAAAAAATAAAAAGTATTATTAGCAATCAACTTGTGGTCTTCACCCAGGCCCCTCTATAGGCTGTTAAAATATAGTGAGAGTTATTTATATAAAAACTCCTAAACTATTAAAAAGTATCATTTCGATCTCCTAAATTATAAAAACTTATAAATAGACTTCTAAACTATTGAGAAGTATCAGTTTGTCTCCTAAATTATAAAAGTGTACAAATGGACCTCTTAAACTATAAAAGTGTATACATTGATTGAACTCCCTATTAGAATGGGTCAAAGTAAAAAATATCAATAATTTAGAGAGTCTAATCGTACGCTTTTTTAGTTTAGAAGTAAAATAATATTTCTCAATAGTTTAGGAGTTCTCTATATAAATAATCCTAAAAGCATGTGATTGTTAGTTACACAATGACACTGGCTGTGCCAAATCATTTTTTCGATTTATTTTTTAAAATTTAGAATAATTTTTTTGAATTGATCCTGACTAATACATTGTAAAAAATTAAAACATAAATAAATAAATCAATACTAAAAAAAAGTTTTCTAAAGACGAAAATAAGTCAATTTGTGTAATTAGTGAAATTTTGTCCCACCCCCAAAAAAAAAAAATACAAAAATTGATTTATTTAAATTCAAAGTTTAATATTTTTAGGATATACCAATCTAAACTGTAAAATAATTTTAGTCAATTTAAAAAGAAAATAATTGACTAAAAACAAAAATAAATTAGAATTAATAGAATAAAAAAACCAACACCCAGAAGAAACCCGAACATCTCATGGAAATAAGTTTTATTGGTTGGTCGGTGTCATGGATGGGCAGTTGTCGGGCATTATTTATGTTTTGTTTGCATCCTAAATTTAGATTAAAATTTATAACAAGAAACAAAACAAAAAATAAAAAACAAATATTTATTTTTGTAAAATTTTATTTAAATTTATGAACTAAGGCCAAGTTTGGCAAGTTGTCAAAAAGTCAAAAAGTCAAAAAATTACTCAAAAAGTTAAAAAGTTATCAATGTTCATCAAAAGTAAAAAATTACGGCTGCAAAATTCACAATCCTAATTTTCCCCTACACACTAATTTATATAATTTTTTAATACACATTTTTTCATAAAAAGTCAAAAAATTAACCCAAACATCTATATTTTTTTTCTTAATTTTTTAATCTAAAAAAACAAAAAATATACTTATTTAGGATACCCCATACAATCCCTAAACATAGAAAGTATAGTTGGGAAGTGAACAATTTATCCATTTGACTTAAACGTTGTTTTTTGTTATTATAGCGAAAGTTCAGATTTATATATCCTATAGCTCTGACATGGTTTTTATCTTGATACTTTATAAACCAATGAATTCATTCCTGAAAGTGGAAAGCTTGTTGTACCCCATCCATTAAAAGATTAATGGCGCACCTTCATATGAGCCATTACTAGCTTCTTAGCTGAAAAACCATTCTTTTAATTTGCAGATGTATTTTATGTAATTAATTATAACAAATTAAACAATCCATAATGCGGTGGCGGCGCTACACTTTCAAATGCAGATTCCATAAAATTAAACCTTTGTTTTTTTGTTTCATACGCGTGTAAGGTTGTCAACGTTTTTCTTGTTTTAATCTAGTGAGGTTTATGTGGCATGTTGGCAGCTTTCAACTTTTTTTTTTTTTTTTTTTTCCAATCCTTTTTTGACTTGGCTTGGCTACTCTTCCGATTTATACTGGAAAGTATTATCATGACTTGTAAAACTCATTACAAGTTTAGTTTTTATAGTTCAAACAGTTTATTTTATAGAGATTTCATGTATATATTATTCATACGGACAATGGATCATTAGATAATTAATCACGTTTGTTTCCAATAAAATGAATAATTCATTTTTAAAAATATACTTATCATCCAATGTTTTTGAGACAAATGAAATAAATTGAATAGATTATGCCTGTTGAATTAACTTAATTTTTTTTATCTAGATAATATATAGAATTTTTTTTTTTATAAAATAAATGATTCAAATCATCAAAATGAGACTAATAAATCTCATGAATTAGAACAGCATCATCCGATTTAATAATGGTCGAAAGGTTTAACAACGATTTTAGTGAGAGAGAAAGTAAGAACAAAAACCCGTATATGTTGTTTTTATCTTAAAACATCTTTATCATTAAACATTTGATCATGGAATGCATGGTCCTATATATATAGCCCCACATGGAAACAATTTTGGTGACTCATTGTTTTGTCCTTCTTAAAACTGTGGATTTGTGGGGCACAATTTTACATGTCTACATGTGTCAATGCATTTTTAATTATATAATGATCGTGAGTCTTGAGAATATCTTTTTACATTATGCGTTTACGAGTATTTTTAGAGATAGTGATAGAGAAATTTTATAATAAACAATCCAAAAAAAATTAAAAAATTAAAAGAAAAAGAAAATATAAAAAGCAATGGATCCCTCTACAATTCTGTGCTTAATCATCAATTGAAACGAGCTGCTTAATTTCTGTGATCCCAATTCGACTGTTGGAATTCTTAAATTCTTCACTCAAAGCATTATCTTAGCAAGGCGGCTGTGTAACAAAAGTAATCTAATTTCTGTGAATTTTCTTGGACAAATTTTAACAGTTTAGATGAGAGTTTTGGCAACTAAACCCAAAAGGTCAATAACACAGAGATTTGGGCCTTCAATCCAATCCACACACTACTACATCGAAAATAACATCAGCAGAGCGGCACAACTGTCATATTTGTGTGACTATGATTTATAACAATAGTTTTTGTCTGCTGTTTTCAACGGAGTTGCCACTTACAAATCCTATTGGGCCATTGAATGGCAACCTATGTGTATGAATAGAAACATTTAAGGGCTGGCTCTATTGATTGAATTTGTTTATTAATAATTTTTTTTTGGGAAACTTACTGATAAGTCCCATGTAACAAGTTTAAAACCCAGCTAATCCCAAAACAAAATACTTGCACCAATTAGTCCAACACATTTTTAATTGTTACCAAAAAATTCTTTTTTTTTTTTTTTAATTTACAGACACTGTTCATATCTTACTACCGTCGGACTTCCGTCAAACGGTCGCCGGAGACTCGTCGGAATGTTCAACATCACCGGGAAGTCGTCGGAATGTTTAAAACATGTTATGAAGCGTAAATTTTACGTTCTAAAGCATGTTATAAAAGCGCAAAATTTCTGCTTTTAAACCATGATTCATTCCAACACCAAAAAAAAATTTCAAATCGCAAAATTTTACAGTTTTCCTTCAGAACTAAAACTCGAAATTACTTGTTCGAATTGAAAATTTTCTCATTACAAATCTGAGTCATTACAGATCTGTTTTAATGATATTATAGATCCATTTCATCATCAACAACAACAACCATAGATCAACAACTATCCCAAAAAAAATCTGTAAATAGAGAGAGAAAGAGAGACAAATTGACAAAACCATATTCATGGAAGATTCTTACAACTCTGACAAGCCGTAGATCTGCTGTGGGTACTTCACAGGCACGGCCTCATCTAGCTTCTGGTTGATTTCTTCTATCAGAGTCATCTAATAGGTTCGAAGATCGAATTTCGTCGACATTGACGATGATGGTATCGATGATGAAGAAGAAGAAACAGAGCATCAAATTTTGGGATGCGAAATTGATCTGAAGAACGCATTGTTGATGATGATGAAAAATCTACAGAAAAATCTGCAGAAAATTTCCAGATCTGAAGATTTTTTTTTTTGTTGATGTTGATGAACCCATTGTTGATGATGAACACGTAACAAGAGAGGCAAAAACCAGAGAGATAAAGGAAATGACTTTTTGGTGCACTAAAAAAGTTTTGGGATTAAATGGTCTCCACATGTCCCACATGGGACCTGTGGGTAATTTTCCCCTTTTTTTTTTCAAGTATCAGTATCTTCAAAATATTTTCACTTTATCTCATTTAGCACTTCAACTATAACACTATTGTCATGACCCTAGTGTCAGAAATTATCTCCAGTCACTAACAATAACCTTTGACCTATGGTGGCCGTCTCCGACTGTCATCTTTACCTATCGGTAATTACTTCTAATCTCGGCAACTTTTGGTGATATTTTTCCAATCATTTTTCAACAAAAATAATGTTCATCTCTACCACATCATTACCTCCACCATCTTCTTAGTTCTAGTAACAGAGAGAGAGAGAGAGAGAGAGAGAGAGAGAGAGAGAGAGAGAGAGTCTTTTACCCAAAAAACAACTCACATTAGTCTTCACCATCAAAAATCAGTACAAGATCAACAAAAAAAATTAAAGATACATTCAATGATAAATTTATCACAGACGTTAATTTGTAGTAAACATATTAGTAATAAATTTATCACTGAGTGATTTGTAAAAATTACAGACGCTAATTCATTCACTAACATTCATACTTACACTCACTCACAAAACATTCGCATCCTATATACACATACATAACCAAAGACTGATAAATTTATGGCTAAAAAATAATTTTGCAGTTGATCTGGTTTGAAAAATAAAATGAGAGAGAGAGAGAGAGAGAGAGAGAGAGAGAGAGAGAGAGAGAGAGAAGGGAAAGACCTAAAAAACACTTTCTTGGAGTCATTTGGACTTGATTTCATCATTGAAATAGCTAGATCAATGTAGATCAAGAATTAGATCAATGGATCAATGACAGTGGAGTAGAGATTGGAGATAATGGAATGAACACTGGTAGTGGATTGACAATAGTGGAGTGTAGATCAATGGTAGTAATAAATGAATGGTGACAATGACTTGTGAAAGATGACAGTAGCAATGGCAAGTCAATGGTAATGATGGCGATGGTTGGTGGATGACCATGGTGGCAATGGTCAGTGACAGTAGCGATGGTGATGGTAGTGTAAGGCTTTTGGAGAAATGTTGTAAAAAGAGTGGTAGGGAGAGAAAACAGAAGAGAATGAGGAAAAAGAAGAAGAATGGTAGGGTTTATTAGTGCATTCAAAAGATATGTAGGACCTATAGTTATTTAAGTTCATTAAATAGGATTGGACAATAATTATCCCTTAGGAATATGAATGTTTTGGACAACAAAACCAATATTCTAAATATGTCTTTTGAATAATAAGTGTAGACACCCCATTTATTACTGACTCTAAGACTTCGAGCAGTTGTAAGCTTCCCGATGTTGAAATGGTAAGTACTTCATCCTTAGAGATGCTTATAGTTGATAAGAGCTGTTGCGTAATCCCGTTTTGGTCAAAAATCATCTTTTTGTAAAGAAGACCATTTTACCTCTGAATCTATTTTTATCCTCAAATTGATGAACATTTTCAAAACATTAACTTATCTTATACAAAAGCGTCGATTGGAAGTCAAACAGACCAACTTAATTAGAAGGTCTAAGAGCTAAAAAAACCATGTACTTGTGTATGCATACATGGCTTGCATACATTGACGGTACGTGCAATTGCACCTGAAAGCTTGACAGCATGTATGGCCATACATGGTGTGCGCGCTCGCACATGGAACCTTGGCGACCTGTGAGGCCGCACGTCCTATCAGCATGGAATTTGGCTTTAAAGTGCTATTTCTTCGGGAGGTATAAGGAGAAAGTGATAGGCAACCCTAGGACGACTTAGTGTGTTCTAGAACCTCTCCTTAATGCCCATAAATTGGTCCCTCCCCCTCTTGAAAAAAATCAACTTTTTACTAAGCTTTCTAGAGTTTGAGTGAGTACGCACTTCCTTTTTCTTCCTTCAATCCTTGGCTCCAAAATTCAAACCCTAGCAATAGTCTTTGACAACTATAAAGTGCATCTAAGCTTGAACAAAGCAATTAACATGCACGAAAGCCTAAGGAAAGCTTACAAGTGAGGATTTTTAGGCGTTTGTCTCCTTTTCTTGCTTTTTGTGCGAAACAACGAGTAAGTCTTCTATTTTTCTTACATTTCGGTAGTGAAAATCCTAAGTGATTCGTGATTAGCTAAAGATAAAAAATATTCCAAATCCCAAAAATTCCAAAACACTCAAACTAAAATCAACAAGCACTTACGAGAGTGATTTTAGTTTGTTTGTTTTTAGGAATAAATAATAAATCGACACAAATGATTTTTTACGTGGAAAAACCACAATTGAAGAACCTTCAATTGTAATCAAAAACCACGGGAGAACCGCCACTAATCAATCCACTATAGAAGGACTACAAGGTTACAAGGAAACCATACAAATTACCCACACAGCCAATTTGTCTCTGAATCTTCTGTAACTCTTTCACCACGCCGCATGCAGGCTGATTCGAAGTTGGTTCCACTCCTCAACTTCACTTGTCGAATTAACGACTACGTAAAGAACAAACACCTTTTGAAACTTTACGTAAAGATCTTGGATCACACAAGAGAACACTCTTGAATATTAAGTATCAATCTCTTTGATGTATGAATATCAACTCATGAGTTTTAGAACTCTCTCAAGAACATCAAAGAAAACTAAACAAACTCTCAGAAGAAAACTTCAAACAGAACTCTAGAATTGTTGAATCTGATCTAGAAAAAGTTAGATTGGTTTTAGGAGAAAACCATCTACTTATAGAAAACCAAAAGAGTCCCAATCACGAAGAAACAAGCATTACTAGAAAATTTCCCGGATTCTGAACCCCCCCCGAGGGAGGCCCCCCTCGCCCGAGCAAGGAGTGTAAATCGCGTGATTTCTACTAGTGACCTCGCTCGAGCCACGAGCCCTTCGCTCGAGCGAGGAAGACATCCTTGCAGGTTCAGTAGAGACGCAATGCTTCGCTCGAGCCACCATACTCTTCGCTCGAGCGCACAATCATAGCCTTCAGGTTTTGCCCGACATGAGACCTTCGCTCGGCGAGCTCTTCTGGCTCGGCGAGGAAGGCAAAAACTTAACAAAAACTTCGAAAAAATTACAATTCAATACATAGTTTTGTGCGGGATTTTGACAAGATAGGTCCTAACAATCTCCCCCTTTGTCAATACCCGGACAAAACTTTCTAAACAAGATTCCTAACCAAAAGATCTAACTAAAACAATTACAACTCAACTAAAGACCTAATAAATTACAACTCGATGAAAAGAAAACAATGAATCCAAACTAGAGAACCATCCAATCATTGAGCTGTATAAATAAACCAACAACCGACCGTTGAGCTGTAAAGAAACCAACATAAGCATGCATTCCTCAAACACAACCAATCCTGCAGATTAAAACCATTAGATACATCCAGACATATATTCAACATATTAGATACATCCAGACATATATTTCCAATACCCAAAATATACATCCATCATATATATCCAATATCCAAAAATCTAAAACAAATATCCAAACATCTAATATCCAAATAGCTAAAACAAATATCCAAACATAATATACCAAATCATCTCCCCCTTTTTGTCCGGGAAAAACAAAAGTAAAGAGAAAACAAACCAAAACACAACCACTAGGAAGATGGTGGAGGATGCTGCAACTGAAGAAGAGATAAAATCTGGGACAACATAGCACCGTGCTCATCAAGGCGAGCATCAATATGATCAAGTCGACGGGCAAGAGCTGGATCCAAATCAGAAGTATCCGCTGCTGGGCCGGCATGGGCAGCCTCAACCTCCTCCTCCTCAGCAAGAGGATCATCATCAGCACCTGCATGAGAACCCCCAACACCGGACCCACTCCCCCTAACGTGGGCCTGACTCTGTGAGACGGTGAGTTTGGTAATAGGTTTGACGGGAGAAGCAAACTCATCGTCAAAAAGCAGGGACATTAAGAGAAGAGAGAAAGCGGTGAAGAAAACACCCATAGGAAGCCCCAAAGATTTTGACCTCGAAAACTCCAATCATTTTGAGATAATCATCTCGGGAAGGTCAATAGGAAGGCGATGATGAATACGATATAAAACATACCCCGGTCTGAGTAATATGAGATGAATGGGTGGTGACAAAAATGTTGGCGCATACTATGATGTTAAGAAGGCGGGCAGGGAAGCATCTCATTCTGGAATGAGAGCCCCCGATCAAGTCCTCGAAACACCACACAATTCGAAGCAACCATATCAAAATTAATACCGGCCGGGTAAGAATTGGGAAATGACAATCATCAATAATTTGGAAGACCAAGGAACTCACGAAACACATCATCGGTGATAACAAGAGATGTTTTCCTAACCCAAGTGTGAAAAGTACAACCTTCGCGATTAATAGAATGCATATTACAATAAAATTAGCGAATGAGACTAAGGTTTTGGGGACGGAAAAGTGTAACACTTGATCACCACCTAAGGGATCGAACAAGGACCGAATAGGTATGACCGCAAAGGCATTAGGTAAAACATTTCGTTCCAAATGAACTTTCCGTGAGCCATAAGACTCCCTAAACAGTTTAGCCTTTTCTTTTGTCTCAAACTTGGAGGTATTGAAGGAAGGCGTGAAAGCGACCATCTTGGCGGCTTGGAAGGTTCTGCCATTACTAAACATACCACAGAGACAAAAACAGAGACAGATGGTAGACAGAACAAGGCACGATCCAGAAACAGACCACCCCACAACCCCAAGTCCAAACCAAGAAACACATATAAAACAACATGAGTCCATTAGTCCAACAAAAACCATTAGTGCAACAGTATAAAAGAAAACAGAGAAGCACAGAGGGAAACCATATCTCAATAGCCAACATCATAAACCATACATGAAGCCAGATATCAATATTCAACATCATAAACAAGTATCAGAAGCAGAATATGGCACATATAGTCAACAGGTATGAACAAACAAGCAATTCCAATATGAGACATGAAAAGTCGAAAATTCCCAATGTGAAACAAAATAACCCTTGCAAATAACACAACTGTCCCAAATGCAAAATATATATGAAACACCATGAACCCTAGAGCATGAGATAAGGACAAAACCATAGATAAGCAAACCCCCAAAAATCAAACAAATCTACTCCCAAGAAAAATCAACCAAAAGCAAGACCCTAGAATCAATGCAAACCCTAGAAGCAATGCAAATCAAAACAACCAAACCAAGTAGCTGAGAGTTGAAACAAGCTAAATCAGTAGCAAAAAAATGCAAAAAGAAATTCGAGATGGAGGCAGAGCACACCACAATCCCAATCCGAAAATAAAACAAAATAAAAAAAAACTTACCAATGAGGAGGAATGGGAAGAAGAAATCCCTAAAACCAAGCAAGAAAACCTCAATCGAGTTCAGCAATGAAGGAACACAAACGCCCTAGGAGAGAGGGAGAGAGAAGAATATGAAGAGAGTAAACAAAAACTGAAGAGACCCCTGTTTTTTAAAAGCTGAATCGCGACAGCTCGCTCGAGCGAAGAATCGCTAGCTCGAGCGAGGGTAACAAAACCGCCAGGTTCGCTCGAGCCAGAAAATGGTCGCTCGAGCCAGAAATACATGCTCTCAGGTCTTATGCAGAAGCAGAAGCACGCTCGAGCGAGGACCCGGTCGCTCGAGCCAAGGGGAAAAAAAAACATTTTTTTTTTTTTTTTTTTTTTTAAAAAACTAAAAACACCTAGGATATTTTTGTAAAAAGCAAGGTGACCGGGTGACAGACTATTCCACAAGAACAAGAGTATCCATCAATTCTGAGTCCTGAAAATTTGAGAACAAGAAATGAAACAACAGCTCATGAATAAAACAGATAATATTAAACCAAAGCCACACGCATCATGAGAATGCATAACTCAAAAACACACATGAGAGCTCATATAAAAAGTGTGTGTGTGTGCAATCCTTGAGATCCACAGAGCTAGAGTTAATCCCCGATAGTGATCGATGGTGGACCTCCAACAAGAGTAAGCGATCCACAGAGAAAAGTCAAACCATTTGGGAATCACGGGTATTTGTTGAGTAAATGCGAAGCTCCCCTCGACAATGATCCCTTTTTTTTTTTTTTATAACTTTTCTTTCTTGTGGGCACTCATTGGTGGCATACGCTCGAGTATGGAGTCCAAACCAGAGAAGAATGAGATCAAAATGATGGCTTTGGTTGGTGCCTCTGAGGTAGCCTTTTCCTCATGCCCTAAATCATGTCTTGAGGAGAAACCATGGAAGTGAAATAAGATGGTAGATGGTTAAGAGACTTAACATCACCCATGATATACCAAGTATAGGTCAATTCCTCTCAGAAGAGTACAAGAAACACCGTCGATGGTCCATAGAGAACTTTGATCACTTGTGCGAAACCCGCAAGCAGTTTATCTCAAGGATGTGTCTGAATGAGATCATGAAGTAAATGAGTATGGGCATTGAATGAGCTATGAACAAAGATGAAAAAGATCTTGTATGCGGCATGAGCGGTGTTCATATAAATTTTGATGAAAAGATATCGAACTCAAACACGGATAATCATATTCAAGAACGATAAGTCAACCACTCACACTCACCTTACAAGAAATGCCTAGTTCTTGAGACATTACACCCAAGGTCTTTCTAAGAAACTCAAAAGCGAAGAAGATCAAGGGGTTTTGTAAAAATATCGCTTTTGATGCTCGGTAGAAACATGTTCCAAAACAACAAGGCCTTCATCCACTAACTCTCGAATAAAATGATGACGGATGTCAATGTGTTTGGTGCGAGAGTGTTGGACAGATTTTTGAAATGTTTATGGCACTTGTGTTATCACAAAAAGAGTGAGAGTGTTACATTCAATTCCATAATCATGAAGCATTTGCTTCATCCACAACATTTGGGCACAACAACTCCTGCGACAATGTATTCACCTCGATGATGAAGAGACGAGAGATAGCATTTTGCTTTTTACTATGCCAAGAAACCAGATTATTCCCAAGGTAAAAACAACCCTCAAGTACTTTTCCTATCATCGACACACACCTTGATCGGCATCGGAAAAACCGGTAATTTCAATTTGTAGTATCGTTGGAAAACCAAACCCCAAACCCCAAGGTCCCATTAACATACTTGATGATGCGTTTTACCGCAAGAAGGTGAGACTCTTTAGGATTGGCTTAGTAGCAGACACAGAACACCTACCTTGAAGGAAATATCGGAGACGGTGGTGTGAGATACAAAGACTCCTATCATACTCCTATAAAGGGTAGGATCAACATCAATACCAGAGGAATCTTTGGAAAGGTGAAGAGTGGTGCTCATGGGAGTCGGGCATGTTTTGCGGACTCAAGACCAAACTTTGACACAAGATTTTAGCATACTTAGACGAGAAACAAATATACCCGAAGGAGACTGTTTAATTTGGAGACCCAAAAAATAAGACAACTCTCCCATCATGCTCATCTCAAACTCATGTGTCATGCAATCCGAAAAATATTTCACAAGATGATCAGCAGTGGAACCAAACACAATATCATCAACATAGATCTGAGCAACAAGAATATGAGACTTAGTATGTTTCACAAATAATGTCTTATCCACACTACCCCTTTGAAAGTCATTATCAAGAAGAAAGGTAGTAAGCCTATCATACCAAGCCCGAGGGGCTTGTTTCAACCCATACAAAGCCTTGTCTAACTTGTAGACATGATTAGGACATTTCGGGTCCTCAAACCCTTTTGGTTGCTCAACATATGCCTCTTCTTTTAAGTACCCATTCAGAAAAGCACTTTTCACATCCATTTGAAACAATTTAAAGCCAAGAAAACATGCAACACCAAGTAATATGCGAATGGATTCGAGACGTGCAAGCTGGGCAAACGTCTCATCATAGTCAATACCCTCTACTTGTGTGTAGCCTTGAGCAACCAACCTAGCTTTATTTCTCACAGTACCATTCTCATCAGTTTATTTTTAAAGATCCACTTGGTACCTATCACATTCATGTCTCTAGGTGCAGGAACAAGAGTCCAAACTTTGTTACGTTCAAATTGACCTAATTCTTCATGCATAGCATTAACCCAACTATCATCTAGCAAGGCCTCTTTAACATTCTTAGGTTCAATCAAAGAAACATAACACATATGTGATACCTCATCCGAATCTGTCTTCGGGTTTTCATTCGATCTGAAACACTCCCAATTACCTGTTGAACTGGATGGTTCAGTTTCACCCTTGCTGAAGGTTTAAGTTCAGGACTTTGGGTGTCTGGAGAAACAGGAGTGTTGTTCTTTTGAGCACTCTTTGGACTTGAACTTACAGTGAGGATGGTCTTGTCAGAACAATTTCTTGTGATTGAGCATGACATCTCCTTGATTTTGTGATTCAGTATCCAAGATAGGAGGCTCACCATTGTCATCCTCATTTGTTGCTGAAGTAGGTGAACCTGTGTCATCTATAACCACATTGATAGATTCCATTAATGATGAAGTTCGCAGGTTATAGACTCCAAAAGCCCTCTTGTTGGTTGAATACCCTAGAAAAATACCTTCATCACTTCGGGAGTCAAATTTGCCCAAGGGCTCTCTATCTTTGAAGATGTAACACTTACTCCCAAAAGTTTTGAAGTATTTTACATTAGGTTTCATACCCTTCCACAATTCATAAGGAGTTTGTAAAGTGCCGGGCCTTAAATACACACGATTTATGACATAAACAGCAGTATTTAAGGCTTCGGCCCAAAACTTTGGAGGAAGACTCTTACTAAGGAGCATGACCCTAGCCATTTCTTGAACAACTCTGTTCTTCCTCTCAACCACTCCATTTTGTTGTGGAGTAATAGGTGTAGAAAACTCATGCTTAATTCCATGCATATCACAAAAATCCGAAAACGAACTATTTTCAAATTCACGACCATGATCAGTTCGGATTCTTATGATACGCCCAATGGGAACACCTTGTTCATTTTGGATTTTAAGGACTAAAGCCTGGAAAGCATCAAACGTATCAGATTTTTCCCTTAAAAAATTTACCCATGAGAAACGAGTAAAATCATCAACAGTTAAAAAAATGTATCTTTTACCTCCAATGCTTTCAGTGCGAGTAGGACCCATTAAATCCATGTGAACTAATTCAAGAGGACGTTTGGTTGTAAGGCTGTTCACCTTTTTGTGCGGAGCACGGGTTTGCTTGCCAAGCTGACATGGTCCACACACATGGCTCAAATTCTTACCCAGTTTAGGTACTCCTCTTACAAGTTCTTTATTGGCTATCTTAGTTAGGTCTTTGAAATTCATGTGACCTAATCTTTGATGCCACAGATCAATGTTACTTATGATGGCAGAATGACAAGTGAGATCATTAGTAGTGAGAATTCCATACTTGATTATCGGATGTGCGAACCCCATGTAAAAGCGGTGTTTCCTTTTTATCCAAAATTTCACATTTATCTTTTGAAAACAAAACTTCATGATGGGAATCACACATTTGACTAATGCTCAAAAGATTAGCTTTAAGACCATCAACAAGTAAGGCATTATCTAGCTTGGGAAGACCAGCAACACTTATAGAGCCCTTACCAATGACTCTAGAAGTGCCGCCATCTCCAAAAGTAACAATTCCTCCTTCATATTTTTCAAGGGAGGTGAAGTAGGATTTGTTCTGGGACATATGACGAGAGCACCCACTATCAAGATACCACATGTGTGAGTCACGTGCTTTTAGAAGCGTGTGAGCAACAAAACAAGTCAAATCATCTTTTCTAACCCAAATCTTTTAGTCTTGGTGTTCCGCCTAGACATGTAAGGTTGTCTCTGACCCAAAAAGTGTTAGAATTTCTACCCTTTTGAGACACCTTACCAAACAATTCAAAAGCGAAGGGGCGAATGTGGCCATACCTACCACAAGTGATGACAAATAAAAACAGGTTTTACCTCCTTTTTGTTGATCTTACGACTTTTGCTTGATGAAGAGAAGGATCAACTGGTCTATCTTCAATTTGCCCTTTGCTTGAGTCTTCAAGTTATGTGAAGTAGAGGCTTTGTTCCTTGTGAGTTGTCGTACCATAGCCTAGCCCTCTTTTGTCAGAACCCATTTGTTGAGACCCAAGTATGTCTTCTAGAGATCTGGAACCTTTGTTCCACATGGCAATTGTTGCTCTAGCAATACGGAGTTCTTCATCTTTCTGTCTGACTTTCTCTTCCAATGCAGTTTGTGACAACTCAAGACTTTCAAGCTTTTCTTCATATGTGGAATACACCCTCAGAAGTTCATTCCTTTCAGTTTCACAGGACAGAAGTTTTCCACATAAGTCTTGCCTTTCACTTGAGATCTTGATGACATTCTGCTTTGCTGTCAAGAGTTCTCCTTTGAGCCGGACATTCTCACTCTCGCATGTTTTGAGCTTGAGAGAGAGTTTGTCGTTGGTTTTAGACAAATTCAGAGATTCCTCATACAGCTTCTCGTAAGCTTGTTGTAGTTCTTCACCATTGATCTCATCAATGTCTTCAGATAGTTCATCATCCTCTCTTTGCTTCTCATTCTCCTTAACCTCATCCAATCTGGCAACCAAGGAAGACAAGTTGTTGGATGAAGGTGGAGGTGAATCTCCTCTTTCATGGAATTGGCTCAGAATTTCCCATGCATCTTTAGCCTTTGTGCGTTAGGCGACCGTTCTGTTCTTCATTAGAAATTGCTTCATGAATGATGATTAGTGCTCTCGATTGCGGATTCTCTGCACTTTCCGTATCTTCTTCAATGGTTTGCCAACCTTGGTTCAAAGGCTCTCGAAAAGCCCTCATTCGATTTTCCAATACAGTAGTTGGTCCCATCAAAGGTGGGAGCATGATGCAAGTTCGACCACAGGTGATTCGAAGGCTTTGGAAGAGGTTGAGAAACCGTGGCCCAAAATGCCATGAAAGCACTATCCCCATCTTCACCAGATTCAGTTCTTCGGGTTCTTGCTCAGACCGCTTTCGTCATCCCAAGTTACTGTAGACTTTCTTCCGATTCTTTTCGTAGGGCATTCAAGAGATATATGCCCAAACCCCGACATTCAAAGCACTTGACCCTAGCCCCTAATGACCTTCTTTTCGAGTTTGAGCTAATTTTGGTGGAAAAGTTTTGGGTTTGTCATTACTCTTCTCTTTTGAAATAGGGCTCAAATTAGGCTTCTTTTTAAAAATTTTTAAACTGTTTTGTAAGCATAGCCGTCATCTCGGACTCTAAATCAAATTCAGGTCTCAGGAGGTTTTGGTCTCATGAGTACTAGTGAAAGCCATACTTTCTTTTTGCTTTTTCTTAGAAATTTGATGTGCCTCATAAGTCGCAAATTTCCAACCAATTGATCGAGCTTGAGGGTATCAACATTTTGAGCCTCCTCAATGGTCATCACCTTTGATTGAACCTCTCGGGAAGGGACCTCAAAATTTTTCCCACAACTTTAGCTTCGGGATTTTTCACCGAGAGTGAAACAGAATTCACGATATCACCGAGTTTTGCATAGAAATCATCAAACGTCTCATCGTCGCATAAAAAGGGTTTCAAAAGCGGATGTGAGACGTTGAAGTTTTGACCTTTCAGAGGTAGTTCCTTCGTGAATTGTTTCAAGAATGTCCACGCCTCTTTTGCTATTTCACTGCGTGCAAATTCGGACGGAATTCTTGGTGTGTGAGCAAAAGAGGGAGTTGAGAGCCTTCTTTGTTCCAACTCGAGTTCGTAATCAGTTGTGTCCCATTTATCAAGGGTTTAGGAATATCAATGCCATCTATAGTGATGAGTTCACTCCACCCAAAGACTACATGATGCCAAACTTTCTCATCGATGGATTTTAAAAATGCTCTCATACGAGCTTTTCAATAAGAATAGTTTGTACCGTCTAGTAAAGGGGGTCTATGAGTCGAGTTACCTTCACGAATCGAATCCATAAAGCTAGTCACACAGAATCACACTCCTATAGTTTTGAAAAACAAAGAGTGACTGCTTTCGATACCAATTGAAAATCCTAAGTGATTCGTGATTAGCTAAAGATAAAAAATATTCCAAATCCCAAAAATTCCAAAACACTCAAACTAAAATCAACAAGCACTTACGAGAGTGATTTTAGTTTGTTTGTTTTTAGGAATAAATAATAAATCGACACAAATGATTTTTACGTGGAAAAACCACAATTGAAGAACCTTCAATTGTAATCAAAACCACAGGCGAACCGCCACTAATCAATCCACTATAGAAGGACTACAAGGTTACAAGGAAACCATACAAATTACCCACACGCCCAATTTGTCTCGAATCTTCAGTAACTCTTTCACCACGCCATACAGGCGATTCTCAAGTTGGTTCCACTCCTCAACTTCACTTGTCGAATTAACGACTACGTAAAGAACAAACACCTTTTGAAACTTTACGTAAAGATCTTGGATCACAAGAGAGAACACTCTTTAATATTAAGTACCAATCTCTTTGATGTATGAATATCAACTCATGAGTTTTAGAACACTCTCAAGAACATCAAAGAAAACTAAACAAACTCTCAGAAGAAAACTTCAAACAGAACTCTAGAATTGTTGAATCTGATCTAGAAAAGTTAGATTGGTTTTAGGAGAAAACCATCTACTTATAGAAAACCAAAAGAGTCCCAATCCTGAAAGAAACCAGTTACTTGAAAATTTCCGGATTACAGCTCGCCGAAGCGAGGCTCCTCTCGCCGGCGAGGTGTAAATCGCGTGATTTCTACTAGTGACCTCGCCGAGCCATGAGCCCTTCGCCGGCGAGGAAGACATCCTGCAGTTCAAGAGACGCAATGCTTCGCTCGAGCCACCATACTCTTCGCTCGAGCGCACAATCATAGCCTTCAGGTTTTGCCCAGACGCAGACCTTCGCTCGAGCGAGCTCTTCCTGGCTCGAGCGAGGAAGGCAAAAAACTCAGAACAAAAAACTCAGAAAAAATTACAATTCAATACATAGTTTTGTGCGCAGGATTTTGACAAGATAGGTCCTAACAGGTAGTTTTAATCTTTCTTTTTTAGTACCTAATCATGTTAGGGTGCTAACTTTGCATATCAATCTTGTAGTTTCTTAGTTTTGCATGCTTTGCAACTTTTAATAGAATATATGAGAAATTGAGTGTATTCAATAATTTTTGGGATAGAAATAAAATCTCCCTTAAGATGGCTAGTTTAGTCCCGACGATGGACTAGGCTAGATTTGGGATGACACACATACTGAGAAGCGGCCCAAATCGATGTTTATCCACCCCTAGCATTTATCAATAAATATTTTTTGGAAGACTTATATTTCATTTAATCTTGTTAAAATTCTTGTAACTTATCTATTTTTTTTATAATTATTATTATTATAATTATCACCAATTATATAGATTGTAATAAATAAACATTAATATTCTTACTTAAACCTAATGTGAAAAATTAAAAATACTAGTTGTAATTAAATAAGAGATTCTTTATGAATTTAGCGTTAAAATAGGAAAATATAATCCGTTTGAACAACATATCTAACTAGATAAAGAAAGTGTTGATCATGCTTTATTTTTGAAATTTAATAGCAGTATTTAGACATAGAAGTATTTAGACACTCAGGCTAGAGGTTCATTTTTGAAACTGTTAAGCCAATATGCCCAAGCTTAGATCGTTTTGGGTTAAAAGGACATTATTTGTCCAAAAAGGCACATATTTGTTGAAAGTTTAGATATTTGTCTATATGTTCAAATTTCATCATTTATTTATTCAAAATCTAGCTATCTGTTTATCTATTCAAAAGTCACCTTTCTGTTCACTTGTCACCTATCTGTCTAACTATTTGATCAAATGTACATCTATCTGTACACATGTCATTTGTCTGTTGACCTATCAGTTCAATGTCACCTATTTGTCCACGTCACTGCTGCCGTCTATATTTAAGAATATGATTTTTTTTTTGAACAACCAAATGAATGTTCACAAAATGTCTCTTCATCAAGTATGCATTTTTACTTTAAAAAAAAGGCACAACTTTCAACAATGAAATATTTCCAATTTACCTAGAAAAATAGCCTAAGCATGCCATGAATCTTCTCTCGTATTTTTTTTTTTCAAGGAACTTACAAAATTTTGTTAATTAGTGTTAAATTCTATAAAATAGTCTTCTTTAAAAATAAATTTGCGTTTGCTAAAATGTGACCACATAACCAAATCCAAAAAGATTGCCTTCTCCAGAATATTTGGCAATGTTGCTGGTACTTGAAAGATGAATTTGCTGAGAATCTACAAGACACAGAACTGTCAGTGTCCTATCCACCCTATGCCGGACAGGCATCTCGATAATCTGTTCCAGGCTAGATATAGGGCACTAAAAGTTCTCTGTCTTGTAGATTCTTGGCAGATTCATCTCTTAAGTACCAACAACATTGCCAGATATTCTTGATGAGGCAATCCCAAGGGTCGACGTATGCATATGTTGGGAGTGTGCTCTTTCTATAGAAGTGCACTAGCTCATCCAATGGTTTATTGTTTTTTTGTTTTTGTTTTGTTTTGTTCCCCCCCTCTCCCATCTAGGACTGTACTTGCTTGGCAAGTATTCATTTTCTAGAATTTCATTTCCTAATTGGGTTGTTTTTATCTAATCAAAAGTCCCCTTATTACCCAACTTATTAACATCCAAATGGGATTGCATTACCTATAAGTCATACTTTCACCAGGGTTTGACTAATGTCACGACCTTGACCAATACTATTACTGTGATAACCCAACCTGTAATAAACTTAATTACGCATGTGATTATGTGTTTGATATGAATTTGTATGTTAAATTATGTGAGTTCTTATGTGATTATGAATTTACATATGTTGAGTGTAGAAAAATCTATTGCAATTGGAACCTTGAACTGAAAACTTATAGCTTTAGAGGTGCTAGAAACTAAAATTGATTTCATATCTGTGTTTAACATGATTTTTGGAGCCTACGATGAAATTTGACAAAATTATGATTCGTAATAAATTAATTGAGCTTAATTAGCATGAACCTTAGATTAAGCCAACCTCATTATGTATGTGATTTTATGTTTAATTAATTAAGGAGATTTGGATTCTAATTGGTGATTACTCTAATGTAAGTTGGGATTTATGAGAATTTTGGAGTCTGATTCGTATTTGACTTTAACAACAATTTATTTTGGAATTAGAAATTAAGGTCCAAGTGGCTTAAGGAAGTGAAATTAATTAGTTTAATTTTAAATACGGACCCATTTGGGAGTTTAATTAATACTCTATTCAATTTAGTAAAATTGAGATTTTATTAATAGGGTCCGAATTGGAGTTGATTAAGTTATGAAGATTGGAAATATAGATTATTATGAATTAAATCTATTTATGAGATGTCCAATTTAAACATACTAGTTATTTATAAGGATTTTGGGTCTAATTTGAAATTGAAGGGCTTAGCGATTTGAGACACTCAAATTGATAATAGAAATAAGTTTAATTTGACATTTGGAGCCTTTTTGAAAATTTGATTAAGGATCTAATTCAGATTAATAAATTAAATTATGATTGGTTGGGCTTTAATTGAAGTTAAATTGACTAATCGAGTTATGAGGAATTTGTGATTAGTTATGATTAATTCTGAATGAATGGATTTAGACATGATTAACTAATTAGAAGTCAGGTAGCGATTCGTTTAATTAGGGATTTTATTATGGAATCAATTTAATAGTAGGGCCTTATAAGAGCTTAATTAAAAATTAAAGGAGTTTTGATGTAAATGATTTTAAAATTGATTATATTTTCTTGATTATTGAAGAGTTGTGTGTTTTTAGACAAGCCATGTATGAACCCAAGTCTTGAAATTATTTTAAAAGTTCAATTCATGTTTTAGAATTTGTGAGTTTGGAATTAGGCTTGATATGAATTAAATTTAAAGTTGGACAAATATGGAAATAAATTCTAATTTATATTTGAGAATAAAAAATTAGTTTGATTTTGAATTAAATTTCATACATGCAAATATTTTTGAAAGGGCTTTATAGCTTCAATTTATGTTTCATAGAATAAAGAAAGATGATTTTTGAAACATGGAGAATTTGGCACCAAATCACACACGCATACATAATTTTGTTGAATCTCATGAATTTGAGTGTCATTTCTACCATTTGAGATGAAATTAGAGTTTACATTTCACATGCATGTACAATCCATGAAAATGTAGAATTTATGTGCATAAGTTATGAAATTTAAGGAAATTAATTTGAAATAATTTGGGCTTGTATGATGAATCCTTGGAGATTTGAGCTTCAAATCTTGTAGAATTGGCATTATATCATGTTAGAAATTGTATGGTTGATATATATAGGACGAAACATGTAAGTTGTATCATTTAAAGTTATGTTTTGAAGCACAAACAACATTTTAGAAAACCCATAAATCTACTTCATCGCTCGAGTGGAGAAGTTACTGCTTGAGTGTAAAATGCAAGCAACCAGTATTTTTGTAGGCCAAGGGGTCTACTCGAGCGACCAATGTTGCGCTCGAGCGAGGAACCCTGTTTCAGAAAAGTTTGAAGAGCTGTTTCATGTCCCGATTTCCGTTCTCTTTTATTTCTAAGCACTCTTAGGCATACATTGAACATTATAAATCAATTAAAAGAGTAGAAAAGAAGCCTAAGAGAATTATACAAGTTAAGAACGGAATAAATTGTATTGTGACCCGATTTGAATGTGTATTATGAATTGTGTAGGGTCAACCACAAGGGTGAGCTAGGCATCTGAACACTGTGAGTAATACTTTAGTAAAGATATGTTCATGAACACATATGCTATTTTTAAATACTACTCATGTGTAAGTTTTATGGATTTGTGAATTCAAATTATGAATGAGCATTCTATTCGTCTGATTGTGCTAGACTCTGTAATGAAATTGAATAGTACAAATTATTTGATTACCTGGACCAAAGGTCAATCTGAATGAATATGACATGGGCCTAAAGGTCGTTCTGTATATTTGATTACATGGACCAAAGGTCGCTCTAAATGAATATGAAATGGGCCTAAAGGCCGTTCTGTATATTTGACAAAGGATATGTTTGATAAAAAGTGGGCCAAAGGCTATGTAATATGTGTGTCAAGGAGACGAAATGGGCCTAAGGCCGTCTTAATCGAATGCGATCATGATCACGACTCTAAATATGTGCATAGATATGAATATGGAAATGATGGACCTGAGGTCGTTTAGTATAAATATGCGCATAGATATGAATATGGAAAAGATGGACTTGAGGTCGTTCTGTATTATGATTGGGCTCGAGGCCGTTTTGTAATATCATTGAACAAGTATTTTGAACCCGAGATCGTTCTATATAAATGAGTATTTTGGACCCGAGGTCATTCTGTATGAATGAGAACTTGGACCCGAGGTCGTTTTGCCCCTCTGATACACCTTGAACATGATGGATTGAACTTGAAGTCGTTCTGACTTAGATTCACATGTATTATGCATAAGCATGAATTACTTAATTAAGAATCTCATTCATATAACTTCTTTACTTTGGTATTATTCATTGGGCATTAGCTCATTCTTTATTTATATATATGTAGGTGTAGGTGAGCAATTGGAGGATCAACATTAGAGTTTGCCCAGGAGTCCGCCTCTTTCTCAAGCCACCAAAGAGTGCCTCTATGTAGAGGCTTTGTTCTGTTTTGTTTTGTTAAGCTTGGGATATTCTTTGTACTTGGTTAGAAGTCCTTCACGTAGTGTGTGAGATATGATATAAAATATGTCTTCGTACATGCATATATGAAAGTGTGTTAAGAATGTTTTAATTACTACAGTTGATCATGTACGCACAACTTGATGGACATCATCATTTTTGTTTTACTTCCGCTTAAGGCCCCGATAAAGCTAAATATTTTGAAATTTTTTCTTTGAGGCCGTAGGTAATCTACGAATTACTAGCTAGTTGCGACGCTAAACCTATAAGGGCGGGTTTGGCTCGTGACAATTACACCACATGGCACATTGGCCTGAGGTCATGCTACATATCCAAGATCCTGGATCCACATGGTCTTACTAAAAAATACATTGCTATAAATCTCATAAAAAAAAGAATCTATTACTTTATATAGTCCCACAAGAAACTTATTTTATGAGATTAAATCTTGTTTTTGTATACTTCTATTTACACCACAAAATTACTTCATTATACACTTCATTTTCAATTTTATGTTATAATATTATCCCCATCTAAAATTACCAATAAAAGTCATAAATTTTAAAAATTTAAAATCTAATTTCTCATTACACCCACAGTAGAAAAGGGGAATATTCTTCTTTAACAGATAACCTTCTTCTTGCTGGTATTCGACCATTAGTTTTGGTCCTCACATTAATCAATGTCCAAAGACTACTTTCTGGGTTAGTCATAATCTATTTTTGCCGACTGTTACCTGTTCGTTATTTCTTTGTATGACTTTGATATGAGAGGCTGCTGATTACCTAGCTTCCTTTTTGGTTGTCATTATAGTGATTTTTTGTTCAGACTAATTGTAGACAGCTCACTTTGATTGACCTTAAGAGTTTGGGTGTTTACAAGCCTCCCAATGATCAAATGGTACTTAATTTATCCTTGTAATATTTAAAGTTGTTTGGGGTTGCTGTGTAAACCTGTTTTGGCTAAAAATGCAAAAATAACCATTTTACCCCTACACCCATTTTTAGCAAAAACCCAAATTTTTTTAACCCCGAAAAAGCGATAGAGGCCCGATTGTACTTCAATCGAATATATATTCCAAAATTAGTGATCAGTCTTATCAAAAACATTGATCGAAAAGCAATTCAATTTTTCTTGAGCCATAAGCAAGCCAAGGGTATGGGACCCTACACTTGTGCATGAATGCATAGCACATATACCTAGGCAAAATGTGCGCGTGCACATTAGTTGTGCGTGCAGACATCTAAGCGTGACAAGGTTATTTTTGGTAACTTAATTTTGGTACATTTCTGGTGGGAGGCGGAAGAGAAATGTAGACTCCCCATTTTTGACGACCTTTACGACTTGGATATCTTTGCAGGTACACCCGATGATGAGTTTGTTTGCTCACCAAGCGCTCGAAGTCCTTAGCAGAATGCCAAAAATTTGGGCCTTTCAAACCTTGCATCCTTTTTGTCTCATTTTTGGAACATGCCTTGGTCTTTCCAGCCTGCAACCTCTAGTGGCCTGCCGGCCATCCCTAGAGGCTACCGGCCATCACTTTTGGTTTGCCGGCCACTAATATGGCTTGCCGGCCACCAGTGATGGTCGGTTGGCCACCAATGATGGCCGGCTGACCACCAGTGTTTTATGTAGATTTTTTATGCCAGCTGTGCCAGCTATTTGCACAGATGCATGCATCTATCCACATGTGGAGGGCTGTGTCACACCCCAAATCCGGGCATGACTGGCCATGGCCCACAGGGACTTAGCCCAAGGCACACGTAAGCCTAACGACTAATCCATTAATCACATTGAGCAACTATACAAAAGTCCAGTAATAAATAACCAAACTCAATCCAGTGACATGCCACATGTATAAACGACAAAACCAACCGTAATCAATACCATCCAAACTTATGGGATATAAACAGCCCACATATTAAAATAATCCTAAATGAACCTCAATAAAATAAGAAGTATGCACAAACTTGATATAACAATCTAAAACAAAATAAATGTATGTCCTAAAGGTCCATGCAATTGAGTCCCTACTACGCCACAAATCCACTCTAAGTCCTTCTAACACCTAGAAGTGATAAAAAAAAAACTAAGTCAGCTGATAGTAAATACAGTTTTGAAAACAAGGATAAATTCTAAAATAAGATATATATCACAGAAACTAGATTGGCATACAGTTTGGTAAATACAATCTGTTTTAAAAAGAAGGTTTCACAGTTCAACACTTAAAATACTCATGTCTCGCAAGAACATGATAAATGACATTTTCCACTTAAAACAGATTATAGCATGAACACCAATAATTTTCTAGGTACCAAGAAAAATAAATAATATGCCACACAGTTCTCAAAGCTATAAGCCCCGTTGGATCCAATACCGAACTAAGAGTCATCCTCAGGGTGGCACCTGGGTCTTTTCTCGAAGACGATCCGATTGAAGGTCACCTAACTTTTTTTAAAGGTCTTTTCCTTACAATCGTTGAGCACTATAGTCATCACAGCCCAACCCGGATCTGTTCCCTAGTGGCCAGAGTCACCACACACAGTGGAATAATTTCCTTGGACTAAATACACATATGGTCACAATAATCATTACACATCAATTTCGCAAAACATGGTAGCTCATCATTATAAACATGAGACCAAAAAAATTAGTTTACAGTATGCCAATTTCACACATGTTTCAGAAATAATTTGATTCCATTGATAATATAATAATTTATCAAAACAGTTTAGTCTTGAAACAACAATTTAATTTTCCAACAGTTCAGAATAGGGGAACATTTATAAAAATATGTAGCATGAAACTACTCACCTGAAACCGAAATAATATAATCCTCGAATAAAGTATAAAAGTCCAACTAGTGCTCTGAACAAAGTATTAAAACTACACGTCACCACTAATTCAAACATACTAAAAGGAATAATAAACTAAGTGACCACAAACTAAAGCGCACTAACACGGCTCAACCCAGCTCACCGTTACTCTTAAATATTACCTAAATTCATGTTCTTCATGGTATAAAATCACCCAAGACATGGGTTCCGATCGAAACTTAACTAAAAATAACTTTAAGATAAAACAGAGTTTTAAACAAGTTTTCCCAATCTATTCGCTAACTTTGAAAATTACAAAACCCACTCCACGCTATTCAAAAAATTCCAAAAACCTCCAGATATCAACTAATATATCCTAAGTTTCAAACCCAATTGGTTTCACTTGATTTGCTTATCAAAATAATTATCTACAATTTATTATATCCAAACAGGTTGTTTTCTGCAGCACTATAAAGAAATTGACGGTTCTCTTAATATACACGAGTAATCAATGCAAGGAAAACAATTTAAGAAACTAGACTCATAACCGGTTCTAATGACGCTGATTTGAAAATTTTTGGATTTATACCCAAAGAGAACAACACTCCCGAATTTACTGTATAAAACCCATTTTCTGGACAGATTTGAACGCATCAGTTTATATAGATTTTGAGTCCCAAAAATTATGGAAAAATTCAGATATGAAATTAAATATTTAATTAGTCTACTGTAAAAATTTCAGTTCAAAATTCATTCGTTTGATATGGTTTCTTGATTTTTAAAGTTCGTGATTATGCGCAGATTTTTGAACTAAGAATAATACCTATTCTTTATACATGAATTTAACTCCTCAAATTTCTTAACAGTATATATATACAAAATACATAAATCTACAATCTCTCCATCAATGAACTAAATAATAATAGAGTAAGGATAAAGAACAAAAACAAAAGGAAGAAGAGAGATAAAGACCCACCACACACCAAAAAATCCTTCTTTGTTTGCAACCCTTTCTTTTTCTTCTTCTTATTTTCTCTCAACCCTTCTCTCCCGTGGCTGCTGTGTTTGCTGCTACTATAGTGTAGATTAGGAACCCTAGGGTTGTTATATATTGTATTAGGCAACTTAGGGTTACTTTATATATTTAAACAAAAAGCTCTAAATTATTATCTCTTTATATTATTTTATTTTCTATCCCATTACTTTAAATAAAATACAAGTATTAGTAAATCAAAATATACTAACTAATTGGTCCCCTATTATTTATCTATTTATTATAAATCTTGCCTCTAAATTAAACAATTTCACTTTAAATTTATTATAGGTTTTAAAATTAATTAAAAGACCTTCCAAATATTTAATTTGCACTTTAGGATTCACCACCAAAATATTTGAGATTGTAATATTATTATTATTTAATTATTTACTAGATTTGTGTATTCGGGTTCTCGCAGGCTGGATCTCCTTGTAGAAATTTCATGTTTTCTATATATAGGGACTCCCTCTCTTGTGTTTTGAGGCTAGAAAAATTTTAGACTCAAAATTTTTCCTCTCTACAATTCTCTCTCTATACAAATTCTCTACATTTTTGCCTACTTACACTACACTCTTGCCTACACTTCCTTAACCAAATCCCCTCACCTTTGAACTGAGGTTCTTTGAGGCATTCTTCGAGCTCTTGAAGCTGGTCTTGGCTTGGATTGTGGCCTAGAGTTACTCTTTGCTTCAAGAGGTAGAACATTTGCTTTATTAGCTTGCTTTACATACTTGTTTTCCTATTTTTTCCCACTATTTTGGGCTTTTTTTGAGCTATAAAAAACTTTGTTTTTATGGGCTAAAATTGGTGTTTTTGGCCATTTAAGGTTAAGGGGTGGTTCACCCCTCTTCATTCCTTGTTGTTGAGGCCATTTCACCTTTGTTTCTCATTTTAAAACCATCTTTTATTGGGCCTTTAAACACTGATTTTCAATGGTAAAAATCTGATTTTGAAGTCCAAATTTGGGGGGGTTAGCCTCCCCTCCTTGTGTCTTGTTTGTTAGCCTAGTTGTTGCCATACTTTAGCTTATTTTTCTAGTCTTTTGTACCTTTATTCCAACATGCTTTAGGCTCTATTTTGGACTTTTTTAACTTTGTTTTGGGTTGGTTATTGTATTTGAGCTTTGTATTGCATAGTTGTAGTGTAATAGTCCTCACAAGCTTGGTATTTTAGGCCTTTAGACATCACTTGTTTGAGTTGATTGCATGTTTTTAGTGCTTTTCACACTTAATTTCAGCACTAATCTCCTTTGCAACCTCCCTCCTTTCTTGGCTTTTAATTTTTCTTTGAAAATGGTTTCAAGTCACTTGCTTGCCTAGGTGTGACATTGAGGTGTCATACTTAATGGTTTAATCCCTTAGGGGGTTCAGTACCAACGGTATGATACTTCTTTCATACCCACAACAACTTGTGTTTTGAGCCCTATTTCCTTTAGATGACTTTAATTCACCTATTGGAGTTAATTTGAGTAAAGAATGGTTGGTAAAGTAAAATGAGTAATTAAAATTGGTGTGTTCAATAAGAATTTAACTTGGTGTGTTCAATCAGACGTTAATTGAACATATGGAACTTGGACCATTTCATACTTGCTAGTGATGAAATGATCCAAGTCTCATAGGTCAACTTCTTCCCTTGATCTCTCATGAAAGGGAGGAGGTTTGTGTCTCATTTTACATTTATTGAATTTGCACCTCTTGAATCACAAGCCATCATGCAATGAAATTGCTTAAGTTGATGGTTTGTGGCTTAAGTTCATCACTCCTTGGATTTGTTCATGAAAAGGAGGGGTGAGTTGTGTAAATAATCTGTGAGAATACCCTCTTTTTGCTCTGTTTGTCCTCTATTGCAGCAAGATAAACCAGTGCGTCAGTGGCCGGTAGACCACTTTTCATGGCTGGCACCTGGCTGGAAGACCACCATCTATGGCTAGCAGGTGGCCGGAAACATTCACTAGTGGCTAGCTGGCCACTGATGCAAATCTCAGCAGAGTGTTGGTAAGGTGTAGCAAAATGGTTCTGGAAATGTTCAACTGTGCAAACAGAGACTTTCGAGAGCAAAACGGAGGTCTATTCGGGTGGAAACCGAGCATGCGTGTGCACATCCTTCATTTCCTGAGGCAGAGTAGTCAATTAGCTTAATTTAGTTGCTTAGCTTAATTATTAGTTGCAATCGTTTTGTCATTATTTAATTAGCTTAATTAGTTGTAGCTAATTTGTTTGTGTTGTAATATTTAATTAGCTTAGCCTAGTCAAATTCTTATTTAATTAGCTTAGAGAGTAAGCTAATTATTCATTTTGGTTTGTAATAATTAGCTTAATTAGCTTAGTTTATTCATTCAAACTCTCCTTCGAGAGCGTGATGTAGTAAGCTGTATGTCTTCCAACCCCACGTCTTTCTTCCTTTTATTTACCTACTTTTGATGGTTAGATTAGGAACATGTTTCAATTAGCATATCGCATGCTTGCATCCATTCATCTTGTATTGCATGCATTGAGGCTCAGCGTATCATTCAAACTGCATTGTTATTTCAATACTTCGATGAATATGTGCTTAGACCGCATGTCTTGAATGAATTCATATGCCACATTAGTAGCCAAACTTATTAATTGCATAATTGCATATGTTGCGTTAGGCATTTTGTATAGTTAGGAATCATGTATATTTTTCTAACTCTTTTGTTTTATCTTATCTTGGAGTCCTAGGTGAGTTTTTCTTAGTGCTTTAGCATACTTTCATGATTGATTGGCCTGTCTAGCATACTTGCCATGAGGCTAAATGCTTACTTGTTAAACTACTTAAATGCCTGTGAATGAAGGCTTGTTGTTTAAATTGGAACGATTCGAAATGTACGTTTTAAGCCCACTTTGTTGAGTGGCAAATTCATAAACTTTAAGCCCACTTAAGGTGGCGAAATCAAACCCTTTTCGCAAAACAAACACGAAATTGAGTTGTTCGAATTCAGGCAAACTAGTCTATACTTGCTTGTACGCATCACATAGTAATGCCGGCCTAATAACCGGAACAAGAGCACATAATGTTGATAAAAATTATATCATGATTAGTAGAGGCCGATCTTTGATCGGGCGAGCGGGGGTGCTCAATTCGTGACCTTCCCCTCTTGTACCTAAGTTCCTAAGCTGAGGCAACTTCGATGATGACGGACACGTGGCCTTTAGCACGAGTCTTGGGTTTCCTAAATTTTTCCAAAATAAAAGATTTAGGTGGCGACTCTATATCTGGCAAAGTAGTCCAATTTGGGCATTTTTGATTTAGAAATCGATTTTCCAAAAGATTTGCCGGATTTGGACTCTTTGGTGTTTATCAATTTCACATTGCACTTGTGAGATTAGATTCAAAACCGCGGGAGTTTGAATAATAGGGCTTCTTTTCAAACTTCTGAAAGGGGGGAAAAAAAAAGGCAAGCTACAGTTTCTGGCGACTCTGTTGGGGATTTAGCAAACTTGACTCGAACTCATGATATGACATTTATCTACACTTATGTGTTTCCTTGCATTTGCATTTGCATTGGTGCACCTAAGTCACTGTGTTTGCCATCTGCTATTGTTGGACGGTTTGCCAGAGGCTTGCTTGGAGAAGCTTGCCAAAAGGCTAACCGTTCGTGGGCTTTGCCACAATGGGAACACAACCCTTAGATCTAGACTATCGCTGTACTGTTTGATCCTCTTTTCACTTCTCGGTGTTAGGTGTGAGAGGTATATTAGGTAGTCTTGTTGAGGTACCCTTTTTGACCAATCGGCCTAGTTGCATATCATAAGCCATAGAGACTGTTCCAAACTAGGGCAGGTTGCTCACCCGAATGCAAGATTGTGTGAAACCATTTTGCTTGAATAGCGAACCCTAGCTCCTGGTGAAACTAGGACAGGGTAACCCTACCCCATCATAGGCGTGTTTTGGCTCTCACTTAACTGGTATGTGCTTTTAGAGTGAAACTCTACAAGAATGTGCATATCAGTTGCAAGTTTGGATATCAGATTTGGGCGCAAAAATCAGTGTTGAGTACGATTCTGCAGCTTTTGATTACAACTGTGTGTTGTCAACGTCTAAGCTGAGGCACTATGCAGTTTATGATTTTTTTTTTCCTTTTGCTTTATTTCTTTTTGCAAGGTAGTTTATCACAATTACTTCGGACAGTTTGGTTACTCCCCAAGCACTCTGGACCCATGTATGGCGACTTTACAGATCCAGGGATCTTGTTAGAGGACAACCTGTGTTTTCTTCGCTCCCACTAGTTATGAGACAAAGGAGAGTTAGGCACAATTCACCAGTCCATCAGTCACCTTTTACTTCCGCTGTACCCAGTTAGGGACAGTCTTCTACATCCACTCCAGTAAGAAATTATTTGCCAGTTTCGATGGCACAGTATCCCCTGATTAGCATGGAAGGCTTGATCCGTAATCTCCAGCAAACCATTGAAGCCATGCAGTAAGATGCTGCTCACCAAGCCGGGTTCTGACACATCAAGCGAAAGTGATAAGCAGTTAGCAAGATAACCTGACAAGCAACATGCAGCTCCAGTGGGTATCCCAGCACCTGGAATCACTGTTACTACTCAGGCTGAGAATTAGGGCAACCCAATAGACCCTATCCCACTGCAATCCTCCAAGGCACTAGCATACCAAACTAAGCCGCCGTTTGAATTCGAGGTTGACCCCACTGTATTAAAGGTCAACAAGCCGGAGAAACTTTTCAAGTAGGAACAGGGTGTGAACTCATCCCTAACATTGAGGATGGATATACTGACTCCGCAATAACTCTGGCAGAAAGATTCAAGATGCCACACATAGACTGATTTGATGGCTATGGGATCCCATGGTCCATTTGCGGTTATTCTCAGACATCCTATGGCCAATGGGCCTCACCAGACTTCAAAAGCTATCACTTTTTGGCCGGACCTTGTCAGGGATAGCAACTATCTGGTATGCAAAGTTGGAAGACTCTGTGAAACAGGGTTGGAAGGAAATAGCTGAGGCCTTCATCGTACAGTACTCCTACAACACGCAGATCGAAGTCACAACCCGTGATCTTAAGGCAACCCGTCCAAAGCCAAAGGAGGGCTTCTCAGACTTTGTAACGAGATGGAGGGCCAAGGCTTCGATGATAACTACCAGGACGTCCGAGAAAGATCAAATCCGGATGGTGGTCCACATTTTGCAAGGGAAATTGTTGCAAAAGATGATTGTCTTGTCATTGTTCATATTCACTGAACTCCATGAGATAGGGGTTCAGATTGAAGATGTAATGAAATAGGGGTTGATAACTGATGAAAAAGAGCAGCCGAAGAGGCCTTTCATGCGTAGTTCCAATGCAACCACGATTGGAAGCACAACTGTGTGACCATCTGATATGAATACTGTCACTACTACAGCCAAGACAACCAACCCATTCGCCAGTACAAATCCGCAAACCTCAAGCAACCAGGCCCAATCTCAAAAGGTCTTTACCCTGCTCTATATGCCTTTATCCAAAGCCTTGGTGGTGCTGATAAAAAAAGGGTATCTTAAGCAGTTAGAACAACGCCCACTACCTGATCCTCTACTACCTAAACACAACCCAGCCAATACTGTGCTTTTCACCAGCAGCACCGTCACGACACCGACTAATGTTACAAGCTACGTCATGAGATTCAAGATCTTATTCACAATAAGGTGATAGCACCGCCTCAAAAGCCAAATGTAACCACCAACCCTCTTCCAGCCTACAACCAAGTCCTTCCACTCCAGAACTTAAATCTAATACATACACTGGCCATCCCATATGACCCCAGCGTATACATTACCTCTTCTCACCTACCCAAACTGGTTGTGTTCATTCTTGAAAGCACGAACACGTGCATGATGGACGCATCTACACTCCAACCTGAACCCGTGGTGGTGACATTGGCAGAAGGAGGGAGGTTAGTCTTGGAGGAGAGTGTTAGCCCATTGCTTGAGAGCTCTACAGGCTTAGTTGAAGAAGAGTATGATCCATGCTGTTATATTGTGCTAGTTGACCAAGCCAAGCTCGAAGTGGTATTGCCAACAACAGTGAAGGTCAGTGTGGTTCGAGAGGATGGCCCGAGCCAGGGTCTGGATGATCTAGCCAAGCTGGAAGAAGACTTAGACAATCTGCAATTCTACGATAAGCAAGATCAAGGAGACATGCAAAATTGATTGGTTGGATCTAAATGGGTTGACGGACAACTCTGGGTGGCTTAGTGATGAACCTGACCAAGAGGAAGAAACTGAACCAAAGCCTGAAGAAAAGGGATCAAGAGTAACTGCAGTGGCTAGAATGACTGAGGACAAGGGGAAGTTGCTGGAGAGCACCAGTATCAAGAATTTAGCTGAGGAATTGGGCGTCAAAAGTATTGTTGATACAAAGCAGGAAGCCGTATTGAAGCGGTTTGCGCAGGAAAGGGATCAAGACAAATAGGAAGCTGGAAAAGCCCAACACTCTATGGGGGATATCTCTAATGTGAGAATGATCAGATCGGAGCTGGACAATTGTTTGTCGGTTGCCAGAGGAGTATGGTGGGAAGACGATGATTTACTCTTGGCTCACACTAATAAAGATTGGGGTGGAGACCTACCGGACAACACCTGGTACTCTGAAGAGGTGAACCATATGACTAGAAGTGAGCGGTATTTCAAGCCGCCGCCCTTGGACCAAGCTGAAGCCTCTGGAAAAGATAAAAAGGTTGAGAAGCAGAAGGAAAAAAAGTTAGAAGAAGAGGTGGTGCTGAAACAGTTGAAGAAGATCCATGCCGATATTTCAATTTGAGGGCTGCTCATGGCTTCTTGGGTGCATCGACAAGCTGTGCTATCAGCTATGGATAAAGCCAAACTATCCATTGACACCACTCTGGAACAACTCGTGGGACTAGTTTTCATAGGTAGTGCCAATCCAACCCTAACCTTTTCCGAGAACGAATTACTGCCAGAAGGCTCAGCACACAACAGACTTCTGTACATATCAGTGGAGTGCAGAGAAAAGTGGGTGCCAATGGTATTGGTCGATACAGGGTCAGCTATCAATGTATGTCCGTCCTATATGGTTTATGCCATCAGCTTGAAAACAGCAGATTTCATGCCTATAGCCCAGGTGATTTGAACTTATGACAATACCAGCAGAGAGGCGATGGGTATAGTACACATCAAAGTTCAAGTGGGCCCAGCTCAACAGGATATTGAGTTCCACATCCTGGATGTCCCAGCCACTTTCAATATACTATTAGGGAGACCCTAGCTGCACCAGGTAAAAGCTGTCTCATCTATTCACCATCAAATGTTGAAATACCCCCATGGGAAGAGATGGATATTGTGTTCGGGAATTCATCTATACATCCTCCACTAGAGGTAACTGCCCTGTGCCCGAAATTATTCATAGCGAGGAGGATGTTTTCCTTCGTGGTTTCTGTTGGTTGAGGCAAACGATTGCAAACCATCTTAGTGGCTGATGAGGGCTTATATGTCAGTGCCTAATCAATCTGTTTCATGAACAAGCTCTAATACGTTCCAGGAATGGGACTGGAGAGAAGTGGTCGGAAAGGCGTTACCACACTGGCCGATGTGCCACATAATCCGCATGCCTTTGGTCTTGGCTATACGTCCACCAAAGAGGATTGGGTCAGAAAAGGAAGAGAGATGGCGGGAAGAGCCAAAGTTAAGCAGATCGGGAAGCGCTACGAACTTGTGCACAGACCAATCTAGGGAACCCTAAATGGTTATTTTGTTCGGGAGGGTGAGGACTTTCCATTTTGTGGTTTTCCCAAACCCTGTTTCAACTCTAAGAAGCAGCGGGTTCCCGATTTTGAAATTTTCTTTGACTTATAGCTGCAAGATAGTGATACAGAGGAAAAGGTTGAGCCAATTACTAGTAAAGCTAAGAAGAGCATAGAAAATGACTCAGACAACAGGGAGCTTGAAGTAAGGGCAGCATTGGCATGTCTCTTTTTAGATCCTCCGATCGACTCAGAGAGCTTGGGGGATAATTTGACTGTTTCCATGATCGAGGACCAACCGGGTGTGAACCCTTCTAGCAGCATTTTAGATGCATCTGAAGCACCATCCCTCGTTTGGCATCTAAAGAAGGGCTACCTATCTAGTAGTTCTGAGTCAAGTAGTGAGCCAGAATTTGATTCAACAGAGTTTGTAGAGTCGAAATCAGATTCCAGTTCTTTTGAGTCTGGGTCCGGTATTCCTGAGGGTGGTAACCTGGATTCCAAGGTTTTGTCCAGGTCGTCCTTTTGTTTTGCTTTTGAGTCGGTTGTAACCAAAGAACTGGATGAGCTTAACCTTGTGAATGAGAATGCCACTGCAGATTCTGAGTATTTCCCTATGCCGCTTGTTTATTGCATTGATCAGGACTTTCAAAATTTTAATGAAAACGATGAGGAAGGAATTCCTCTGGTTTTGAAAATTTTGATTAATCGAGAAGATGAGAGATTTGCAACACCCCTTGCTGATGAAATCATTGCTTTTAATATGGGTACTGAGAAGGATCTGCGTCTAGTCTAGATCGGGTCCACGTTGTCTTCAGAGGAGCGCAAGTGCTTAGTCACTTTATTAAAAGATTTCAAAGATGTTTTCGCATGGTCCTACGAAGACATGCTTGGAATTGATCCTGAGATTGTACAGCATCGGATCCCTCTTGACCCCGAGGCCCGACCTGTCAAACAAAAGTTGCGGAGAATATGTCCGGATTGGGCTTTGAAGATTAAGGAGGAGGTCACTAAGCAGATAGATGTAGGGTTCTTGTTAGTATCTGAGTATCCAACTTGGTTGGCCAACATCGTCCTAGCGCCGAAGAAAGATGACAGAATTCAGGTGTGTGTGGATTTCAGGGATCTGAACAGAGCCAGTTTGAAGGATGACTTTCCTTTGCCACACATCGCTGAATTGGTGGATTTCACCGTGGGTCATACGTTGCTCTTCTTCATGGATGGATTTTCTGGGTATAACCAGATTCTGATGGCGCTTGAGGACAGAGAGAAAACCGTCTTCAGTACGCTGTGGGGAACCTACTACTACAAAGTGATATCGTTTGGGCTGAAGAATGCTAGGGCTACCTATCTAAGGTTTACAAATTCTGCATGATATGATCCATAAAGAGGTCGAGGTGTACGTGGACAACATGATTGTCAAGTCCAAAGAAAGAGAGGGCCACTACACTGGCTTGAAAAAATTCTTTCAACAGATCAGAGAATACAGACTAAGGTTGAATCCACAGAAGTGTACTTTTGGCGTAACAGCAGGGAAAATGCTGGGTTTCTTGATCACACAGAGATCCTTCCAAAATCAAGGCCATCCTAGAAATGCCACCACCAAGGATTGAAAAGGAGGTGCTAGGATTTCTGGGTAAAGTGAAATTCATAAGACGGCTTATTTCTAAATTAACCTTGACTTGTGAACTACTTTTTGGTCTCCTAAAGAAAGGAAAGAGGTTTCAATGGGATGATCAATGTCAATTCTCTTTCGAGCAATCAAGTAGTATCTTCAGAATCCGCCCGTGTTATCAACGCTAGAGCCAGGAAAGCCCTTGATTCTGTATCTGTCGGTCATAGACACGACAATGGGATGCATGCTTGCTCAAGAATCTGAGGGTAGGGTGGAGAAAGCCATCTACTACTTGAGCAAGAAAATGCTAGACTGTGAGACCCGTTACACCCCATTGGAGAAAACTTGTCTAGCCTTGGTATGGGCAAACAGGAAGTTGAAGCACTACTTGTTAGCTCACTCTATAATTTTTGTTTCGAGATTAGATCCCATCAAATATCTTTTTAAGAAACCAGCACTTACAGGTAGGCTACCCCATTGGTTGCTTCTTCTCTTCGAATTTGATCTGAAATATGTCACTTGCAAGTTGGTCAAGGGGAGAGCTGTGAGGGAGTTCCCAGCAAATCAACCAGTGGAAGGGGATGGAGCAGTAGAATAACTGTTCCCAGATGAAGCCATTCAGCAAGTCGAGGAAGAGATTTGGACAATGTACTTTGACGGAGCGTTTAATCAGTATGGTTATGGGATGGGTGTGTTACTGATAGCACCCCATAATTCCCATATATCCTTAGCCTTCAAACTCCGGTTCAAGGTATCTAATAACAAAGTAGAGTATAAGGCATGTATCACTGGTTTGGAAGCCATCCTAAAACTAGGGGCAAGCAGGTTTGACATTATCAGGGACTTGAACCTAGTTGTGTCTCAAGCTAATAGAGACTGGAAGGTCAAAGGAGAAAAGATGAAGATCCATCACCAAACCGTAGACGTTCTAATTCCTAAGTTTGAGGAGCTGACTTTCACGCATCTGCTAAAAGAGGACAACAGGTTCATTGACGCCTTATCAACTCTATCATCCATGTTAGACATCCCGCTTGGAGTCCGGATACATCCGATCATCATTGAACAGCGGTATGCACCGACCTACGAGACTATCGCCGCAATAGATGAAGCACAAGATCAAAACCCTTGGTACTATGATATCTAGAACTTCTTGGAAAATGAGGTTTATCCACCACAGGCAAATGCCAAAGATAAGAGGTCAATACGGCGGATGGCCGTTCAATTTATCATCTGCAGAGGAAAACTGTACAAGAGGGGTCATCTAGAAATGCACAAGTTGTGTGTCAAAGCACAGGAATCAAAGCGCTTGATGGAGGTGATCTATGGGGGAGAGTGCAGAACACATATGAACGGAGTAATGTTAGCCCGAAAGACTCTTAGGCAAGGTTACTACTGGTCTACCATGGAGGAGGATTGTATCGGTTTTGTTCTGCGATGCCACAAATGCCAAATTCATACTAATCGCATGAATACCCTGTCGTCGAAGTTGTACAACATGACTTCACCGTGGCCTTTCTCAGTCTGGAGAATTGACATCATTGGCGCGGTCACACCGAAGGGGCCAAATGGGCATGAATACATTCTGGTGGCAATTGATTACTTCACGAAGTGGGTGGAAGCTCAGTCTTATGCAGTGTTGAAAGCAGCGCATGTGGCTAAGTTCATCTGAAACAATATCATTTGCCGATATGGAGTCCCAAACGAGATCATTTTAGATAATGGCTCCCACTTCAAGAAAGAGGTGGTCGAGTTGTTAAAGAAATACAATATGGTTTTCCATAAGTCATCTACATACCGACCGCAAACCAACGGAGTTGTTGCGGCTGCCAAGAAGAAGAACATCAAGCATATTCTGCAAAAGATGGTTGAGACCTACATGAACTGGCCAGATAAATTGCCATTTGCACTCTGGGGTTATAGAAATTCAATCCATACGTCTACAGGGGCAACTCCTTATTCTCTTGTCTATGGGATAGAAGCTATTCTGCCAATCGAAATAGAAGCCTCATCACTGAGAGTTGTAGCTGAGTGTTAGAAAACAGAGGCGGACTAGCAACAGAGCAAGTTCGAAGAATTGATGTTGTTTGATGAGAGAAGGTTGAAAGCATTGTACCATATTCAGGGTTATCAACGTAGGATTGCTAGGGCTTTTAACAAGAAAGTTAAGTCTCGGAATCTCAAAGAAGGGGATTTGATGTTGAAAGACAACGGAGCTCACATCCATGACCCTAGGGGTAAGTTCAGACCCAATTGGACTAGTCCTGACATCATGAAAACTATCTTGTCGGGTGGAGCTATTATTCTCATGGGCTTCGATGGCCAAGAATTTTCCCAACCGATCAACATGGACAAGTTGAAGAAATATTATCCCTAAGAGGCTCGGTAGTGTAGACCGCCCGAACATCCCGGCTCCACGCGCGAGGGCACAAAATTATTTTGTTCATTAACTACTACAGTTCGGACTCAATGTCACGGTTCTAAATCTAATCTTGCAAAGTGCAATGCAAGATTGATAAATCACCAAAGAGTCCAAATCCGGCAAATCGTTTTGGAAAACTGATTTTAATAAAAAAGTGCCAAACATGGATTGCTTTGCCAGATACAGAGTCGCCACCTAAATATTTTATTTTGAAAAATTTAGGAAACCCTAACTCGTGCCTAAGGCCACGTGTCCGTCATCACCAAAGTTGCCTCGGCTTGGGAATTTGGGTACGAGAGGGGAAGGTCATGCAATGAGCACCCCCGCTCGCTCGATCAAAGGATCGGCCTTTACTAACATGGTATGTTGTTTTTGAAAGCACATGTGTTCTTATTTGGGTTTATTAGCTAACCCTACTACGTGATGCGCACAACATGCAAATATAGACTAGATCGCCTAAATTGGAACAAAACATCTCATGTTTATTTGTTTGAAAATGGTTTGAAGGTGCTACTCGCAAGTAGGCTAAGACGTGGATTTTGCCACCGTCAAGTGGGCTTAGAAAACAAGATTTTGCCACTTCGCAAAGTGGGCTTAAAACTCGCATTTCGATGAATTGTTCCAATTCAAGCAATCCAACCTTCATCCACCGGCATTCATGCAGTTGAACATTTAAGCAGTTAGCCCCATGGTAAGCATGCTAAACATGGCAACACTTACACGCATGCAAGATGCTAAAACTTAAACACTTATAGTGTACTCCGAGCCTAAACAATAACTAGTTAGAAATCATGCACGATCCTAGTTTATGTTAAAAAAAATGGCTAATGCAACACATGCAAAATGTAACTAAAAATAGACTCGGCTATTTTAAGATGGCATATGAAATGCAACTTGATAACATGCTATTGAACACGTATTCAAGTAAATGTATTGAAATACAATGTAGTTTGTATGATGCGCCGAGGCCGGTGCATGCAAGACAGATGGATGAATGCAAACATGCAAACATAAGGATGCTAATCAAAATATGACCTAGAACTAACCATCGTAAGCGGTTAAGTAAAAGGGAGAAAGACGTGGGGTTAGAAGATATTCACACACTCACGCACACTTATTACAAAATTCGCCCTCTCGACGGAGGGTCCAAATGAGTACACTAGGCTAGTCTAACTAATCTAATAATCTAATTAGACTAATTATTACATAATCAAATTTAATAACTAGCTAACACTAAGCTAATTATTACAACACGTTAACTAATTAACAAATTAGCTAGTTTAATTACAAATTCAACAGCTAACTAACAAGTATAGCTAATTACAAATTACAAAGCCTCAGCTCAGTTCAAAGAGTTTGACGATGCATACTCATCGCCTCGCTCGGAAATCCGTTGCCATACCTTAAGTTGCCTTTGTTTGCACTGTTTTAGACTTCTAAAAATTGTGCCAATCTCCAAAACACTTCTAATTCACCTCATGGACATGCTGAGAGGTCATCGGCCAAGAGGTATGTCCATCGGCCAAAGGATAAAGGTCATCGACCAATTTTGAGGCTATCAGCCAATTATTGATAGTCGATCAGCACACTAGATAGCCGATTGGCCATCTCTTCCTATAAACTCTCCTTTTTGCTGCAACAGAGCACAAACAGAGGCATGGCAATGTATTTGCAAGAAAAAGTGTGTGCAACTACACCCCTTACCATGTCTAAGGCTCAAAGGTGTGTAGTGCTCGGCTCTCGAGCCATCAATCACGCATTCCAATGCATGATGGCCAAAGAGGCCGAGTTGCACAAATCAATATCACATGAATGCACAAAAGACACAAAAATGCCTTAACGTCTATCATGCATGATCAAGAGGGTCGGCGACCGAGAATTGAGGCACGTTTCATCACTTCAAGAATGAAACATCTCTCGTTTCTCGTGTTTGGACTAACACCCTATCCAAACACAATGCAATGCATGCATAACTTAACAAAGCTAATGGCATGCAAACAATGTGATGCAACATGAGCATGCAAGCACCATGCAATGCAACTCAAGCATGCAACAACAATACAATGGAACAAGCATGCAACAACATGCTATCTAATCAACATGCTAAACATCATAAACATGCAACAACATGCAAATAATAATGTCATGCAACAATATGAAAACAACAATGCAATGGCAAGGACCATGTAATGCAACACTTAGTGGACTTAAACCGCATATGGACAGACCTAAGAGGGTCCAAAACAGTGGCCAAAATGCTATGAAAATGAAGTACGAAAGCATATACAAACATGCATACACTTTGGCTCACAAATAAGGTATGAAGATAACAACTCTCAAGCATGAGCAAGGAGTGACAAACATGGAAGTGTGACAACACTAAGTGCTCTGAAATCAAGTATGAAATGATGCCAAATCATTCAAACGACAAAAGCATGGCATGCTAGAAGGCTCAAAGCTCGAAATTAGCATAGGCACTTGCACTATAGCTATGCAATACCTGAAGCATATGGCCAATGCAACCCGAAATAGTCCTAGAGCATACCAAAATAAGACTAAAACATGCTAGCATGAAGGACATGAGGCATGAACTTGCAAGGCTAATAAAAAGTATTACACTACACCTATCAAAACCAAGCACGAGGTGACTTCAACAACAAAAATTAGGGTTATATCATGGCAAAATGAGACCAAATACGCACTGACATGGTAGCTTACAAGCTTAGGCAAAATGGCATACGCAATGGCTCATTCTTAAGGCATAAAGAACCAACTCCTTAAAGCACTGAAAGAGTGACAAATGCAAGTGTATGATCACACTACATGTACTGAAATCACATTTCAAATGATGCCAAATCATGAAAATAGTCCAAGTAATGCATGCTAATGGACTCAACACACAAAACTAGTGAGCTAGATTGAACCATGGCTATACAAAGCAATGCATGTATGACCAAAACAACACAAATCAGAGCTTAAGCATGGTAAAACAAGGCTAAAAGCTTTTTGGAGTTGAGCCAAAATCATGCTAGAATGATGATCAAAGGCATGATGTATGTTAAGGCAATAAAGAGGATTGCTCTACAAGTGCATGGTACATGCAAGAGGCTATCAAACCAACCTTAGAGAGAGGTGTGTCATGCTGAAACAAGGTCTAATACATGCTAAGATGGAGCCAAAACAAGCTTAACAAACATGTTACTTTTATGAGCTATCAATACAAGCATATAAGACACAAGGAGAGGGGATGACCCTCTCCTATTTAAGGCCTCAAAACACTCTTTCCACCCCTGAAATTCCTCTGGAATTCAGTGGTAGAAAGGTCATGCAAAGACAAAAAAAAAAGTCTAAAGGGGTGGTCCAAAACAAGACAAAACAAGGCACTCAAGGGGGTAGATCACCCCCAACACCAACATGACGTTAAACCATCATTTCAAGCACATGAAAATAAAGCTTTTCACAGTTAAGAGTTAAGCCAAAATAAGCACACAAGTAAGGCTAAGTAAGCAATGAACACAAAGCTTAAAACGAGGTTAGTGACTCACCCCTTGTAGAACCACTTCAAAGAGGTAATTCCAGCAACTTTCTGAGCTAAAAACCAAACTTAGAGTTCAAACAAAACCCTCAAGTACCTCAGCAATAAGAGTATGGTTTTCTAGTAGGTGCTTTAGTGCAAAAGTGTGAAGAAATTACACTTTTGAGCACAAACAAAGGTAAATATGTATATATATATAGAGAAAATATATATATAAAGAGAGAGAGAGAGAGAGAGAGAGAGAGAGAGAGAGAGAGAGAGTGATATATAACTTCTATGTCAATTTTTCAGAACCTCTGGAAAGGGAGAGGGGTCTCTCTTCTTATAGAAATTCAATTCCTAAGCATGTCGAACAAGCTAAGGACTTGAATCAATCCCTCTATACACGTGTATGGAGGATGAAATCTGTGCTCACCAGCTGTCACAGCTGGCACAAAAATATCTGCAAAAGTAGGTGGAAAGGTCTCGGTGAAAAGATATGGCCGATGGACTAAAAAAGTGCCGATCAACCAAAAAGAGTGCCGATTGGCCACCACAAATGGCCGATGGCAAGAAGACAAGGCCGATAAGCACAAGGCTTGGCTGATGGGTTGTAGGGATGGCCAACAAGCCACCCTCTTCCCTCAGAAGTAAAACCACAAATTGAGAGACCTTAAGGCAAGGCATGCAGCCGAGACCTTCGGGAACTCAAAACGAACACGAGGATGGATGATCATCGAGTGTTCAAATGATGATGTCTAAGTCTTGAGAACGGTCAAAAATGGGGTGTCTACAGTTGTCCCTCTTTGACAGAACTCGAAAGTCATAAGATGACGGGAGTGAATGTCAAAGCCCAGAGATGACCCATTTTCGACAAAGCCGAAGACTTAGACAAGCATACATGATAACAAAGAGATGCGCCTGCAGGCAAGGGCAAGATGCAAATGATATGCACAATGCCGAGCATAACTTATGATCATGCAAAGAGAACTGTAATGAAACATTTATGCAAAACAAATACAACATTTTAAGCAAGCGAATAAGAAAGAATAGTCCCACACATTCCAACAGAAAGGATGCAAGAAAATTATGCAATTCTCACTATATGCAATTCTCACTACATCTCACTTGGAGAAGACTAAAAGCGACTACCGAGAATAGCCGGAGTCTCAAACACAACATCTCTCAACGTATCACACGCAGGAGAGGAAAGGATTGTGCAAGAAAGCACAGTCATCCAGACATGTGCCAAATGTGAGAGGAGAGAGATACCTCCAAATGCATGTCAAACGCGAGTGGAGAAGGGTAGCAGTCAAACTAAACCGGGACTTCTCTTGAATGAACCGTACATACAATATCGTCTGGTTTCACCAACTTCAAATGAACTGTACATACAATATCGTGCCAGCAAAAGAATGAAATTAAACAAGTACAATATAGTAGAAACACACGTTCAACATTAGATCAAGAAATCATTTCAACATGAGATAAACACATGCATATCCAATGCGATTGAGAAGGTGCATAGCAATGCAAGTGAAAAGATGCATGACAATGCAACTAGAACAAGCATAACAATGCAAGTAGGGCATGTGCGACAACACAAATGAAGAGTGCATAACAATGTAAGTAAAGCATGCGCGACAACGCAAGAAAAGTGCATAACAATGCAAGGAAAAGCATGCGCGACAAGGCAAGCAAAGTGCATAACAATGCAAGGAAAAGCATGCACGACAACGCAAGCAATGTGCATAACAATGCAAGAAAAAACATGCGCGACAACACAAGCAATGTGCATGACAATGCAAGGAAAAGCATGCGCGACAACGCAAGCAATGTGCATGACAATGCAAAGAAAAGCATGCGCAACAATGCAAACAAAACGTGCGCGACAACGCATATAGTGTATGCATATCAATGCGAGTGAGATGTGCATGACAATGCAAACAAAACGTGCACGACAACGCATATAGTGTGTGCATAACAATGCAAGTGAGATGTGCATGACAATGCAAACAAAGTGTGCGCGACAACGCATATAGTGTGTGCATAACAATGTGAGTGACATGTGCATATTCAATGTAAGCATGGTAAAGGAATGTTATCCACAATGTTGAGATGCAACTTTAAAATGAGATGAGGCATGCTCAATGCAAGAGCGAAAAGACGTATAACAAGTGCGCACCTTACAAACATGACGAAACACTCATAAGGCAAGGTATTCAAAAGCAATTCTTGAGCAATTCTTTCAATATACAAAAGGATACGAAAAAGGATACACCTCATGCGTATCGAGTGCCGCACACGGAAGACACAGTTCGGGGCCACCACGAAGGCCGCTTAAGCTTCATAAGTGTATTTTCTTGCACTTTCTAGAAAGATGAAAATACCAATCAACAGAACTATCCCAGGAAAGGGAATTAAAGATCCATCGGCCACAAGGGGGAGCCATCGGCCATCAAATGAGCTTATCGGCCAAATATTTAGCCGATCGGCCAACAATTTGGCCGAATCGGCCAAAAGTGGCAGATTCGGGGCAATTTTGTCCATTTGCTTCGGGTCTTTAAGTATAGGGCTTCAAACCCTATTTCCTTACTTCTCCTTAGCCGAAATTCCCTCTCCTCCTTCTCTAGGTCATTTTTTTTTTTTTTGGGTAAGTAAGTAAACTCTAGGTCATTTTCTTTCCTTCAATCCATGCTTTTCTCCCATTTTCAAACCTCCCGCAACGTTCGATTCGCAAAACCGTTTTCATTCTCAACGTTTTAAACTGATTGAAACGTGAGTTAGGTGTTTTTTTCTTGATTTCCATCACTTGGCGTTTGTTTCCCCCGAGTTAGCCTTGGTTTCCATGCCTTCTTCCGTACTTCGACATTTTCTTCTATTTTTCACCCCTCAGGGTTGACTTTTGGTTGACTTTTGGCATTTTTGCCACTTTCCATACCCTCGACCATTTTTGCACTCTTCTTGAGATGGCTGACGATATTCCACGGGGTGGGACTCCTCCAGATATGGATACGGATCTCGAGGTAGAGCTTTTACCTCTTAGTGTTCGACCTTTCGATCCGACGACATACTGGCCCGCGATACATGTATTGCCTCTCGACAGTATTTGCCAGTTTAGGAGCTACACGTGAGGTGCGCCATTGGAGCTCCTGCTATGCGAGCCGGAGTCGCACCTTTCTTATGGCGCCGCTAAGGTATACTCTTTCTCTTTACTTTCTGCAATATAGGTCATATACCTTGAATAGCTGATACTGCCCCTTATCTGATCATCACAAACACACTTGTAAATCACATGCTTAGTTCACCGTGAGCACACTCATATATGATATCTGTGTAAACTCGAACACATGCACACACACTGCATTTTCATCAATTCTGAACATATTCAAACACTGTATTTCAGACACTACTTCGCATTTGTTTGTTTTGAACACAGGAAGATTCCCGTGCTTTTCGGGGTTATGGGAATACCATCGCCCGAGGTTGGTACATGGAGCTACCTGACAAGGTTCGCCACATCGTTGATGAGGCCGGCTTCGGCATTTTCTGCATGGGACTCTCGCGCCTCACTGCGAGTCGGCCCCTTCTAGGCGCGCTAGTGGAGAGGTGGTGGGACACCACCGATTCTTTCCATCTTTCCGCAGCAGGGGAGATGACGATGACTCCCTTTGACTTCTCTATGCTCACTGGCATTGGAGTAAGGGGTGATCCGATTCCCTTCGACACCGACATGGGCAAGTGGGATGCTGCCCAGATCTTCTTGCTTGGCGCTTGCCCACCTCTCTCCCAGCCAGGGTTCGTGAGGTATTCTTGGTTCGAGGACCAGTTCAGAGTGCAGATGTCGACGACCCGCGAGGAGGTCGAGCAGTATGCCCGAGGGTTCATTATGTTCTTGCTGGGAACCACTCTTTTCGCTGTCTGGGCGAACACAGTTGGCCTCTATCTGTTGAGTGCGCTGGTGGATGTAACTGGGATTCGACGCTACGACTCGGGTGGCGCAGGCTTGGCCACGCTTTACGGGTACATGAGCTCTTCATCCCGCCGCAACGGACATCTACTAGGAGGCTACTAGCAAGCCTGGGAGGTAAACCTTCTCTTTCTGTTTTACAGTTTTGCCTTACACTATTTGTACACCACACACACTGTATACACGCAATCTGCTTTATACTGGCTGTACAATGGACACACTGCACACCATTCTCTGGTTTGTGCTTTATCTGCATACTGGCTTACTAACAAGCATACTCATTTTTACCCTATTACACTCTATAGTTGTGGGTGTAGGCCTACTTTCCGAGGCTTGCTCTAGAACCGGAGGTGGAGATGCCCCTTGTTGTCCCATATTCTCATCGATACGATGTGAGGTGCGAGCGGAGACCGTGGGAGTTTTTCATGTTCTTCCGCAGATACTTCGACACCATTACCGCAGCAGAGGTATTTCAAACATTACAGTTTATTTAAGCTTCGCTTTACACTGTACTTTCAACAGCAGATAACAAACTGTGTATCCTGTCATTTGTAGATCACCTGGCAGCCCTGGGCCGCGTTGCCGGATGCAGTGAGAGACCAGTACATGGGTGCTCGGGAGACTGCCCGATTCCGAGTCTTACTGGAGGGTCTAGTTTGCCGAGCTTGGTACTTGAGAGAACACTTCTTGCGGCAGACCCTTGGTTTACCTGAGCAGATAGTTCTGAGGCCACCTCCCATCCATATGAGGCATATAGAGAGGTACACCCTGCAGGAGATGACCGATTTAACGATTGGTTGGGACGCTAACTTTTTTCGAGATGAGGGCGACTACACCACCTTCATCGAGACTCATCTTATGTGACCTCTGGCCAGTGCTCGTCGAGTTGAGAGGGAGAGGCCTGCAGCCCCTGTGGGAGGAGTGGGAGGAGTGGGAGAACCGAGGGTGGCTCAGGCCCGCGATAGGAGTGGGTCCCAGAAGGGAAGGAGAGCGGAGTGGCCAGAGCTGCCTACCACCATGACATGTCGAGGACAGGGTGGGGAGACATATCAGATACCCATCGCTCCTCCTCCGACTGATCGTGAGCTCGTCGGAGTTCGCGGCTCGACCCCGATATGTGCTATACTCTTTACTCTGTACAGTCATTTCATTTCATTTGATATCCCGCAGAACACTAATTACTTCAACACGTTTCCAGGCTTCCATCGAGTATACTAGACAGGCTCTGGAGTTGTCAGCCTCAGTAATGGGGATGCTATAGAGGGGCATAACCTGTTGAGCATTTACAGTATCCCGGTAAATTCTTTCAACCTCAGTCCCAAAACTTTGCATAATCTGTTCCATACATGATCTGATACATCACATTATCCATACGGCACTTGATACACTGCACTCACATACCACTCACGGCACTGATACACTGTAACTTATATACTCATACACTGTACTCATACATTGTATTCGATACCATACTCGACTTTGCATAGCATAACTGATGCATTTGCCTGTTGTTCTTTCCAGGCCCCATTTAGGATCTTGGCCATGAGGGTGCTTCAAAGAAGACCTTGAGACTGCAGGAGCGGAGAGTAGGTCGAGGATCTCAGTCTTGTGCAGCAGCCGGCGTATTCACTCTGGGAGTAGCTCACGGGTGCTTGCCCCATATGATGACGAGTTTGATGCAGAGGCAGAGTCGTCTCAGGATGAGGGTTATAACGACTCAGATTTGAAATTCACATTGGATTGATGTATAGTGGTGCCCGTCACCTTAAAAACTTGTATGGTTGTCGGACTCTTGATATTAATGGGTTGGCAAGTGAACTTTAAATATTATAATTGAGGACCCTTGGGTGATGTTTGGAACCTTGATTGAAGCCTTAACAAGATATATAGATAAGATTAGATAAAAAGCCCCAAATTTGAGTGTGAGTTTTTGACCAACCGTCACTTTTTTTCCCTTTTCTTCTTCCATACTTAGAATTTGAATGTGAGGTTGGAACCATTGGAAAGCTTGTTTTTGGGGCTTCAATTTGGACACAAAAATGACCTAGAACGGAATCCCGATGAGAGAATTATATCCGTTTGAAGTTTTCACATCTGTGCTGGAAGCAGGTCCGCACGTGCGGGGATAGCGGCGCACGTACGGGACAGCAGCTCAAAAACATGATTTTTGGACCATTTCTTACATTTTCTTTTCCTTTCTTTTTCTCTCCTCCTCCATGTCTGAAACCCTAGCCCCCAAAACCTTGATTTCCTCCACTTTTATCAACAAATCCACCATGGATCTTGCATCAATGATAGAGAACAAGAGAAGATCAACATTTTTTTCAACCGATTGGAATTTTGAAATTTTAGAGGAATCTCATCAAAGCTTGCTTTTCTTGAGGTAGGGGTCCTAGTTCTCTTTCAATGCTTCCATTAAAAGATAGATTTGTGGTATTTTGGAGTATATAAATGCAAAATCTACATTTTGAGTATATAGTTATATTATGGAAATTTAGGGATTTTGTGTTTGGAGAGTTTGGGGTTTTATTGTTGGGTTTAGATTATTAATTATGAACCTAGGATGTATAATCAAGGGGAAATTGGAAGAAAAAGTAATGAGTTAAGAAGTTTGAGTTTTTCTTGAAATTTCTAGATTTTCTAGAAACCCTAGGTTGATTTATGATGATAATCGATGATTTGGCCCAAATTGAAAGTAGAATCATGAAATTGGTAGGTTGAATTATATGTGTACAAGTTTAATTGGAATTTGGTTGTATTTAAAAATCATATTTAAAATTTGCGAATGAACTTTGTTATGAGCATTGCAAGTTATGTTATAATGAGAAAGGAAATTTGGAAATTTGGGGAAATGATTTATTAATGTTTTAGATGACATAATAGAATGTTGAAATGGAATTTAAGAATTTCTTTTGAAATATGTTGAATTATATTTAATGGTGTTGAGTTGAATCATGTTGATTTTGGTTTTGTGATCTAAAATGTAGAGATTTTCAAAATGGGTTTAATCTCAAATCATTTTATTAAATTCCTAGTGGGTTTGTTTAGTCATTCAACTCTAGAGGATGATTTAATGGGGTTCCTTTATGGGGATGGGAAATGTCTGGTTTTTGGTGAAAATACTAGAAATTTAGAGATTTTTAGGGAACATGGAAATGTTCATAAAATCCTTTCTTTCTTTGAATAGAAGATGAATGGGTGTAAATTCCATAATGTGTTTTGCAAGATTGGTAATCTTTTATATATATATTGAGTTGGAGAAATAGGTTTGAAAACTTCATGTGTAGTCCTTGGTGCGGCCCATGTTGCAAAAATTTGTTCGCTCCGTTTTGCGTGCTTAACCCTTTAGTATCTTTGAATTTGTGTCTAGTGCCCTTAAGATGCCTGTAAATTCATTCGAAGTAAAATGAAGCAGGAAATGGATTAAGAAAAGAACTTACGTATAAGTTGTGCATGTGTGTAGGTCACAACCCGAGAGGGACAGGCACGCTGTTGCAGCACTGTGAGTAATAGTACAGAAATGTACATTTTATTTACCGTTGATGATTAATGCCACTAACGCTTTGTTCCTTGTAAGTATTTACACGAACATTTATGATGATTGGGAATCAATGTGAACGTTGAAAGATTTGCGTACACCGGTATGACTTTAGAACTTATGTTCATCCTTGAACAATGGTATCCGTATGAACCTAAGATTATTCAGTTAATAAGTCATTGAGTGTGAACACTCTCGAAGAACCAGACAATTGGAAAAGCTATGTATATCTATATGAGTTTGAGATTATTCTATTGTGATATACATGGACCCGAAGTCGTCCAAAACCTATAGTATGAATACAAAGGTCTAACATTATTATGTGACTCACGTTATGATGTGAATCGATTACATCACCATGAATAATCTTTGTAATGACACATGTGCTTTCTGTAAATAATTATTGTTATTACCCTGTTATACACAAGACAACCATGTCAATCTATAACTACGCTTTACTTTATGTCAAAGTTATCATTAGCACTCTGTTTTACGCAAGTTAAGTATGTTAATATATGAGAATGATGAAGGAATTTATGAACCTATGAGGCCGAGGGCCAACTTGTGAATTTATGAACCTATGAGGCCGAGGGCCATTTTGTGAAATGTGAATCCATGAGGCCGAGGGCCATTTTGTGAAATATGAATCCATGAGGCTGAGGGCCAACGTGTGAAACTATGAATTCAAAAGGCCAAGGGCCAAGTTGTGAAGTTATGAATCGAAGTTATGAATCTATAAAGCCAAAGGCTAATTTGTGAATATGTGAACCCACCAGGACAAGGGCCAATCCGTGAATTTGTGAACTAACAAGGCCGTTTTGAAAATTTGTGCAGAATCAGATTAACCACATGATTTCTATGTTCACATACACATTGATATGTATTATAATTTAAGTTGAACATGAAATTGTTGAAGTACTACTATTCACTGAGCCTAGCTCACTCTGTATTTTGTCTGCTTCTGTAGGTATTCAACCTGGAGTCAATCTTGAACCTGATGCTCATCTCTGCTTTATCAACCTCAGTATGTCCAGGCACTTAAATAAAGCCCGTGTGTGTTGTGTGGTTTTGCCCAGCTTTTGGGCTTTGTATATTGAGAGGTGTATAACCTCTTCCTCGCTAATGCTTTTGTTATACGCCCAATCATGGGGTCGGGTCTGTATATGTGTATGTCTATTACTGATGTTTAAGTGTATATTTACTGTATGTTCATCTACCTTATGTAATGTGTGTGATCCTGGCATAGTAGTGGTAGCTCAATGGATATTGGTTTACGTTATTTTATGGTATTAAATGCTTCCGTCTAGGCCCCATATGTTATACATGTCAGACTTTATGTCTGTTTCTGAAGTGGTCATGCCCAAACTTTTAGGGGCGAGTTATGGGTGTGACAACGGTGGAGATGGCTCAGATTTAGGCTCAGACAGTGAAGCTGGTAGTGGTGATCCTGGACCTTCGTCCAGGAAGAGGACGATGAGAGACTCCCGCACTAGAGGCGACTGGTGCCGATCCAGATGCTACTCTTTTTTGCTTTATTTTTCTTTTTACTAGTAGTTTTTTACACATTGTAATGCCTCAGGCAGGTTTTTATGTTCTTCAAAACTTTGTACTTTTGCAAAAGAAAACATGATGGAATGAAACAGCTCTTTTTGTTAAAAAAGTGTTACATTTGTACATTCTAAGCATCGCATCGCATCGCATCACATTACGTAACAATGTAAATGAGATTGAACTTTGTTTTAAAAACTAAACGCTTGAATTGCATTAATCAGGTAGTAAACCAACTGACAACAAAACGACTCGATAAGCAAAACAAAGAATTTGACATGCTAACCAAATATAAATACAACTCGATAAGCAAGACAAGGACTGAAGAACACAAAATACAACTCGATAAACAAAAGTACAACAAGTCGATAAACAAATTGAAGTAACACAGGCACGACTTCGCAAAATCATCACTGAAAAGCATTTGAAATGGAACCAATCACAAGTTCTCAACATCTCCAACACATAGACAGCTCAGAGAACAAAAGGAAGGGCCATCGGCCAAGGTGAGAGGCCATCGGCCATAAGAAATGACCATTGGCCATCATTACTAGCCAATCGGCTAAAAAGATGGTCGGTCGGCACTCTTTTTGGCCGATTGACCAAAAATGGCAAGAACCTCCAGAATGCTACCACCTGTCTTCCACTCAACAGCTTATCTTCTTCAAAAGCCGCACCTTCGTAGTTTCTCCATTTCAGCTCAATTCTTGTGCCAAATGGAAGCATTTCTTGTCCAAAATCTCACAAATTGGATTGCCAAGTTGGATGGCTCAAAAAAGCTGAATTTCCAAGGCTTTGGCATAAATGCACTATTCACGTTGAGTTGCACCCCGCTGCGTTTTCTGTTCCTTCATGCCGCGACAAGGTTTTGAAATCCGGTAACACACGTCTTTAGTTTTGGCGGACAAGAGATGTGTCCCACTTTTGAGGACTTCCAAGCTTTAATGGAATCCGAGCGCGATGAAGAAATCTTGCCTCAATTCTGCTTCAGCTACGTCCAAGCCTTAGGACAGATGTGCAGCCTTTCTTTGCATGACGCTCAGTCATTGATTCACGATAGAGAGCTGGACATTCTGAGCTTGATTCATCAGTTTTCTGATGCCGGTGACCGTGGCGATCATCATTGGCAGGGTTATCAGTGACATGTGCTTTGCTTGTACATGTTGTCTTATTTCTTGCTTGCCCTAAACTCCGGAGGGTTTAGCACTCATTTGATTGAAGTCGCCGAGGGCTTAAAAGAGGGCAAGAGCTACATCGCCATGACGCTAGCTAAGACATTGATGGGTTTGGACGCTTTGCATCGCCGGGAGACGACTAGATTCGCGAGGAGTCCATTACTACGACAGGTAATGTTTCCCACCCTATGTCACATATATTTCTCACATCACTCAGCCCTCAGGCTCGGTTTTTCTCTCAAAACCCTTTTCTCACTTTTTCTCTCAACGAACACCTCTCTATTCTTTAATCTCTCATTTTTCATCCCTCCCTAGATATGGTTGATGGATAAGTTGAAGATTGTGGACTCATGCCCAGCATATTCAGCTCGCAGCTATTTCTTCCGACAACGTCCAGTCGATGTCCCTGATGAGGGATGGTGAGGCGACTGGATGTGCAATTTGTCTGCTCTAGACATTGCTTGGCGCTGCCCCTGGCTTAATTTACTGGCGATGAGCTACAGCATGACCTACCAGCCCGGGATTCAGTTGATTAGCCTGACACATTGTGTCTTTTACTTCCCTTCCCGATTCCGGAGCCAGTTTGGACGTGATCAGACTTGCCCGGAAGAAGGGATAGAGTACCCTGCTGCATTTCTGGTTCGAGGCGGACAGCTAGCTCGGTATACCACAGCATGGAGGATGAGAGAGCTTCTAGCCCCCGCTTCCACTTTCATTTGCACCCTTTCTGATGAGTGCATAGCTTGGCTTGATGAAGAGGCACAGGTTGGGCCTACTTTGGCGTCAGAGGCTCCGACTAGCTCTGGGAGGGGATGCAGGAACAGCTGACTATGCCCCGAATTTATTTGCTTTAATCAGTACTTTCAAGTTTTCTTTATGAATGTAATAAAAAAGCAACTTAAATTTGTATTCAAGAGTAGAAGAACTCTGTATTGAAATCAATGTAATTGAAGGTTGTGAGTACTGAAAATTTTCCGTTCGGTCCAAAAATGGTCTAAGTTATAAAAAGATTAATTTGAGCAAAAATCAACTTTTATTAAAACTTTTCAAAACCATTTTTGATATGGATCAGAATTGGATACGCCTGAAAGCTATCACTGAGATGCATAACCCCGGATCCAAGCAACTGGAAAGTTGCCCCTAGTCTGAATAGCACTGCACTGGAGATCACAACCGAGCTCTTGAATGTAGAGTAGACAAAGATGACCAACATGATCACACGGACAAAGTTGATTTGAAAGTGTTTATGGCCGGACTTCAGGATGAAGTTGCCTACGTATCCCAAAGATGGGAATCAAGCCTTACGTAGTTCAGCTCGGGTTCACTCGTGTACTAATATTCTCCTTTTGAGCTCTAACTTTTGCCAAGGCCGCCATTTCTGGGTTTTCAACCTTGCGAGCTCTGTTTTTATAATTTCAAATTTTCTGTGCTTTAACTTTTGTCCAGGTCGCCCTTTCGGGTTTTCGGCCTAGCGAGCCACTCAGGGAAAGTATTTCTTCAACTTATCCATGTTGATCAGTTGGGAGAACTCTAGGCCATCTAGGTCCATCAGAACGATAGCTCCACCTGACCAGACAGACTTAATGATGTAAGGACCAGTCCAATTGGGTCTGAACTTGCCCCTAGGGTCGTGGATGGGAGCTCGGTTGTCTTTGAGCACCAAATCTCCTTCTTTCAAATTCCTGGACTTAACCTTCTTGTTGAAAGCCCTGGCAATTCTTCGTTGATAACCCTGAACATGATACAGTGCTTTCAGCCTTCTCTCGTCAAACAGCACGAGTTCTTCGAACCTGCTTTGTTGCCAATCTGCCTCAGCTATCTGACACTCAGCCAATACCCGTAATGACGGAGCCTCAGCTTCAATAGGCAGAACAGCCTCCATCCCAAAAACCAAGGAATACGGAGTTGCTCCAGTAGAAGTTCGAATTGAAGTCCGGTAGCCCTATAGAGCAAAGGGCAGCTTATCTGGACAGTTCCAGTAGGTTTCCACCATCTTCTATAGAATGTTCTTGATGTTCTTGTTGGCGGCCTCAACTGCTCCGTTGGTTTGCGGCCGATATGTAGATGACTTATGAAAAGCCATGTTGTACTTCTCTAACAAGTCGATCACCTCATTCTTGAAATGGGAGCCATTATCTGAAATAATCTCATTCGGGACCCCGTAGCGACAGATGATGTTGTTTCTAATGAACTTAGCAACTTGCGACACCTTTAACACCCCATAAGATTGGGCCTCGACCCACTTCGTAAAGTAGTCTATCGCTACCAGAATGTACTCATGCCCATTGGACCCCTTCAGAGTGACAGCCCCAATTACATCAATCCCGCAGACTGAAAACGGCCATGGCGAAGTCATGTTGTACAACTTTGATGGCAGAATGTTCATGCGGTTTGCATGGATCTGACATTTGTGGCATTGCCGGACAAAGCCAATACAGTCCTCCTCCATGGTCGACCAGTAATAACCCTGTCTAAGGATCTTCCGGGCTAGCATCACCCTGTTCATGTGCGCTCCGCACTCTCCACCATGGATGGCCTCCATCAGGTGCTTGGATTCTTCAGCATCAACACACAGCTTATGCATCCCGAGATGACCTCTCTTATATAGTTTACCCCTGCAGATGATGAACTGAGCAGCCATTCTGCGAATTGCCCTCTTATCTTTGGCATTTGCCCCTGGTGGATACACTTCGTTTCCAAGAAGTTCCAGACATCGTAATACCAGGGATTCTCATCTTGTACCTCATCTATGGCAGCAATCAGCTCGTAGGCCGGTACAAATTTATGTTTGATGATGATCGGACACATCCGGACTCCGAAAGGAATGTCTATTATAGAAGATATAGTTGCTAATAAATCTACGAACCTATTGTTCTCTCTTAACATATGAGCAAAGTTCAGTTTCTCAAACTGAGGAATCAGGATGTCCAAGGTTTGGTGATAGATTCTCATCTTTTCTTTTTTGACTTTCCAATCTCCTTTAGCTTGAGATACAACAAGGTTCGAGTCCCCGATGACGTCCAACCGTTTTGCCCCTAGTTCTAGGGCGGCTTATAGTCCAGTAATACATGCCTCATACTCTACCTCATTGTTCGATACTTTGAACTGGAGTTTGAATGCTAAAGGTATACGGGAATTGTCGGCTGCTATCAGCAACACCCTTATCCCATACCCGTATTGGTTTGACGCTCCGTTAAAGTACATCGTCCAAGTTTCTTCTTTGACATACAGAATGGCCTCATCTGGGAACAGATACTCAACTGCTTTATCCCCTTCCACTGGGTGATCGGCTAGGAACTCCGCTACTGCTCTCCCTTGCGCGTCATGTACTTTAGATCAAATTCGGAAAGCAAAAGCAACCAACGGGCTAGCCTACCCATAAGTGCTGGTTTCTCAAAGAGATATTTGATGGGATCTAATCTTGAAACTAGTATTACAGAGTGAGCTAACAGGTAGTGTCGCAGCTTCTTGGTAGCCCATACCAAGGCCAGACAAGCCTTCTCCAGTGGAGTGTAGTGGGTTTCGTAATCTAGCATTTTCTTGCTCAGATAGTAGATAGCTCTCTCCACTTTGTCCTCAGACTCCTGTGCAAGCATGAAGCCCATTGTAGTTTCAGTCACTGAAAGCTACAGAATCAATGGTTTCCCCAACTCAAGCGATGACAACATAGGTGGGTTCTATAAATATTGCTTGATCTGTTCAAAAGTAGCTTGGCATCGGCCGTCCCATTGGAACTTCTTTCCTTTCTTCAAGAGACCAAAGAGTGGTTCACAAGTCAAGGTTAATTTAGCAATAAACCGTCTTATAAATTACACTTTACCCAGAAAGCCTCGCACCTCCTTTTTAGTCCTCGGTGGTGGCATTTCTAAGATGTCCTTGATTTTAGAAGGATCGACCTCGATACCTCTCTGTGTGATCAAGAACCCTAGCATTTTCCCCGCTATAACACCAAACGTACACTTCTGAGGATTCAACTGCAACCGAAACTCTCTGATCCGTTGAAAGAATTTCTGCAAGGTGGTGTAGTGGCCCTCTCTTTCCTTGGACTTGACAATCATGTTGTCCACATACACCCAACCTCTTTATGGATCATATCATGCAATATCGTGGCCGCAGCCCGTTGATATGTAGCTCCAACATTCTTCAGCCTAAATGGCATAACCCTATAACAATAGGTCCCCCACGGGGTGGTGAAAGCAATCTTCTCCCGGTCTTCGGGTGCCATCAAAATCTGATTATAACCAGAAAGCCCATCCATGAATGAGAGGAATGCATGTCCAGCAGTGAAGTCCACTAATTCATCGATATGTGGTAGAGGAAAGTCGTCATTCGGATTGGCTTTGTTCAAATCCCTGAAGTCCACACATACCCGACTTTTGCCGTCCTTCTTCAGCACCGGAACTATATTGGGCAACTAGGTTAGGTATTCAAATACCAGTAAGAACCCTGCGTCAATTTGCTTAGTGACCTCTTCTTTGATCTTGAGAGCCCAGTTCAAGTGGATCCTTTAGAGCTTCTGCTTAATAGGTCGGGCCTCTAGGTCAAGAGGGATCCGATGCTGTACAATCTCAGGATCGATTCCAGGCATGTCTTCATAGAACCACATGAAAACATCTTTGAAATCTTTTAATAAAGCGACTAAGCGCTCGCGCTCCTCTGAAGACAACGTGGACCCGATCTGGACCAGTCGCGGGTCCTTCTCAGTACCCACATTAATTGTGGTGATTTCATCAACCAGCGGTTTTACAAACCTCTCCTACTCTTGATCAAGCAAATATTTCAAAACTGGAGGAATTTCCTCCTCGTCATTTTCATCAAAATTTTGAAAATCTTGATTAAAGCAATAAATCAAAGGCACAAAAAAATAGTCGACGGCCACAGCCGTACAATTATCATTAATCACTTCCAAATTGCCTGATTCCTCTATTACAACAGACTCAAAGGAAAAAGAAAAAGACGACCTAGACAGGACTATGGCATCCAGGTTGTCACCCCCAAGAATACCGGACTCGGACTCAGACGAGCTGGAACTTCATTCTGACTCCACAGACTCAGTGGAATCAGATTCCGGCTCACTACCTGACCCGGTGCCGCTCGATAAAAATCCCTCCTTGTACTGCCAGACGAGGGAGGGTGCGATGGATGCATCCAGAATGTTTGAAGATGGGCTCACAGCCGCTTCATTCCCAATCATGGAAACTGAGTTATTCCCCAAGCACTCTTGTACGATCGGAGGATCTGAGAGTAGACAAGCCAGTGCTACCCCCATTTCAATCTCGGTGCTCTTGGAATCCTCTTCCTTACACTGCTCAGCCTCAGCTAGTGGGTCTATCTGCTCTTCGGCAACATTATCCCCGGACAACTACAAGTCGAAGAAAATCTCAAATCCCGGCAAGCGCCGTCTCTCGGCATTTAGCCATGGCTGTGGGAAGCTGCAGAATGGGAAGTCTTCCCCCTCCCAGGCAAAGCGTCCGTTTAGGGTGCCCTGGATAGGCCGGTGCATCAACTCATAAGGCTTGCCGGCTTGCGTGGCTCTGGCTCTTCCGGCCATCTCTTTGCCTTTCCTCACCCAGTCCTCTTTGGTAGGCAGATAACCTAAGCCAAAGGTATGTGGGTTGTGCGGCACTTCGGCCGGTACTGTAATGCCCTTCTGGCCACTTTTCCCTAGTCCCATCTCGGGGATATGCTGGAGCTTGTTCATGAGGTACATAGACTGTGCACTGACGTATAACCCCTCGTCAACAGCTAGTATGTTCTATACAACCCGGGCCTTGGCTAGGGTGAATCCTGACAGGAACACATCCTCCGCGCCATGCTCAATATCCAGAACTGGTGTAGAAACCTCTGGCGGCAGATGGATTGAAGAATTCCTAAAGACAATTGCCACTCCCTTCCCATGGGGACACTTCAGCATTTGGTGTTGGGTGGAAGAGACCGCCTTCACCTGGTGCAGCCACGGCCGCCCTAGGAGTAGATTAAAGGTTGCGGGAACGTCCAAGACATGAAAGTCAATATCCTATTATCCTGGGCCAATCTGAGTCTGAATCTTAACGGTCCCCATCACCTCTCTGCTGGTATTATCGTAGGCGCTTATCACCTAGGCAGTTGGCACAAAATCCGCGGGTTTCAACCCGATTGCATATGCCGTCCTTGACAGGCACACGTTAATGGCGGATCCCGTGTCGACAACAACCACCGGTATCCATTTGTCTCTACACTTTATAGAGATGTAGAGTGGTTTGTTGCGATCCGAGCCCTCAAGCGGCAGCTCTTTGTCGGCGAAGGTCAACGTCGGTGAAGCTCCTCCCGGAAAAACTAACCCTACCAACTGCTCAGGTGTGGTCTCGATTGAAAGTTTGGCCTTGTCCATGGCAGAAAGGATAGCCTGCCTGTGTACTCTTGAGGCCATGAGCAGTCCCTAGATGGAGATGTTTGCTTGGATTTTCTTCAGCTGTTTCAACACAATCTCCTGTTCGAGCAGCTTATCTTTCTGCCTCTCTGCCTCTTTGTCCTTTGTGGACGCCTCTGGTTGATCTAAGTGCGGGGGCTTGAAATACCACCCACTCCTAGTCATGTGGTCAACCTCGCCAACATACCAGGTATCATCCGGCTGATTGGTTCCCCAATCTTCATCTGTGTGGGCAAGACATAAGTCGTCGTCTTCTCACCACATGCCATCGGCAACCGACAGACACCTATCCGGCTTCGTTAGAACTATTCTTGTGCCCACAACACCTCCCGTTCCTGTGCTCGCAGCACGTTTTGTTCTTGTGCACGCAACATGTTCTGTTCTTGGGCACACATCACGTTCTGTCCCCGCAGGGGCTTTAGCCTTTCTGGCCCTCTTAGAATCTTCGATCATTTCTCTCTCAAACTGCTTCAGTGTAGCCTGCTGTTCAGTATCTTCCGTACTCAAACTACCCGTTTTCTGAGCAAAATTCTTAACACCATTGCTCTCCAGCGGTGCATCTTGATTCTCGGCCCTTCTGGCCACTGTTGACATCCTAGCTCCTGGTTGCCCCGGCTCTGGCTGAGGTGCCTCAACAACATCCGGCTTGTCACTGAGCCACCCCGTAGCTTCTGCCGACCCTTCCAAATCAAACCAGTTGACAGTCACGTCCCCCGGATCTTGTTCATTGAAGAATTACAGACTTGCGATATCCTCCTCCATTTCTGCAAGGTCATCCAGCCCCTGATTAGGTCCATCCTCTCGAACCACACAAATCTCTGCCCCCACTGGCAATTCCACATTTGGCCTAGCCTGGCTTGCTGATGTGATGTAACCCCTCAGGTTGTACATGAAGGTCGCAGACCCCTCAGGCTCTGTATCATCATTCCTATCTGCGTCCACAGTCGACCCAATTCTATCTTTGATAGTCACCACCACCGTTTCAGGTTAGGTTTGGGAGATGTCCAACATGCACAAGTCAGTGCTGTTAGGAATGAACACCTCCGGCTTGGGTAGGTGGGAAGGGGTGATATATATGCTAGGGTCGTATGACACAACCCCAGTTTGGATCAGGTTGATGCGTTTGGGAGGTGGAGCTTGGTTATGTGGTGGGAGAGGGTTAGTTGTAACATTTGGTTTTTCTGGGGGTGCGCTCACTCTATTGTCAACGAGATCTTGGATTTCGTGGCCTAATCTGGCTAGTCGGTGTCATGACCATCTTTGTTGGTGATAGGCCTTGATTTTGCTGTCGGGTTATGGGAGGGAGGAAGTTTTTCTGGCAATGGCCGCGGCTCCAGGGGCTTCAAGTGCCCTTTCCTGATCAGAACCCCCAGAGCTTTGGACAGAGACATATACAGCGGGGTAAAGGTTCTCTGGCCTCGGGGTGGAAACTTGGTTGTTTGTGAGCTACTTCCGGACACACCGGTGAATGGTGTAGCTGTAAGGGTTCTTGGAGTGGTGGTGGTGACCATGCCCACGTCTGAAGTCCTGGCAGCTGCAGCACCACTTGTGCCTGCATTCATACTGCAGTTGAATGCCCTCTTGGGCTGCTCTCTCTCATGATCAATGAGGCCCAATTCCAATGCATGGTGGCCAAAGAGGCCGAGTTGCATAAATCAATATCACATGAATGCACAAAAGACACAAAAATGCCTTAACCTCTATCATGCATGATCAAGAGGGTCGGCGACTGAGAATTGAGGTACGTTTCATCACTTCAAGTATGAAACGTCCATTGTTTCTCGTGTTTGGACTAACACCCTATCCAAACACAATGCAATGCATGCATAACTTAACAAAGCTAATGGCATGCAAACAATGTGATGCAACATGAGCATGCAAGCACCATGCAATGCATCTGAAGCATGCAAAAACAATACAATGGAACAAACATGGAACAACATGCTATATATCAAGCATGCAACAACATGCTATCTAATCAACATGCTAAACATCATAAACATGCAATAACATGCAAGTAATAATGTCATGCAACAATATGCAAACAACAATGCAATGGTAAGGACCATGTAATGCAACACTTAGTGGACTTAAACCGCATGTGGACAGACCTACGAGGGTCCAAAACAGTGGCCAAAATGCTATGAAAATGAAGTACGGAAGCATATACAAACATGCATACACTTTGGTTCACAAATAAGGTATGAAGATAACAACTCTCAAGCATGAGCAAGGATTGACAAACATGGAAGTGTGACAACACTAAGTGCTCTGAAATCAGGTGTGAAATGATGCCAAATCATTCAAACGACAAAAGCAAGGCATGCTAGAAGGCTCAAAGCTCGAAATTAGCATAGGCACTTGCACTATAGCTATGCAATACATGAAGCATATGGCCAATGCAACCCGAAATAGTCCTAGAATATGCCAAAATGAGACTAAAACATGCATGAACCAAGGCTAAAACATGCTAGCATGAAGGACATGAGGCATGAACTCGCAAGGCTAATAAGGAGTATTACACTACACCTATCAAAACCAAGCATGAGGTGACTTCAACAACAAAAATCAGAGTTATATCATGGCAAAATGAGACCAAATACACACTAATATGGCAGCTTACAAGCTTAGGCAAAATGGCATACGCAATGGCTCATTCTTAAGGCATAAAGAACCAACTCCGTAAAGCATTGAAAGAGTGACAAATGCAAGTGTATGATCACACTACATGTACTGAAATCACATTTCAAATAATGCCAAATCATGAAAATAGTCCAAGTAATGCATGCTAATGGACACAACACACAAAACTAGTGAGCTAGATTGAACCATGGCTATACAAAGCAATGCATGTATGACCAAAAAAACACAAATTAGAGCTTAAGCATGGTAAAACAAGGCTAAAAGCATTTTGGAGTTGAGCCAAAATCATGCTAGAATGATGATCAAAGGCATGACAAATGTTAAGGCAATAGAGAGGATTGCTCTACAAGTGCATGGTGCATGCAAGAGGCTATCAAACCAACCTTAGACAAAGGTATATCATGCTGAAACAAGGTCTAATACATGGTAAGATGGAGCCAAAACAAGTTTAACAAACATGTTACTTTTATGAGCTATCAATACAAGCATATAAGACACAAGGAGAGGGGATGACCCTCTCCTATTTAAGGCCTCAAAACACTCTTTCCACCACTGAAATTCCTCTGGAATTCAGTGATAGAAAGGTCATGCAAAGACAAAAACAAAAGCCTAAAGGGGTGGCCCAAAACAAGACAAAACAAGGCACTCAAGGGGGTAGATCACCCCCAACACCAACAAGATGTTAAACAACCATTTCAAGCACATGAAAATGATGCTTTTCATAGTTAAGAGTTAAGTCAAAATAAGCATGCAAATAAGGCTAAGTAAGCAATGAACACAAAGCTTAAAAGGAGGTTAGTGACTCACCCTTGTAGAACCACTTCAAAGAGGTAACTCCAGCAACTTTCTGAGCTAAAAACGAAACTTAGAGTTCAAACAAAACCCTCAAGTACCTCAGCAACAAGAGTATGGTATTCTAGTTGGTGCTTTAGTGCAAAAGTGTGAAGAAATTACACTTTTGAGCACAAACAAGGGTAAATATATATATAGAGAAAATATATAGAGAGAGAGTGATATATAATTTCTATCTCAATTTTTTAGAACCTCTGGAAAGGGAGAGGGGTCTCCCTTCTTATAGAAATTCAATTCCTAAGCTTGTTGAACAAGCTAAGGACTTGAATCAATCCCTCCATACATATGGAAAATGAAATCTGTGCTCACCAACTGTCACAGCTAGCACAAAAATATCTGCAAGAGCAGGTGGAAAGGTCTTGGCCAAAAGATATGACCGATCAACCAAAAAGAGTGCCGATTGGCCACCACAAATGGCCGATGGCAAGAAGACAAGGCCGATAAGCACAAGGCTTGGTCGATGGGTTATAGGGATGGCCAGCAAGCCACCCTCTTCCCTCAGAAGTAAAGCCACAAGTTGAGAGACCTTAAGGCAAGGCGTGCAGCCGAGACCTTCGGGAACTCAAAACAAACACGAGCATGGATGATCATCGAGTGTTCAAACGATGATGTCTAAGTCTTGAGGACGGTCAAAAATGAGGTGTCTACAGGTAGGCCGAAAACCCGGGTGGGTGACCTAGGCAAAAGTTAGAGCACAAAAAATTAGAAATAACGAAAAACTGAGCTAGCAATGTTGAAAACCCTAAAGGGCGGCCTTGGCAAAAGTTAGAGCGTAAAAGGAGAGCGTTAATACTCGAGTGAACCTGAACTGAACTACGTAAGGCCTGATTCCCATCTTCAGGATACGTAGGCCTGATTCCCATCCTGAAGTTCAACCATAAATACCTTCAACTCAACTGTCCTGTCCATCTGTTCGATTAGGTCATCTTCGTCTGTTCCTTATCTGAGAGTTCGATTGTGATCTTTATTCTGAGAACTAGTTATAGTGCTGAGCTAAGCAGTGTTGTTCAGTCAATGGACAATTTGTGATTTTTGGATTTGAGGTTATGCATCTTGAGGATAGATTTTGCGTGTGTCAAGTAGTGATCCTTTTTGAAAATGGTTTTGAAAAGTTTTAATAAAAGTTGAGTTTTGCTCAAATTTTACTTTTTACAATTTAGACCATTTTTGGACCAAAAGGAAAATTTTTCAGTGCTTACAACTTTAATTTCATTGATTTCAATACAAAGTTCTCTAACTCTCGATACAAATCAAAGTTGCTTTTATTACATTCATAAACTTGAAAAGTGAAGATCAAAGCAATAAACTAGGGGTATAGATGAATCAGGTGCTCCTGCATTCCCCGCTTGTGCTTGTGGAAGCTTCTGATACTAAGGTGGGCCTGGTTTGTGCCTCACCTTTGAGCCAAGTCAGGCACTCGCCAGAAAGGGTGCAGTTGAAATTAGAGGCAGGGGCCAGAAGTTCTCTCGTCCTGCAAGCAGTGAGGTATCTAGCCAAATGTGAACCTTAGATCAGGAATGAAATCGGGTACTCTACCCCTTCTTCTGGGCAACTCTAATCTTGTCCAAACTGAGTCTGAACCAGAACAAAAAGTAGAATACATAGTGTGTAAGGCCGATCAGCTGAATGCTAGGTTACCGAGTCATGCTATAGCTCATATCGGTCAGATTAAGCCAGGGGTAACGCCAAGCAATGTCAACAGCAGACCTATTGCACGTCCAGTGGCACCACCATCCTTCATTCAAAAAGTCCACTAGCTATTGGCAGAAGAAGTATGCTCAAGTTCAGTGTGTAGGGTAAGAGTCCACTACCTTTAGCTTGTCCATAAGCCACACCTAGGAAAGGATAAAAGAAAAGAGAGACGGATATTGAAAGAAAAGTGAGATAAGGGTTTTGAAAGAAAAATAGAGCATGAGTGCAGAGAGATATGAGAAAGACATGTAAGAAAGGATGGGAAACATTACCTAAAGAAGTCATGGACTCCTCGCGAATTTGGTGGTCTCTCACCGAAGGAAGACATCTATGCCCATCAAAGTCTCTGCTAGAACCAAGCCGATGCAACTCTTGCCCTCTTTCAAACCTTGGGCCACTTCAACTAGCTGAATGCTAGACCTGCTGAAACTGGGGGCAAGGAGAAAATGTGCCAGCATACACAAGCAAAGGGCGTGCTGCTAGAAACCCTGCCAAAGAAGGTCACTGCGGTCACCGACCTTAAAAAATCGATGGATTAGACTGGGAATATCCAACTCTCTATTGTCAACTAAGGATCGAGTCTCGTGTAGAGTAAGCCCACACATTCGTCCTAAAGCTTGGATGTGGCCGAAAAAGGGCTGAGGTATAATTTCCTCATTGCGCTGGGATTCCATTAGCACTTGAAATTCTTCGCTTATCGGGCATATCTCTTGTCCCCTGAAGGTAAAGACATATGTAATCGGGTTCCAACATCTAGCCGCGACATGAAGGAACAGAAAACAAAGTGGAGAACGACTCAGTGGGAAAAGTGCATTTATGCCGAAACCCTAAAAATTCACCTTTTTCTTAGCCGTCTAAACTTATAATCCAATCCGAGAGTTTTTTGGTGAAAAATGACTCCATTTGTGAAGAATTTGCAGCTGAAATGAAGAAATCATGAAGCTCAACCTTTTGTAGAAGATAAGGCAGTGAGTGGAAGCTAAGTGTCAACAATCTGGAGATCCTGTACATTGATGGCCGGCAGGTAGCTGACAAGCCACATTGGTGGCCAGCAAGGGACATTGATGGCCGGTAGGCCACAGCTCATGGCCAGCAATCTCTCACTCTGACTGATGTCCTCCTTTATGTTGAACAATGCTGAAAGCATGTGTTTTGCTCTGCTCTTTGTGTGTCTTGAGGTCTTGTTTTTAGTCCTTTTGGTTTTTAGCAAGTCCATTGAGTTTGTATCTTTGTTGTGTTGTTTTGTTTATCAAATTGTATGTTGTTTTGCTTATCGAATTGTATATTGTTTTGTTTATCGAGTTGTATATTGCTTTGTTTGTATGTCAGTTGTTGGTTGGTTCATTACCCTATTAAGTTTTTATTTCAATCAAAGGTGCTCTTGGTTATTTCAATTCCATGTCCATTCCATGCTAAGTGGTGCTTATGATGCAAAATACAACATTTTTTCATAAAAAATTGGTTTTCATTCCAATCATGGTTGTTTTTACAAAAGTGGAGTATAAGTTTTTAAATCAAATAAAACCTGTCTGAAGTTGAAGCTATACAATGTGCTAAAACTATAAACAAAAAGAAACTAAGCAAAAATACAAAAAATCAGTGCTGGTTGCCTCAGGCTCGAGAGGCTCTCATTGTCATCTTCCTCGGAGGAGAAGACTCTGGGGCACTATCTCCGTTAGCGCCACAGTTTGAATCTGAACCGTTGCCCTCAGCAGCATCGTCGTCTCCACTCCAGAACCCGAGCCAGCGTCATCATCTCCATTCTCAGATGACTCTTAATGATGACTCACTGCCTCCTGAGAGTCGCTCGTCTCAGCATCATCATTACCCAAAATGGGCTCTGAAGGACCGCTCTCAACTCGAGTGCCCTAGCTTTGCCTTGGCCATATACGAGAGCCTGTCTCTCTCTCCTCCCTACTGCTAAAGGAGGTACCGGTGGTAGTCTGATTGCATTGCCGGTGCCGTCGACATGGGCGGGATCTGAACAGACAGTTATCACATGTCAGGCACAGTTTGTTTATGAGATGCAAGGATGATGCGCAGAATGAGTATATGCAAAAGTCAGATACAGTGTATGAATATAGTATGTGAGTGCAGTATGTCAAATGCAGCGTATCAGTGCAGTGTTGGAAGTTTTCAATTGAAATGTCAGTGTTAGTGTGTCAATGAAAATTTGATGCCTGGAATATAAAACTGAAAAAGTTACCTGAATATTGTAGACGTTGAGCAGCGCCTCTCTCCTCTGTACCATCCCCATCAGAGAGGCTATCAACTAGAGAGCTCCTCCTGTATACTTGATGGATGCCTATAAATGCAGTTTGAATGATCAGTATCTGCAAATGAACATATCTGAAATGAAGTATGGGTTGCAAAAGTAAAGTTTGGTTTATACGTGAGTCGGGCCTCGGACCTTGACAAGCTCGTGACTAGCCCCCGCAGGCTCAATTGGAACCTGATAGGCATCCTTGGTGTGCCACCAGCAAGTCAGCGTAGTAGGAAGCTCTGGCCAATCAGCTCTCTGCCTCGCCTGGGAAACCCCTCTGCCATGGGCCCTGCTTACCCGGATCACTCTAGGCCTCTCTCGCGCACCAGGCGCTCTCGCCTTCTTAACTCCATGAGCACTAGTCAGGGGCGGCATCAGATGTCTCTAGATGAAGGCTGCATAGTCACCCTCCACTTGGAAATAGTTGGCGTCCAGGCCCATCATGAACTGAATGACCTCCTAAATGGATAGGCCATCCGTAGATCACATGGACACTGGTGGAACCAGAAGGATGATTGGGTCAGGCAGGAACTAGGCCTGGTAGACTGGGCCCTCGAGTAGAATGGGATAGCGGCAAGTGACCTAGGCTCTGGTGAATTGGTTTCTGATCCCCGTTGGCATTCTTGGCCCGTGGCTGCCACATGATTTACAAATAGAAGTTGTACAGGTTATTAGTTACTGTCAATTGCTAAATGTGTGAATCAGAACAGTTTCAAAGAAAAAATAACTGTGTTTCGGGTTACCTCATGGGCAGCTACCGTGTCATAGTAGTGCCCGAAAAATGGAAAGGGCTTATGGGTCCTGCGCTAGAGACGGCCGTCATCCCTTCATGAATAGGGGACTACTAACAAAAGCTCCTCTACAGGCTCTGGGACGAGGGTTGGAAAGTATGCATATACCTATAATTGCAGGGAAAATGCAATGGTATGTGATCAATACAATGTTGAGCAAATACAGATGATGCAAAGCAGAAAGCATACAATGTCTAAGTAGATACAGAAGATGCAAAGTAGAAAGCATATAATGTGAAGATACATAAAGTGTAAAGCAGAAAGCACGCGTATTGAAACAGATGTAAAGCAGGAATTGTAAAGAGATTGTAAAGTGCTAAGAGGGAATTGAGATGTGTACCTCCCAGGCTCGCCAGTAGCCTCCAATCAAGTCTCCCCATAGATGGGAGGTAGAGCTCATGTATCTATATAAGGTAGCGAGGCCAGCTCTGCCCCAATCTTAAAAATGAACCTAAGGAAGGGTCACAGGGGCACTTAGCAAATGCAGACCTATGGTGTTTCACCTGTTCGAAAACAAGGTGGTACCAAAGACGAACATCAAGAAGCCCCTAGCGTACTGCTCAATCTCCTCTATCGTCTCAGGATCGCTCCCTCGGAATCATTCGGAGAACCAGGTGTATTTGACCATGCCCATCCATTATATAGGTGGATGTGCCCCTAGTAGCTCGAACCAGGCTACCTCCCGCTCCTCCATATCTGTATCAAGAGGGATCAGATCGCCTCCTACGTCTAAGCCAGTGATCATGGCAAAGTCGTAAAGAGTCATCATCATCTCCCTTGTGGTGGAAAAATAGAAGGAGTTGGTGGTGTCACACCACCTCTCCACGAGTGCTTCTAGAAGAGGATGATTCGTGATGACCCAAGTCAAGCCAGAGCAGAAGAGACCGAAGCCATCCTTGTCAATAATGTCTCGAACTCCAGCGGGGAGCTCGTCGTACCAATCTCAAGCGGTCGTAGCACTGTAGCCTCGAAAGGCACGAGCCTCGCCCAGTGGCAAAGAATAGTTGAATCAGATATAAGGTAGTGCATAAAATGCAGTCAGATAAAGGCAGTGTAGGAAATACAAATAAAGAAAGGCAAATACATGAAAACATAGTTCATACCTCAACAGCAATGGCCAACAAATGAGAATCCAGCTTCCTCAACAGGAGGTCCTCCAGTGCGCCGTGAGCAAATTCAGTGAAGCATCTAGTGCCTTCAGCAGTAGGCAATATATGTGTCGGAGGGTATCACTTTGGATCGAAAGGCTGTACCCTCAGCGGTAGCGACTCTAGGTCGGCCTCAGGCTCAAACCCTGCTTCTAAGTTGACCTCGAGGTCAGCTACCGGCTCCTCTACCTCGGGAATAGGCGGAACTATGGAGGGAATCTCAAGAGGAGCCCCGTCATGAGGAATGTCATCTGCCATCTGAAAATGGGTGTGAAGTAGGTGAAAAAGTGAAAAAAAAAATGCCGAAAAGAAGGTAAACTTTGTAAAAGTCAACCCTAGGAGAGAGAAAATGGAAGAAAAAGTCAAAGTCGGGAAAAGTGCACAGAACTCAAGAGAACAAGCCTAGAGTGGTGGAAATAAGGAAAGAAGCATCGAAAGCAAATTTCAATCGGTTCAAAGTGAAGGAAACAAAGAGGGTTTAGCGATTAAAGTTTGCATGGGGCGTTAGAAAATGTGTAAAAGACACAAATCTGGAGAGAATGAGTGTCCAGCGAGAGAGAGAGGAAGATTTTGGACATGAGGAAGTGAGGAAATGAGCCCTAGTTGACTATAGTTAAAGACCCGAGCCGAAAAGTCTCATTTGCCCCCGCACTGCTGTAGACACCCCATTTTTGACCGTCCTCAAGACTTGGACGTCACTGTTTGAACACTTGGTGATCATCCATGTTTGTGTTCGTCTTGAGTTCCCGGAGGTCTCGGCTACGCACCTTGCCTCAGGATCTCTCGACTCGACTATTTTGTGTCTGGTTTTGCATCAAACACTTGTGTTTTGCCTTGGAGGGGCAGGGAATGGCTTGTGGGCCATCCCCACACTCTATCGGCCATGGCTTGAGGCCACCGGCTGTGTTTTGTTGCCACCGGCCAAATGTTTGGCCGGCCGACACTATAGATGGCTGGCCGGTTATCTTTCTTTGGTCAATTGCATTTTTGGCCGGCCGACTACTGTGCATCTGCTTTTGCATATATTTTTGGGCAACTGGCATACATTGTCAACCCCTCCATACACATGTATGGAGGGATTTCCCTCTTGTTAGCTTCCTTTGGAAGCTTTACAAGACATATTGTCTATAAAAGAGGGGCTCTTCTCTTTTGTTTAGAGGTTAGACATTTTAGACAACATTTTCAAAGCTTGAGCTTTAGGGTTTGGATTTACATATATCCTTTATCTCTATATCTCTCTTTTTCTTGTGTTTAGTGTGTGTTTAGTTCCATTTTTGCTCACAAACACACACCATCACACCTTTTTTCAGGAGCTGAGGCCCTTGAGGGTTGTTTTGAAGTTTTGGAGCTGGTTTTGAGCTTGGAAAGGCAGTTGGACCATCATTTGTGAAAGAGGTCTTCAAGGGTAACAAACTTGCTCTTTTCCCCCCATTTTTGCATACTCTTTTGGCCCTACCTTGCAACTATTTTTGAGCTTAACATATAACATAGAAAAGTCTTGTTTTTGTCTACTCTAAATAGTTTGTTAAGGGTGTTTTAAGCTTTAGGGTTGTTTGATCCCTCTTAAGGCTTGTTTGGCCTTTATTTTGTGCCATTTTGGTTGAGCTCTGGGATTATTGTATTTGGGCCTCCTCACCACTGAAATATTGAGGGATTTCAGTGATGAGGATGGTGCCTTGAGGTCCTAGGAAGGAGAGGGCCACCCCCTCTCCTTCTTGTCCTTGAAAAGGGCCATTTTTGCCTCTTAAAGGAGTATCTAGTTTAGGCTCATGTTGACCATGCCTTGACTAATATTTATGCTTATTTTTCCATGAAATAGCATTGTATTTAGTTGGTTTGGACACACCTTGCATTCTTTGCATACATGTCTTGTAATGCCATTATTTAGCCCTAACATGTCTTATGCTTTGGGCCCTTGTTCTAGCATGTTTTTGGCTAAGCTTTGTGAAGCTTCCATGCTTGTTTTGGTATGCTTCAAGTCTGTTTTGGGTTGCTTTGGTCGACCATGGCATGCTTTGTATAGTTACCTTACATTTTGGCTTGTTAGCCTTGAGTTTTGGACCATGTTGCATGCTATGCTTATCTTGTTCAATTGATTTGGTATCATCTTTCACATGATTTTCAGAGCTTACCTTGCATGCTAATCGTCCATGCTTACCGCCTTTTAAGTGTTCTTAGAAGTTGTCCCTTTACGTTTAGGAATTGGCCCATATTTGCATGCATGTGTGTGTGTGTTTTGGACCTCACTTCCATAGCATTGGCCACTGTTTTGGACCTATTTTTGGGCTGCCCAATTAGTGTAAGTCCCTTCCCTTTGCTTGTTTGCATGCTCACCTTGTATGTTTGCTTGCATGCTTGCATGTACATATAGCATTGTCCATGTTGCATACTAGTCGACATGCTTAGGATTGCATTGCATTACCATGCATGCTTGGCCTCTTGAATTGCTTGTCATAGAGGTTGAGTTCCATTGGTTTGTTTATGTGCATTGCATTTCATTTGAAATCAAAATGAACACTTGATTCTTTGGGCCATCATGCATGGAACTGCGTGATTGGTGGTCCGAGAATCGAGGCCCATCCTCCTTCGAGCCATACACATGACAAGGAGTGTGGTTGGTGCATACATTGCTTGAAATGCATTGCCATGCCAAGTTTTGTCCTCTGCTGCTGTCAAACCAGTTTTTGCAGGAAGATTTGGCTGGCCGGCCATCTTTAGTGCCGACCGGCCATCCATTGTTGGCCGATGGAGTATTTTGTGGCCGGTGACCATCATGCATGGCCGGTGACCAATCCTTTCAGTCGGTGATGTTCTACAGCACTCAGAGGAGCAACCCTGGGACTTGTGCAGTCTTCAAGAGAGTAGGACAGTCAAAGCAGAGGCATCTTGTGCATGGCAGTGACTTCTAAGCGGAGCCGAGCGCGCATGCATTAGATCCTCTTCCTGAGGCTGCAGTTTACTGCTTAATTATATTCAATTGATTTGTCAATTATATTAGGTGGTCTGTAATATTTAATTAGCTTGTAAGTTAGTTAAATTGTATTATTCTTTCGGTCCTTCCGAGCGAGGGCAAATTTGTAATAAGTGTGGGTGCGGGTGTGCATGTCTTCCAACCCCCACTTATTTCTCCCTTTTACTTACCTGCTTTCAATGGTTAGTACTAGGGCATATTTAAATTAGCATCCTTATGCTATGCATGCGTGCATCATTCATCAGTATTGCATGCACCGGGCTTGGCGCATCATACTAACTGCATAAGTATTTCAAATCTAACTTGAATACATGCTACTTGTGCATTTTCACATGTCATTTATAGACTAGCCGAGCCTATCCTAGTGACATTCTGTATGCATTGCATTAGGCATTTAAACATGGACTTGGATCATGCATGATTGCTAACATGTTCTTGTTTTGGCGCGGAGTACTAGGTGAGCTCTTTATGCTTCAGCATCTCACATGAGTGTGAATGTTAACATGATAGCATAATTACCATGAGGCTAGATGCTTATTTGATTAACTGCTTGAATGCCTGTGGGTGAAGGTTGGATTGTTTGAGTTGGAACAACTCATTGAGATCCGAATTTTTAGCCTACTTGCGGGTAGCAAATTCCAAAACGTTTTCCAAACAAACGGATATGCAATGTTTTGTTCCAAATTAGGCAATCTAGTCTATACTTGTTTGCTGTGCGCATAACATAGTGATTCTAGGCTAATAACTAGAATAAGAACGCACAACATTTTCAAAATAGGATATCACGGTTAGTAGAGGCCGATCTTCGGATCGGGTGAGAGGGGGTGCTCATAGCTGACCTTCCCCAATCGTACCCAAGTTCCCGAGCCGAGGCAACTTTGGTGATGACAGACACGTGGCCTTTGGCACCGAGTCAGGGTTTCCTAAATTCCCCCATAAAAAATATTTAGGTGGCGACTCTGTATCTGGCAAAACAGTCCATGTTTGGCACTTCTTTTCTGAAAATCTGTTTTCTCAAAATGATTTGCCGGATTTGGACTCTTTGGTTCAGATTAAGAATTGTGACAAATTGAGTTCGAACTGTAGTGAGGCCCAAGGGCGCACCTACAACTGTCATCGATAGCCGACAGATGGCCGGCAAGGCTTACTGATGGCCGGCAAGGCTCACCAGTGGCCGACAGCCTCCCTTGTGGTCTTGATGCTGTTTTGTGTCCTTGGTTTCCAACAAATGCATGGACAGTTCACTGTTTGGTTCAATTTGTCTCTACGGAAGCTTTAAATGGTGTTTTCTGTGCACGATGTTTGTCACTTGTCAACATGAGCGTGTTGTATCCTTTAAACATATTGTAACTCTTCCGAGAGGTAAGTCGAAAGTTACAGTGGATGACTATGCATTTCTCCATTGTTGCATGAATATGCATTTCACTTCTTTACGTGGAATATGCATTTCGTATATATTGTTACACAAAATATGCATTTCACGCATATTGCATGTGCATCTTATATCCGTTATAAATCATCCATGGAATATGCATTCGCTCTTGAATTATGCATAGAACATGCTTTCGCTCTTGAATCACGTATAGAATATGCTTCTCGATTGTTTATTTCGTATAGAACATGCCATTGTATCTCGATTGTTTATTTCGCATAGAATATGTTTATGCTTTCGTACATCAGTTGGTTATCCTACATTGAACATGCATTAGTATTGCATCGCACTTGTTAAGTTTCCTTCTTACACATGGAATATATTGTATTTACAGTTCATTCAAAGGAGTTCCAAATAAAATCATTCGTGCCATATTCGGATTCCATCCTTTTTCAAATCGGTTAAAAACACTCGAGTACGCCTGGTGTTCACACCACCCTTCGGTTAAAAACATTTGGGTGCACCCGGTATTCACACCACTCTTCCTCCTCTCGCGTGAGACAAATTAGGATTGTAAATAGGTTAAAAACACTCGGGTACGCCTGGTGTTCACACCACCCTTTGGTTAAAAAAATTCGGGTGTGCCCGTTGTTCACACCACTCTTCCTCCTCTCGTGTGAGACGCATTAGGATTGCAAATCTATTAAAAACACTCGCGTACGCCTAGTGTTCACACCACACTTCGGTTAAAAACATTTAGGTGCGCTCGGTGTTCACACCGCTCTTCCTCCTCTTGCGTGAGATGCGTTAGGACTGCAAATCGGTTAAAAATGTCCGGGTACACCCGGTGTTCAGACCACCCTGTGGTTAGAAACACTCGGGTGCACCCAGTGTTCACACCACTCTTCCTCTTCTCACGTAAGACGCGTTAGGATTGCAAATCGATTAAAAACATTTGGGTGCACCCGGTGTTCACACCACTTTTCCTCCTCTCAAGTGAGAGGCATTAGGATTGCATCGGTTAAAAACATTTTAGCACGCCCGGTGTTCATACCATCCTTTTTCTCCTCCTACGTGCAACGCGTTAGGATCTCGATTGAGACCTCGAGTGTGCCCGACAGTTATGTTGCTCTTCGCCTTTCTTGCGTGATGCGTAGTTAAGCTTGCATAATTTTCTCACATCCTTTCTACATGAAATGTGGTTTGGCTCATGATTCCCACACGTGGCGTGTTCATTTACTTATTTCTTTTCATGATTGGAATTGTTGTGCCTTGTTTCAATTTGTTTAACTATGGCATTTTCTTTGCATTGCATGTGCATGAAAATGTTTCATTACACAACCTCATTGCATGATAATAAGTTATGTTCTTGCATTTTGCCCCAGAACTACGCTGGTTTGATTCCTTGCAAATGGATACGTAGACAGCTTGTGGGCGCAACCATTTATTTTTGTCTTGATTGTTTGTCCAAGTCTTACGGCCTTGTTAAAATGTGTCGTCTCTGGGCTTTAACATTTCATAACTCCGAGTTCTATCAAAGAGGGGCAACTATAGACATCCCATTTTTGATGGCCTTTACGACTTCGATATCTTTGCAGGTACACCCGATGATGAGTCTGTTTGCTCACCAAGTGCTAGAAGTCCTCAGCAGAACACCACAACTTTGAGCCTTTCAAACCCTGCATCCTTTTTGTCTCATTTTTGGACCATGCCTTGGTCTTTCCAGCCTGCAACCTCTGGTGGCCTACTGACCATCCCTAGAGGCTACCGGCCATCACTTTTGGCTTGCCGGCCACTAATGTGGCTTGCCGGCCACCAGTGTTTTCTGAAGATATTTTATGCTAGTTGTGCCAGCTGTTTGCACAGATGCATGCATCTGTCCACACGTGAAAGGCTGGATCTCCTTGTAGAAATTTCATGTTTTCAATATATAGGGACTCCCTCTCTTGTGTTTTGAGGTTAGAAAAGTTTTGGACTAAAAAATTTTCCTCTTTCTCTACAATTCTTTCTCTCTACACTACACTATTGCCTACACTTCCTTAACCAAATCCCCTCACCTTTGAACTAAGGTTCTTTGAGGCCTTCTTGGAGCTCTTGAAGTTGGTTTTGGCTTGGATTGTGGCCTAGAGTTACTCTTTGCTTCAAGTGGTAGAATATTTGCTTTATTAGCTTGCTTTACATGCTTGTTTACCTATCTTTTTCCCACTATTTTGGGCTGTTTTTGAGCTATAAAAAACTCTATTTTTATGGGATAAAATTGGTGTTTTTGGCGATTTAAGGTTAGGGGGTGGTTCACCCCTGTTCATTCCTTGTTGTTGAAGCCATTTCATCTTTGTTTCCCACTTTAAAACCATCTTTTTTTGGGCCTTTAAACACTGATTGTCAATGTGTTTTCAGTGATAAAAATCAGGTTTTAAGTCCAAATTTGGAGGGGTTAGCCTCCCCTCCTTGTGTCTTGTTTGTTAGCCTAGTTGTTGCCATGCTTTAGCTTATTTTTCGATTCTTTAGTAGCTTTATTCCAGCATGCTTTAGGCTTTATTTTGGACTGTTTAACTCTATTTTGGATTGGTTATTGCATTGGAGCTTTGTATTGCGTAGTTATACTGTAATAGTCCTCACAAGCTTGGTGTTTTAGGCCTTTAGACACCACTTATTTGAGTTGATTCCATGTTTTTAGTGCTTTTCACAAGTAATTTTAGCACTAATCATCTCTGCAACCTACCTCCTTTCTTGGCTTTTAATTTTTCTTTGAAAGTGGTTTCAAGTCACTTGCTTGTCTAAGTATGAAATTGAGGTTTCATACTTAATGGTTTAGTCCCTTAGGGGGTTCATTACCAACGATATGATACTTTTTTCATACCCAAGGCAACTTGTGTTTTGAGCCCTCTTTCCTTTAGCGAACTTTAATTTACCTTTTGGACTTAATTTGAGTAAAAAATGGTTAGTAAAGTAAAATGAGTAATTAAAACTTGGGACTAAAAGATGAGCAAGATAATAACTTGGTGTGTTCAATCGGACGTTAAGTGAACACATGGAACTTGGACCATTTCATACTTGCTAGTGATGAAATGATCCAAGTCTCTAAAGTCAACTTCTCATCTTGATCTTTTATGAAAGGGAGGAGGTTTGTGTCTCATTTTTGCATTTATTGAATTTGCACCTCTTTAGTCACAAGTCATCATGCAATGAAATTACTTGAGTTGGTGGTTTGTGGCTTAAGTTCGTCACTCCTTGGATATGTTCATGAAAAAGAGGGGTGAGTTATGCAAACAATCTGTGAGAATATCCTCTTTTTGCTCTATTTGTCCTATGTTGCAGTAAGATGAACTAGTGCATCAGTGGCCGGCAGGTTGACAGCAATATTCACCAGTGGCCGGCTGGCCACTGATGTAAATCTGAGCAAAGTGTTGGTAAGGTGTAGCAAAATGGTTATGGAAATGTTCAACTGTGCAAACAGAGGCTTTCGAGAGCAAAGCGGAGGTCTATTCGGGTGGAAACCGAGCATACGCGTGCACATCCTATATTTCCAGAGGCAGAGTAGTTAATTAGCTTAATTTAGTTGCTTAGCTTAATTATTCGTTGCAATTGTTTTGACATTATTTAATTAGCTTAATCAGTTGTAGCTAATTTGTTTGTGTTGTAATTAGCTTAACCTAGTTAAATTCTTATTTAATTAGCTTAGATAGTTAGTTAATTATTCATTTTGGTTTGTAATAATTAGCTTAATTAGTTTAGTTTATTCATTCGGACTCTTCTTTGTGTAAGCGTAATGTAATAATGTGTATGTCTTCCAACCCCACGTCTTTCTCCCTTTTATTTACCCAATTTTGATGGTTAGATTAGGAACATGTTTCAATTAACATATCGCATGCTTGCATCCATTCATCTTGAATTGCATGCACCGAGGCTCGGTGCATCATTCAAACTACATTGTCATTTCAATACTTTGATGAATACGTTCTTAGACCGCATGTCTTGAATGAATTCATATGACACATTAGTAGCCGAGCTTATTAATTGCATAATCGCATGTGTTGCATTAGACATTCTGTATAGTTAGGAATCATGCATATTTTTCTAACTCTTTTGTTTTATCCTAGCTTGGAGTTCTAGGTGAGTTTTTCTTAGTGCTTTAGCATACTTGCATGAGTGTGAGTGATTGTCATCTCTAGCATGCTTGCCATGAGGCTAAATGTTTACTTGTTAAACTGCTTGAATGCCTGTGGATGAAGGCTTGTTGTTTAAATTGGAACGATTCAATAAATGTACGTTTTAAGCCCACTTTGTCGAGTGGCAAATTCGCAAACTTTAAGCCCACTTGAGGTGGTAAAATCAAGCCCTTTTTGCAAAACAAACATGAAATTGAGTTGTTCCAATTCAGGCAAACTAGTCTATACTTACTTGTGTGCATCACATAGTAATGCTAGCCTAATAACTGGAACAAGAGCACATAATGTTGATAAAAATCATATCATGATTAGTAGAGGCCGATCTTTGATCGGGCAAGCGGGGGTGCTCAATTCATGTCCTTCCCCTCTCATACCTAAGTTCCCGAGTCGAGAAAACTTTGCTGATGATGGACACGTGGCCTTTGGCACAAGTCATGGGTTTCCTAAATTTTTCCAAAATAAAATATTTTGGTAGCGACTCTGCATTTGGCAAAGCAGTCCAATTTTGGCATTTTTGATTTAGAAATTGATTTTCTAAAAGATTTATCGGATTTGGACTCTTTGGTGTTTATCAATTTCACATTGCACTTGTGAGATTAGATTCAGAACTGCGGGAGTCTGAACTGTAGTGCTTCTTTTCAAATTTCTGGAAGGGGGCGCCAAAAAGGCAAGCTACAAGAAAGCAATTTGGGTTGCCCTAGCTTGCACCCTAGACCTCCTAATACTTATATAATTACCCTCTCCCCTTTCCTTTCAGTGGGTTAAGAAGTTGAGCCATTTTGTGAGATTTCGATAGCAAAGACACCCTTCTCTCCCCTCTCCTTGCTTGTACTTCGAAAATAACCCACCCATAGTAACTCTGAACTTGTGAAAACATCCTAAGGACTAAAGAACTTGGACCCCAAATTAGATCCCTTACTCAAGAGAAGCTTTCAAGCAAGAAACCTAGTTTTTCATGTACTCTTCTTTGCATATTCTTTGGTTTAAGCAAACAAACAAGTAATCTCTTCTCCCTTTTTAATTTTAGTACCTTTTCCTTCCTCTTTTCTCAATATGTAAGCATGTAGGAATGTTCTTATGGCAGGATCATCATGTAGTTCACATATTTAATTCATTTATCTCACTTTCTCCCTCTTTCTTTTCATGTTTTCTTCATTCAATTAGAACACCATGTTTTCAGTGTTATTCTCATCATATAATAAACATGTATGGCCTGGTTTGAATCATCATGTTTGCTAGTTTATTTTATTTCTGTTTATTTGTTAGTTATATTTTTGTGCATATTCACCATTTAGTAACCTCAAGCCGAGCCTAGGATCATTCTTGTACATATTAGTTGCATTTTTAGATTATGTTTATTTTATGCATGCGTGCAAGACATTGAAAGTGGGTGATTAAGTTTTTTTGTCCGCCTTTGCATTGTGTGCTATTTGCATTGTCTTTTAAATAATGCAAGTTTCTATGCTTTTTTATGTAAAATTGTGTGTTTTGCATGTTTTTCATAAGCACTGCTTGGCTTAGTTCATGGGTATGGTCATGTACTTTAAAAAAACCTATTCTTGGCAATAAAAATCTTTGTTTTTGGAAAGGATATGACTTTACTCATAGAATCTAAGTTAGGTGGTATTATCCTTCAAATCATATAGTCTTAGAGTAGTTAAGGGTTTTTGGGCTTAAAATGAATTTCTATGAATAAGTAACCGCTATAATAAAAAAATAGTAAGTGAGTAGAGGACAATTTTTGGATTAGGCAAAAGGGGTGCTATCATTCAATGACCTTTCCGTTTTGTACCTAAATTTTCAAACTTGAAATTTTCTCGATTGTGACAGACTAGTCCTTAACTTAGTTATAACGATCTTGGTTTAGACCCAACCCATTTTTCTTGCTTTTAAATTCGAGAATCTATGTACTTAACTATTGTTCATCTCAGTTCTATTTTGTTGCTTGTTGAGTTTGGCTATTAGGAGTTGTGGGGAAGTGGTTTTAGAATACTCTTTTGATCCTGGGGGACGCTCCTGATCGTCGAATAGACACCTGAAAGGAAATGAAGACTCCGGTCGGGGGTGCTGGATTTAGCACTCCAACGGGCAAGTTAGTCTCTACACTCAGGATTACTTGTATTCTAAGTTAAGCATAATAGTTCTCATATACCTCTTTCTGGCTGATGTTCTTCTATTTATATATTTCCTTTCTTTGGCCTTGGGGCCGGGCCTACCTTTAGTTCTCCATTCGGCTTCTCCTAAGGCAAACTACTTTTCACTCAGCCCCTTACTCAACTGGCCTTTTGACCGAATAGGGTAGGATTTGAAATTGCGGGACAAAGCCGAATACTATATTTATATTCCAACTCTCCAAGTTCAGCCATTCGGCCTATTTACGATCCCAATTTTTTGGCCTCCACAATTGCCCCCCAAGCACCCCACTAATGACAGTTGGTTGGAGTGTTTGGCTTCAAACTCGAAAAGTCAAGGCCGAAATTCGGCAGCTGACCTCATTCCAATGCAGATGTCTTAGCACACGCTTCTCAGTCATTATTTCAACTTCCTGCCCCTTCGTACATGTAGATGCGCGCCGAGGGCCTACTACCACAGGTCAGACTCAATGTCACGGTTCTGAATCCAATCTCGCAAAGTGCAACGCAAGGCCGATAAATCACCAAAGTGTCCAAATCCGGCAAATCGTTTTGGAAAACTGATTTTTGTAAAGAAGTGCCAAACATGGATTGCTTTGCCAGATACAGAGTCGCCACCAAAATATTTTATTTTGGGGGAATTTAGGAAATCCTGACTCATTGCCTAAGGCCACGTGTTCGTCATCATCAAAGTTGCCTCGGCTCGGGAACTTGGGTACGATTGGGAAAGGTCAGCTATGAGCACCCCCGCTCGCCCGATCAAAGATCGACCACTACTAAACATGATATCTTGTTTTTTAAAACACATGCATTCTTATTCCGGTTAATTAGCTAATCTTTACTACGTTATGCGCACAGCAAAACCAGTATGGACTAGATTGCCCAATTTGGAACAAAGCATCGCATATCCGTTTGTTTGGAAAATGGTTTGAGGTTTGCTACTCGCAAGTAGACTAAGTCACGAATTTCAATAAATTGTTCCAATTCAAGTAATCCAACCTTCACCCACAGGCATTCATGCAGTTATATCAAATAAGCAATTAGCCTCATGGCAAGCATGCTGTCATGTTAACACTCACACACATGCAAGATGGTAAAGCATAAACACTCACAGTGTACTCCAAGCCAAAACAAGAAACTAGTTAGTAATCATGCATGATCCTAGTTCATGTTAGCAATGGCTAATGCATCACATGCGAAATGCAATTAGAATAGGCTCGGCTAATCTAAGAATGGCATATGAGATGCGACAATTGATACATGTATTCAACTTGGAATTGAAATATAATGCAGTTAGTATGATGCGCCGAGCCTGATGCATGCGATACAGATGAATGATGCAAACATACATAGCATAAGGTATGCTAATTGAAATATGACCTAAAACTAACCATTGAAAGCAGACAAGTAAAAGGGAGAAAGACGTGGGGTTGGAAAACATTCACAGACTCACGCACACTTATTACAAAATTTGCCCTCTCGACGGAGGGTCTGAATAAATAATATAAATTAACTAACTAACTAACTAACAAGCTACTTAATTATTACAAAACACTTAACTAATTAAACAAATTAACTAAGCTATGAAAAGTAGTAAAACAAACTCAGGAAGAGGGACGAATGCATGCTCGGTGGGCTTCGCTCGGAAATCCATCGCCATGGCTCATGTTGCCTCTGTTTGCACAGTTTTGCACCTCTGAAAATTGTGAAAATCCTTGGGATACTTCTGAACCACCTTGGGGACATGCTGAGAGGCCATCGACCAAGAGATGGGACCACCGGCCAACTGAAACAGGTCATCGACCAAAAATGGGGCTCTCGGCCAAACATTTGTAGCCGACCGGCACTCTAGATGGCCGACTGGCCATACTTTCTTGCAAAATGCTATTTTGCTGCAGCAGAGGACAAACAGGGCATGGCAATGCATTTTCAAGACAATGTGTGCACAACCACCCTCCTTATCATGTTTAAGGCTCAAAGGAGTATGGTCCTAAACCCTCGGCCCACCAATCATGCATTTCGATGCATGATGGCCAAAGGTGTCAAATGTGCATTTAATATCAAATGAAATGCACACAACACAAAAGGGGCCCCCAACCTCTATCATGGTTGACCAAGAGGAAAGGGATGCAAACATGCAAGGAAAACTAATGCAACGTGAGCATGTTAATGGCAATGCCATGCAAGGCTAATAGTAACAAGCATGCCAAATGCAATGCAACCTAAACAAGCATGCAAACATGCGAGGCATGTGACAACATTCAAGCATGTAACAACATGTGAAGCAAACATGTAACAACATGTTAGGCAACTCAACAAGACATGCACGCCAAATGCAATACCACTTAAACATGCAACAACATGCAAAGGATGGACTTAAACCAATATGGGAAGCTCTCAAATAGGCCCAAATCAGTAGCCAAACATGATGAAATTAAGCCAACAACACTTATGCAAACATGCACAATGCGAGGGACCAAACCTCAGGCACAAAGTGCAACTCTACTAAGGCATGGCAAGGGATTAAATATGGCATACAATCACACATTTTCCAGCTCTGAAATGTCATACAGAGTGGCTCCAAATCATGCAAACACCTCACACAATGCATACTAGATGGCCCGGATACCGAAACTAGTGAAGTGCATTACACTAGAGGTATGCAAAGCAATTCACAAATGACCAAATCAGCCCCAAACAGTCCCTATCTAGGCCCAAAACGGTAGGGAAATGGACTAAAATGATGACTCGAAAGGCATGGAAATGAAGCTCATGCAATGGTCCATAAATGAGGTATTCATGCACAACTCTCAAACACGTTTAAAGAATGGAAAACATGGGAATATGGCACAAGTATAGGCTCTGAAATGACAAGCTCAATGACCCCAAAACATGAAAACACCACCATTCAAGCAAGCAAGAAGCTTCAAAACTCAAAGCTAGGCACGGGCATTACAATACAAGCATGCATAGCAACCACCATTCAACCAAGAGGCCTAAAAACAGAGCTAAGGTAGTCCAAGACATGCACAAAATCAGTTTAAGGCATGGCCAAAAAGTGTTAGAATCAAAGACCAAAATAGTATGCAATACAAGCTAGTGAAGAGGGTTTACACTACAAGTATATGAAGCATTCAAGAGGACACTAAACCAGAAAAAGTCAGAGGTATGACATGCCAAATAAATCCCAAAAATTCATTAAAACATGGTCAATGCATGCAAGAATGACATGCTCCTTTGATAACGAGGGTTATTCTACACATGCAAGATGGACACCCAATATGGAAAAACAAGCTCTGGACAGAGCCTATGTAGGTCCTAAAACTCATCAAAAAGGGCCCGAAACAAGGCTTGGAAGTATGCAAATAAGGGCTCCTTTGTTAGGCCAAATATGCTAGGAAACAAAACAAGGGGAGAGAGGGTCACCCCTCTTTCTTTTTGGTACTTAAAATAGCATGCTAGCCACTGAAAATCCACTTCATTTTAGTGGCTAGAAGGCCAAACAAAGGTCTATGCAAAGGCCCTAATGCATGGCTCAAAATAAGGCAAAATGAAGCATGCAAGCGGGTAGATGACCCCCAACAGAAAAATGATCTGAAAGAAACATGTTAAGGACCTCAAGATCAGACTTTTTTCAGTTTACACTGAAGCATAAAAATGGTTCCTAGTATGGATAAAAGATGGGCCAAAATAAAGCTTAAAAGAGGGAATAGTGTGTTACCCCTGTAGCTTCAGCAAAACCAGTAGCTTCTTGCACCAAAAACCTGCTCTTTGAGACCTCTCAAGACCCTCCAAGAACCTTAGATCAATGGTGGAGGTGGGTGGCTATGAGGTGTGGTATGAAAGGCCAAGAACAAACACAATTTCTAAGCCTAGAATGTAGAGATATAGAGAGATATATGTGCTTTTCCTTAGACAAATTTTTTTTCAACCTCTCCAAAGGAGAGGGAGGCCTTCTCTTATAGAGAAACAAGAGGGTTCAAGCTTCTTAGAGAAGCTAGAGCAAAAGGTTCAAGCTTCTTGGAGAGGCTAAAACAAGGGTTCAAAAGGTTCAAGCTTCCTCAAGAAGCTAAAACAAGCGTTCAAAAGGTTCAAACTTCCTCAAGAAGCTAAAACAAAGGTGCGAAAGGTTCAAGCTTCCTCAAGAAGCTAAAACAAGGGTTCAAAAGGTTCAAGCTCCCTCAAGAAGCTAGAACAAGGGCTCAAAAGGTTCGAGCTTCCTTAAGAAGCTAAAACAAGGGTTCAAAAGGTTCAAGCTTCCTCAAGAAGCTAAAACAAAGATTCAAAAGGTTTGAGCTTCCTCAAGAAGCTAAAAGAAGGGTGCGAATCCTCCATACACGTGTATGGAGGGCAAGGTTTGTGCTTACCAGCTGGCACAGCTGGCATGCATAATGCCTAAAAAAAGGGAAAGAAAAGGTCTCGGCCAGAAAAAGTGACCGATCGACCAAAATAATGGCCGTCCGACCAAGAACATTGCCGACCGGCAAACACTTTTGGCCGATAGAAATAAAACAGGGCCAGTGGCAACATGCCAAGGCCGGTGGGGTGTGGGTGTGGCCAACAAGCCATTTCCTACGCTCAGAGGCAAAAACCTAAGTGCTTGGTCCGTAACCAAGCACAAAACAAATAAGTCGAGAGGTCCTGAGGCAAGGTGTGCGGCCGAAACCTCTGAGAACTCAAGACGAACACGAACATGGATAATCATCGAATGTTCAAACGATGACGTCCAAGTCTTGAGGACGGTCAAAAATGGGGTGTCTACAGTTGCCCCTCTTTGACAGAACTCGAAAGTCATAACAACGACGAGAGTGAATGTCAAAGCCCAGAGACGACCCATTTTTGACGAGGCCGAAGACTTAGACAAAGCATACAAGCTAGCAAGATATGTGCCCGGAGGCAGGGGCAAGATGCAAGAACAATGCACAAAGCCGAGCACAACTTATGATCATGCAAAGAAAGCTGTAACGAAGCATAACATGCAACAGTTTTAAGCAAGCCAAAAGCCAAACTACTTTACAATGCAGAAAGGATGTAAGAGAATTATGTAATTCTTGCTACGTTTGACGCGAAGAATACAATATTGTCCGGTTCGTCTGGTCGCGCCAGCCTCAAATGAACCGTATATACAATATCGTGCCTGCAAAAGAAAGAAACTTTAACAGGTACAACATTGTTACCAATATGCATAGCAATGCAAGTGAAAAGTGCATAATGGCGCAAGTCAAGGGTTGCATGACAATGCAGCCTAAGTGTGATATATGACATTGCAAAGGGGATGCATAACAACGCAGATAAAGTGTGCATGACAATGCAGGTGGGAGCGGAGAAACATAGGGACATATCCCAGTGTTTCGGGAAGAAGGAGAAACATAGGGACATATCCCAGTGTTTCGGAGAAGAGGAGAAACATAGGGACATATCCCAGTGTTTTGGAATGGCTCAAGCATTAGAACGTATTCCAGATGCTTTTAACCGAAAAGGGAGAAACATAGGGACGTATCCCGGTGTTTCGAAAAGAAGGAGAAAGATAGGGCCATATCCCGGTGTTTCGGAATGGCTCAAGCATTGTAACGTATTCCAGATGCTCTTAACTAAAAAGGGAGAAACATAGGGACGTATCCCAGTGTTTCGGAATGAAGGAGAAACATAGGGACGTATCCCGGTGTTTCGGAAGAAGAAGAAACATAGGGACGTATCTTGGTGTTTCGGAAAAAGAAGAAGAAACATATGGACGTATCCCGGTGTTTCGGAGAAGAAGAAGAAATATGGGGACGTATTCCGGTGTTTCGGAATGCTTCAAGCATTGGATCGTATTCCAAATGCTCTTAACCGAAATGGAAGAAATATAGGGACGTATCCCGGTGTTTTGGAAAAGGAGAAGAAACATAGGGACGTATCCCGGTGTTTTAGAAAAGGAGAAGAAACATAGGGATGTATCCCGGTGTTTCGGAATGGGTCAAGCATTGGAATGTATTCCAGATGCACTTAACGGAAAAGGGAGAAACATAGGGATGTATCCCGGTGTTTCGGAAAAGGAGAAGAAACATAGGGACGTATCCCGGTGTTTAAACAGAGGGACGTATCCCGGTGTTTTGGAAAATGAGAAGAAACATAGGGATATATCCCGGTGTTTCGAAAAAGGAGAAGAAACATAGGGACATATGCCGGTGTTTCGGAATAAGAGGGAGAAACATAGGGACCTATCCCGGTGTTTCGGAAAAGGAGAAGAAACATAGGGACGTATCTCGATGTTTCGGAATGGCTCAAGCATTGGAACGTATTCCAAATGCTCTTAACCGAAAAGGAAGAAACATAGGGACATATCCCAGTGTTTTGGAAAAGGAGCGTGCAAAACAATGGAAGTGGAATGTGCGTGACAACGCAACTGGAGAGGTGTGTATAACAATGCAGGTATAGTGCATGACAGCGCAAGATAGATGTGCATGGCAATGCGAGTAACGTGCGTGATAGCGCAAGTTAAAGAGTGCATAACAATGCAAATAACGTGCGTGATAGCGGAAGTTAAAGAAGTGCATTACAATGCAAATAACGGTGCATAACAATGCATTTTCAGTGCAACATTAACACCATGTTTGAAGTAAACTACTGAATAAGGAAATACACGCCTTAACGAGACCAATTCAAGTGCAGCCTCCGATTTACCTCTCGGAGGACTTGGCAACACGTTCAGCTCAAAAGGGTATACCCTGTTCATATTGGCGAGAGGTAAAATCTACATGTGAAACCCTCAGGTGCTGCCTGGATTGCCATTCTGGCTTGAAACAAGCTTACACTCGGGGTCGAGATACACTCATACTCCAGAGAAACGGGGATGCCTGAGAAGGTGCACCTGGAATACAGTCTCAGAATTTGCTGGAGTTAAACCACACCAAGATGCTCCAATATTTTCCCTCTTTTCTTTTGCTTTGCAGTCTGGAACCCACATAGCTTCAGATAGGTCCTTGTCTTACTGTTCACACTTATCGGGGGTGGACCCTGCAGTTTTATGCAAGAACAAATACTGTTTTGCACAAATGTGGAGAATGGCACAGCACTCTGAGCACAAAACGATTCATTCTTTTTTTTTTTTTGAATTTGAGAAATAGGAAAAAGTTTTTGACTGGGTATTTGAGCCTACGACTGAACACAGCGCACCACGACTCAACAAAGGAAAACAAAAGGTGAACAACGTAAACACATTGAGAAACACTCGAAACGACTCACAACAAGAATCGAGACAAACAAAACAACGGACACAACACTCAGACGTGTTCCGAAGACAAGGGACCTCTCAGATCACAAGGAGCCAGTTTCTCCGGGTATTGTTTCCCACTGTTTCTCACTTGTGATTCTCACATCACTCGGCCCTTAAGCTCTGTTTTTTTTCTAAAAAAGCCCTTTTTCTCACTTTTTCTCTCGGCACACATCTCTCTATTCTTCAATCTCTCTTTTTTTTATCCCTCCCCTTGGTGGTTGATGGATAAGCAGGAAGTTGTGGGCTCTTGTCCCTGGTATTCTACCATATTCTTGTTCTTGTTCACAACAGTGAGTTTCTCCCACAGAGGGGCTGCGCTACAATTGGGTGTGTAGCAAGTCTGCAGCTGACATCGGTTGACGATGCTCTGCTGGGGAGTTTAGACGTGATCAGATCTTGTCCAGATGAGGGAGTGGAATATCTTGCCCTATTCCAGTTCGTGCCTCACACTTGGCTTGATACCTCATTGCTCGGAGGATATGAGAGCTTTTTACCCTTTTGCGGTCAGCTTCAGTGGTGCCCTTTTCCGGCAGGTACGATGCCCTTTCTGGCAAGTGCGTTGATAAAAGAGAAAAGACAGAAATCCTGACTCAACTGTGCCCCTAGTTTATCATTTTGACCATTTTTTGTTTTTTGCTTCTGCTAAAACAATTTTAACCAAAATGAGAGTTAGATTAACACGCTTGTTCGATTTTCTGATTTGAAATCATGCAAGTCAGGTTATGAGCACTGAAAGTTTCCTTTTTTGGGTCCAAGAAATGGTCCGATTTTAGAAAAATGGAATAATTTTCGAGAGAATTAGTCAACCTCATTAAAAATTCTCAAAAACTATTTTTGCAAATGGCCACTGCTTGACCAACGCAGAACTTACTCTTGAGATGCACAACCTCAGATCCAAAACAAATGGAAAACTACCGCTTGTCTGAACGGCACTTCATGCCAACTGAAAGTTGCCCCTAGTCTGAATAGCACCGCAGCACTGCACGGCAACGGAAAGTTGCCCCTAGTCTGAATAGCGCCGCAGCACGTAGCAATCAATCCTCACAGTGACAATTACAACCAAATTCTCGGAGACAGAGAAGACAAAGATGACCAGAACCACTACATGGACACAGTCGAATTTGAAGTGTTTTACGGCTGGACTTCAGAATGAAGTTGCCTACGTATCCCAAAGATAGGAATCAAGCCTTACGTAGTTCGGGGGTAAGGTACACTCGGGTATTAACCTCTTCTTTTGCGTTCTAACTTTTGCCAAGGCCGTCCTTTCTGGGTTTTCAACCTTGCGAGCTTTGTTTTTCTTTTCTTTTCATTTCTTTTCTTCTTCTTTTTTCTTTTTCATCTTTTCTTTTCATTTTCTTCATTTTTCTTCTTTTCCTTTTTTTTATTCATTTCTTTTTTCATTTTCTGTATTTTTCTATTTTTATTCTTTTTCTTTTCTTTTCATTTGCTCTAACTTTTGCCTAAGTTGCCCTTCCGGGTTTTCGGCCCAGCGAGCCTCTCGAGGGTAAAAGTGTAGCCTTGTCCATGGCAAATGGTTTTGAGATCCTGAAGTCATCTGAATCCAAGAGAATGACTGCTGTTTGCTGATGATGTAGGAGTCCATCCAATGGGGGCTAAATTTGCCCCTAGTGTTGTGGATAGGAACTCGGTTGTTCTTCAACAAAACTTTCTTCTTTCTTTCCTTCTTGGATTTGGCATTCTTGCCAATCTTCCTTGGTTTGCAGAAAAGACTCATCTTTGACTCTTCAAGCGCATTTGACATTTTTGCCCCTAGTTCAAAGGCTGCTTCAAATCTAGCCACACAGGCCTTACATTGTAGTTAACAATTGAACATTTTGAATCCAAGTTCAATTGTTTGAAAGTAAAGGGGTCGAGTCTCAAGGCTGGGAGCGATCCTAAGCTGCACAATCTCAAGAGCGATTCCACACAGGTCTTCGCAAAACGACGCAAAACATTTTTTTGAAATCTTTTAAGAAAGCGACAAATCGCTCGCGCTGAAGACAGTGTAGAACCAATCTGGATCAAGCCAGGATCCTTCTCGGTACTCACATTAACAACCATGATCTCAATCATTAAGGGCTTAGCATGCCTCTCTTTCTCTCAGTTTATCAAATTTTTGCAAATCCCGAGGAATTCCTTCCTCTTCGTTTTCATCACAGTGTTTGAAAAGTTTTGAAAAACTTAAGTCAATGAAATGACTTCAAGGCACAGAAAAGACACAGTTTTAGTCAAATATCGGCATCTCATTCAGAACTTCTGCCACAACTGGCACAAGGCATAAGCAAACACAAGAGTGTGAAAATTACTGTTGTTCCATTCAAAATCTGTTGGCACAACTAGCTCCAAGGCAGAAACAGACTCAAAAGAAAGCAAAAAGACAAAAACAAAACAAAACAGTGATATCCGAGATAACACCCCCGGAATCACTCAATTCCTATACAACAGGACTGACTCGATACAACAAAACAGACCTAACTGACATAGTACAAAAAGACGGACTATATACGACAAAACAAGACTGACCCAAAATACCTAAGTCAGAAAGTACAAAACCTAGTATTCGTAAATGCTCAAAGTGGTGCGTGCCATACGCCACACCTGGAATAAACTGAGCGCCGCCCGTAAGGGGTTCATTTGCCGATCACATCACAATATCTCCTAAGTTCACTGATCCAGTGCCGATAGACTTTGCGAGACTGGTGCGGCGATGACGTTGTTGTCAATCAAATTTTGTATCTCGTGGCAAAGATGGACGCAACTGTCGGTATCATGACCGGTTTGTTGATGCAAAGAACAGTACTTAGCTGGGTCATGCTTTGGAGGGAGAGGATCGGGTAAAGGCCGTTGTTCTAACGGTTTCAGATGTCCTTTCCTGAGTAGGACCCCCAGAGCTTTAGACAAAGGCATATAAAGTGGGGTGAAAATCCTCTTGCCTCAGGGTAGATAGTTCGAGGTTCGGGGCTTTGGATTGGATGTACCAACAAAGGGGGTGGTTGTTTTGGGAGTGGTGGTGACCATTACAACTTCAGAAGATCTTGCAGTTGCATTACCACTGGTGGTCGCATTCGAACTGCAGGAGAACGCCCTCCTGGGCTGCTCCTTCTCCTGGTCAATGAGGCCCTGCCGTATAGCGTCCTCATTTTGCATCCCAATCTCATATAAATCTACAAAGGTGGGTAGGGGGAGAACAATCATTTTTTGCATGTGCTGGGGCTGGAGGTTGCAGACAACCATTCGAATCTAATCTTTGTCAACGGGCCTGATGGTCATCATCGAGGCTTTAGCCCTCTAGCGGGTCACAAAATCAGAGAAGCTCTCGTTTGGCTCTTGGCGAGTGACTTCAAGATCACGAGTTGTGACCTCGATCTGTGTATTATAGGAGTATTGAGCAATGAAGGCCTCAGCCATCTCTTCCCAGTTCTGTTTCACAGAGTTCTCCAATTTCGCATACCAGATTGCAGCTATCACAGACATGGTTCGGCCAAATAGTGATAGCTTCTGGTCTGTGGTCAAGCCCATTAGCCTCAGGATATTAGAAAATAGGTGGAGGTGCACCATTGGGTCGCCAGAACCATCAAAGCGGTCGATATGTGGCATCTTGAGCCGGTCCGGCAGCGTCACGGCTGAGTCAGTGTACCCATCCTCAATGTCCGGAATGGACTTCACACCTTGAGATTTCTTGAACAGCTTTTCAAGCTTGCTCACTTTTAATGCCGTGGGGTCCACCTCGAACTCAAAGGGGGAGTCCGGTAGATTGATAGGCCTGGGTGCCTTGGATAGTTGAGGCAGAATCGGGGGCGGAGGTGGCCCTGTTGGGATGTCTGTATCCTCCTAGACATTCTGGACATTTGCTGTCTCCCCGGGTATTGGGACTCTTGGTGGAGAAGGAACCTGGTGTGAAGCAGATGCTCCGGTTTGCTATTGTAGCCTGGCAATTAACTCTGCCTGTTGACCCATGACCTCGACCTGTTGTTTGGCAAATTTGGCTTGATGAACAGCGTCCTGCTGCATGGTTTTCATACTTTCTTGGAGTTAATGCATCATCTCCTCCATTCCTACCATACTACCCTGATCTAACTGATCTATCGGTATATCTGTCTCTGTGGTAAAAGCAGATATCTCAACCCAACTGCACACAAGTGAGATGGATAATGATTGCTGATCCGAAGACTGTTGAACTATTGATCTGTGCCTGACTGGCCTTTTTACCCTTCCTGTGGCGAAGGAACACTAATTTGCCCTTGAACTAAATCTCTGACCTGACAAAGTCTATCAACACAAGTCCGATGAACCTCGGGGGATATTGGAGCCTTCTGAAGCTACGGCTCCAAGACTACCTTGCAAAAGAGAAAACATACAGCATCTCAGCCCAATTTCATTGGAATAGATGTGAGCATAGCTGAATGACTGTGCTCTCTGCTAAATTCTACCTAAAACTCTGCCAGTAAACTGATACCCTGAGGTAAAACTGATTCTCTCAGGAAAAACTGATTCCCCCTAGAATACTGATGCCCTCAGGCCTGATACCCAGACTTGCAAACTGATACATGCATTCCTGTAGAGGCACACTCTAAAAGCACATAGCAAGCAAATGAGATCCAAAACACCCCCATGTTGGGGTAGGGCTTCCCTGTTCTATTTTGTCAGTAGTTAGGGTTTCACTACGCACACAGCGGTTTCAAACAACCTACAATCGGGTAAGCAACTTGTCATAGCTTGGAATGGTCACTATGGATTCCGAATATGCACTAGGTCGAATGGTCAACAAGGGTGCCCCGATAAAAACCAGGGTTTATGTTCCCATCGTAGCAGAGCCCGTAACCGGTTAGCCTTATGGCAGGCCTCTCAAAGCGAGCGTCCGGTTACCCGTTCAGGAATAGCAGATGGCAAACATAGTGTCCTAGGCACACCAATGCACATGCAATGCAAAGAAACACATAAGTGTAATCAAAACAAGATATCATGAGTTCGAGTCAAGTTCTCTAAATCCCCAGTAGAGTCGCCAGAAACTGTAGACGCGCCTTGAGGGCCTACTACCACAGCTCAGACTCAATGTCACGGCTTTGAATCTAGTCTCGCAAAGTCCAATATAAGACCGATAAATTACCAAATAGTCCAAATCCGGCAAATTGTTTTGGAAAACAGATTTTTGTAAAGAAGTGCCAAACATGGACTGCTTTGCCAGATACAGAGTCGCCACCTAAATATTTTATTTTGGGGGAATTTAGGAAACCCTGACTCATTGCCTAAGGCCACGTGTCTATCATTACCAAAGTTGCCTCAGCTCGGGAACTTGGGTACGATTGGGGAAGGTCAGTTATGCACACCCCCACTCGCTTGCTCAAAGATCGACCACTAGTAAACATGATATCTTGTTTTTTAAAACACATGCGTTCTTATTCCGAATAATTAGCTAATCTTTACTACGTTATGCGCACAACAAAACAAGTATAGATTAGATCGCCCAATTTGGAACAAAGCATCGCATATCCGTTTGTTTGGAAAATGGTTTGAGGTTTGCTACTCGCAAGTAGGCTAAGTCACAGATTTCAATGAATTGTTCCAATTGAAGTAATCCAACCTTCACCCACAGGCATTCATGCAGTTATATCAAATAAGCAATTAGCCTCATGGCAAGCATGCTGTCATGTTAACACTCACACGCATGCAAGATGCTAAAGCATAAACACTCTAAGTGTACTCCAAGCCAAAACAAGAAACTAGTTAGTAATCATGCATGATCCTAGTTCATGTTAGCAATGGCTAATGCATCACATGCGAAATGCAATTAGAATAGGCTCGGCTAATCTAAGAATGGCATATAAGATGCGACAATTGATACACGTATTCAACTTGGAATTGAAATATAATGCAGTTAGTATGATGCGCCGAGCTTGGTGCATGTGATACAGATGAATGATGCAAACATTCATAGCATAAGGTATGCTAATTGAAATATGACCTAAAACTAACCATTGAAAGCAGACCAGTAAAAGGGAGAAAGACGTGGGGTTGGAAGACATTCACACACTCATGCACACTTATTACAAAATTTGCCCTCTCGACGGAGGGTCCGAATAAATAATACAAATTAACTAATTAACTAACTAATAAGCTAATTAATTATTACAAAACACTTAACTAATTAAACAAATTAACTAAGCTATGAAAAGCAGTAAAACAGCCTCGGGCAGAAGGACGAATGCATGCTCGGTCGGCTTCGCTCGGAAATCCATCGCCATGGCTCATGTTGCCTCTGTTTGCACTGTTTTGCACCTCTAAAAATTGTGAAAATCCTTGGGATACTTCTGAACCACCTTCGAGACACGCTGAGAGGCCATCGGCCAAGAGATGGGACCACCGGCCAAGTGAAACAGGTCATCGACCAAAAATGGGGCTCTCAGCCAAACATTTGTAGCCGACTGGCACTCTAGATGGCCGACCGGCCATACTTTCCTGCAAAATGCTGTTTTGCTGCAGCAGAGGACAAACAGGGCATGGTAATGCATTTTCAGGACAATGTGTGCACAACCACCCTCCTTATCATGTTTAAGGCTCAAAGGAGTATGGTCCTGAACCCTCGGCCCACCAATCACGCATTTCGATGCATGATGGCCAAAGGTGTCGAATGTGCATTTAATATCAAATGAAATGCACACAACACAAAAGGGGCCCCCAACCTCTATCATGGTTGATCAAGAGGCAAGGGATGCAAACATGCAAGCAAAACTAATGCAACGTGAGCATGTTAAAGGCAATGCCATGCAAGGCTAATAGTAACAAGCATGCCAAATGCAATGCAACCTAAACAAGCATGCAAACATTCGAGGAATGTGACAACATTCAAGCATGTAACAACATGTGAGGCAAACATGTAACAACATGTTAGGCAACTTAATAAGAGATGCATGCCAAATGCAATACCACTTAAACATACAACAACATGTTAATAAGCCAAGTATGTAACAACATGCAACGTAAGCATGCAACAACATGCAAAGGATGGACCCAAACCAATATGGGAAGCTCTCAAATAGGCCCAAATCAGTAGCCAAACATGATGAAATTAAGCCAACAACACTTATGAAAACATTTACAATGCGAGGGACCAAACCTCAGGCACAAAGTGCAACTCTACTAAGGCATGGCAAGGGATTAAATATGGCATACAATCACATATTTTCTAGCTCTGAAATGTCATACAGAGTGGCTCCAAATCATGCAAACACCTCACACAATGCATACTAGATGGCCCGGATACTGAAACTAGTGAAGTGCATTACACTAGAGGTATGCAAAACAATGCACAAATGACCAAATCAGCCCCAAACAGTCCCTATGCAGGCCCAACGCAGTAGGAAAATGGACTAAAATGATGACTCGAAAGGCATGGAAATGAAGCTCATGCAATGGTCCATAAATGAGGTATTCATGCACAACTCTCAAACATGTTTAAAGAATGGGAAACATGGGAATATGGCACAAGTATAGGCTCTGAAATGTCATACTCAATGACCCCAAAACATGAAAACACCACCATTCAAGCAAGCAAGAAGCTTCAAAACTCAAAGCTAGGCATGGGCATTACACTACAAGCATGCATAGCAAGCATCATTCGACCAAGAGGCCTAAAAACAAAGCTAAGGCAGCCCAAGACATGCACAAAATCAGTTTAAGGCATGGCCAAAAAGTGCTAGAATCCAAGACCAAAATAGTATGCAATACAAGCTAGTGAAGAGGGTTTACACTACAAGTATTTGAAGCATTCAAGAGGTCAGTAAACCAAAAAAAAATCAGAGGTATGACATACCAAATAAATCCCAAAAACTCATTAAAACATGGTCAATGCATGCAAGAATGACATGCTCCTTTGATAGGCTATGACAAGGGTTATTCTACACATGCAAGATGGACACCCAATTTGGCAAAACAAGCTCTGGATAGAGCCTATGCAGGTCCTAAAACTCATCAAAAAGGGCCTGAAACAAGGCTTGGAAGCATACAAATAAGGGCTCCTTTGTTAGGCCAAATATGCTAGGAAATAAAACAAGGGGAGAGAGGGTCACCCCTCTCTCATTTTGGCAGTCAAAACAGCATGCTAGCCACTAAAAATCCACTTCATTTTAGTGGCTAGAAGGCCAAACAAAGGTCAATGCAAAGGCTCTAATGCAGGGCTCAAAATAAGGCAAAATCAAGCATACAATGGGGTAGATGACCCCCAACAGAAAAATAATCTTAAACAAACATGTTAAGAACCTCAAAATAACAATTTTTTCAGTTTACACCGAAGCTAAAAAATGCTTGCAAGTATGGCTAAAAGACGGAGCAAAATAAAGCTTAAAAGAGGGAATACTGTGTTACCCTTGTAGCTTCAGCAAAACCAGTAGCTTCTTGGACCAAAAACTAGCTCTTTGAGACCTCTCAAGACCCTCCAAGAACCTTAGATCAATGGTGGAGGTGTGTGGCTATGAGGTGTGGTGTTAAAGGCCAAGAACAAACACCCTTTCTAAGCCTAGAATGTAGAGATATAGAGAGATATATGTGCTTTTCCTTAGACAATTTTTTTTTCAACCTCTCTAAAGGAGAGGGAGGCCCTCTCTTATAGAGAAACAAGAGGGTTTAAGCTTCTTGGAGAAGCTAAAACAAAAGGTTCAAGCTTCTTGGAGAAGCTAAAACAAAGGTTCAAAAGGTTCAAGCTTTCTCAAGAAACTAAAACAAGGGTTCAAAAGGTTCAAGCTTCCTCAAGAAGCTAAAACAAGGGTTCAAAAGGTTCAAGCTTCCTCAAGAAGCTAAAACAAAGGTACGAAAGGTTCAAGCTTCCTCAAGAAGCTAAAACAAGGGTTCAAAAGGTTCAAGCTCCCTCAAGAAGCTAGAACAAGGGTTCAAAAGGTTCGAGCTTCCTCAAGAAGCTAAAACAAGGGTTCAAAAGGTTCAAAGCCCAGAGACAACCTATTTTTGACGAGGCCGAAGACTTAGACAAAGCATACAAGCTAGCAAGATATGTGCCCGGAGGCAGGGGCAAGATGCAAGAATAATGCACAAAGCCGAGCATAACTTATGATCATGCAAAGAAAGCTGTAACGAAGCATAACATGCGACAGTTTTAAACAAGCCAAAAGCCAAACTACATTACAATGCAGAAAGGATGTAAGAGAATTATGTAATTCTCGCTACGTTTGACGCGGAGAATACAATACCGTCCGGTTCGTCTGGTCGCGCCAGCCTCAAATGAACCGTACATACAATTTCGTGCCTACAAAAGAAAGAAACTTTAACAGGCACAACATTGTTACCAATATGCATAGCAATGCAAGTGAAAAGTGCGTAATGACGCAAGTCGGGGGATGCACGACAATGAAACCTAAGTGTCATGCATAACAATGCGAAGGCGATGCATAACAACGCAGATAAAGTGTGCATGACAATGCAGGTGGGAGCGGAGAAACATAGGGACATATCCCAGTGTTTTGGAATGACTCAAGCATTGGAACGTATTCCAGATGCTATTAACCAAAAAGGGAGAAACATAGGGTTGTATCCCGGTGTTTCAAAAACAAGGAGAAACATAGGGACGTATCCCGGTGTTTCGGAATGGCTCAAGCATTGGAATGTATTCCAGATGCTATTAACTGAAAAGGGAGAAACATAGGGACGTATTCCGATGTTTCGAAATGAAGGAGAAACATAGGGACGTATCCCGGTGTTTCAGGAGAAGAAGAAGAAACATGGGGACGTATACCAGTGTTTCGGAAAAAGAAGAAGAAACATAGGGACGTATCCTGGTGTTTTGGAAAAAGAAGAAGAAACATAGGGACGTATCCCGATGTTTCGGAGAAGAAGAAGAAACATAGGGACGTATCCCAGTGTTTCGGAATGGCTCAAGCATTGGAACGTATACCAAATGCTCTTAACCCAAAAGGAAGAAACATTGGGACATATCCCGGTGTTTCGGAAAAGGAGAAGAAACATAGGGACGTATCCCGGTGTTTTGGAATGGGTCAAGCATTGGAACATATTCCAGATGCACTTAAATGAAAAGGGAGAAACATAGGGACGTATCCCGGTGTTTCGGAAAATGAGAAGAAACATAGGGACGTATCCCGGTGTTTTGGAAAATGAGAAGAAAGAAAGGGACGTATCCCGGTGTTTCAGAAAAAGAGAAGAAACATAGGGACGTATCCTAGTGTTTCGGAATAAAAGGGAGAAACATAGGGACGTATCCCAGTGTTTCGGAAAAGGAAAAGAAACATAGGGACGTATCCCAGTATTTCAGAAAAGGAGAAGAAACATAGGGACGTATCCCGGTGTTTCAGAATGGCTCAAGCATTGGAATGTATTCCAAATGCTCTTAACCGAAAAGGAAGAAACATAGGGACGTATCCCGGTGTTTCAGAAAAGGGGCATGCAAAACAATGCAAGTGGACTGTGCGTGACAACGCCACTGGAGAGGTGTGCATAATAATGCAGGTATAGTGCGTGACAGCGCAAGGTAGATGTGCATGACAATGCGAGTAACGTGTGTGATAGCGCAAGTTAAAGAGTACATAACAATGCAAATAACGTGCGTGATAGCGCAAGTTAAAGAAGTGCATTACAATGCAAATAACGGTGCATAACAATGCATTTTCAGTGCAACATTAACAACATGTTTGAAGTAAACTACTGAATAAGGAAATACACGTCTTAACAAGACCAATTTAAATACAACCTCCAATTTACCTCTCGGAGGACTTGGCAACACGCTCAGCTCAACAAGGTATACCCTGTTCATATTGGCGAAAGGTAAAATCTGCTTGTGAAACCCTCAGGTGCTGCCTGAACTGCCATTCTGGCTTGAAACAAGCTTACACTTGGGGTCGAGATACACTCATACTCCAGAGAAACGGTGAGGCCTGAGAAGGTGCATGTGGAATGCAGTCTCAGAATTCGCTAGAGCTAAACCACACTAAGATGCTCCAACATTTTCCCTCTTTTCTTTTGCTTTGCAGTCTGGAACCCACATAGCTTCAGATTGGTCCTTGTCTTACTGTTCACACTTATCGGGGGTGGACCCTGCAGTTTTATGAAAGAACAAATACTGTTTTGCACAAATGTGGAGAATGGCACAGCACTCTGAGCACAAAAAGATTCATTCGTTTTTTTTTTTTTTTTTTTTGAATTTGAGAAATGGGAAAAAGTTTTTGACTGGGTATTTGAGCCTACAACTGAACACAGCGCACCATGACTCAACAAAGGAAAACAAAAGGTGAACAACCTAAACACATCGAGAAACACTCGAAACGACTCACAACAAGAATCGAGACAAACAAAACAATGGACACAACACTCAGACGTGTTCCAAAGACAAGGGATCTCTCAGATCACAAGGAGCCAGTTTCTCTGGGTATTGTTTCCCACCCTTTCTCACTTGTGATTCTCACATCACTCGGCCTTTAAGCTCTGTTTTTCTAAAAAGCCCTTTTTCTTACTTTTTCTCTCGGCGCACATCTCTCTATTCTTCAATCTCTCATTTTTTTTTATCCCTCCCCTAGGTGGTTGATGGATAAGCAGGAAGTTGTGGGCTCTTGCCCCTGGTATTCTACCATATTCTTGTTCTTGTTCACAATAGTGAGTTTCTCCCACAGAGGGACTGCGCTACAACTGGGTGTGTAGCAAGTCTGCTGTGACACCCCGATTCTACAATATAGGTTGCAGTCAAGGAAGAGTCACTAGTGAGTCCTATGGTCAATAACCAAGTAAGATCCCAGATCGCTGGAGGAGTCAAAATAGCCTCCCTTCTAAGTCCAGCTTTCTTAGGCAGCGCACTACCTTTTTGACAGATCTTACCAGGCATTGACACAAGATCTCATAAGCAACGATAAGGTTCATACATAGAATATAAATACATAACAACCACATTTATACTTAATTCAAAAGATTGTTTCATTACATTACATCCCAATAGAAAGTTTAAACTCTACATGAGTTCTTACAAAATAACAAAAAGGAAATTTCTATTATTCCTAAGATAGCCAAAAGTCCTCGAAGGTTTCGGGCTCGTCGTCTCCCGCTATAAGTTCCGCGTCGTCACCTGGCATGATATGCCGTGAGCTTTGAATGCCTAGTAAACACACACACACCCTACCCCTTTTTCCCAGTCCAATACACAATCACAAATATAACATCAAATAGTAAATCCTGATACTCAAATAAATAAATAAATGGTCAAGTTAGATGTTAGTAAACTAGAAATCCCCCAAAGAGATTTCGTCCTCCCAACCACAAGAATCGGACGCGGATTATTCGGTATGCCCCCTCTTTTGATGCTTTGTTGCAGAACTAACCTCGGATGCCTACCAACGGTTATATACCGCGTAGCACCAACCGCAGGGCCTCAAAAGAGACGGTAAAAATAGGGCCTTGCTCGAAATCCCTCCTTACACCAAACCACCTAGGTTCCGAATACAACCGCTCCGTTCAGGGGTTCCGAAAACCACTTGCGCAAGACTTTAACTTTCAAATAGGGAACGCATCCCAACAATCCATATATCACATTTCTCATCTTTTCATTACTCAAGTGTTCGAAAACCCAATACCCACCCAATTAGGTTTCCCGTTGAATTAAGTGTTTTAAGTCAAGGTTAGTCCAACTAAACAACATAATAACATCCACATAAGCATACATCCTCAAGATAAGAAAGATAAATAACATAACATGCACATACAACATCTTGCCAAGATATGATCATAAGCCATTAAACATTTTCATGAATACAAGGGCACAAAACATCCATACATAACAAATTTCCAGATTTAACATCATGTGAAGATTAATACGAAAGGACTACTTTAGATCATCCACCGAACTCGGTCTTCCTATGGTTCGTAGAGAATTTGATCTAGTTTCTTGAACATTTTTTGGAAATGGGTTTACTTTTCCAGATTTTAAGTTATTCAGAAAATAGTCCAGCACTGTCCAGAATTTGTCCAGATCCGTCGACCGTTACGAAAACTTGATTTCCTTTCAAACCGCTTAATTTTTTTCGATGAAACAAATTTTAGTTGAAAGCTAACTCCTTAAGGAAGGTTTTGACATAAAATAGAGTTCCAGAATATTTTTGTACATTTTTTTGAAATTTTTGAAAGTTGACTGCAAAAACAGGTTTTAAGGTAGAATGCCCAAAACAAGAAAATTTATAAAAAAGGAGTTCCACCATGGGAAAGTTTCATTTCTTTTGTGAAGAAAATATGCTAACTATCACATGTTTAACTCAGAAAATTTGTTTGAAAGGGTGCCCTTGAAAACTTGGGAGATTGGTAATAAAATGAGATGGTTTTGTGCCAAAAAGGGAAAAATACAAAAGAGATGGAGTCAATACTCAAATCTTAGCATTTTTAACATAAGAACTCTTTAATAACAGATCTAAAAAAAACATTATGCAGAAACATGTATTGAAGAAGGAAAATGAAAGAGAAGGTTGTGTTGTGGCTTACCTACTAAGTTTGCATAAGAAGGCTCTCTTCTTCCTCCCTCTCCTTCTCTAGACTTCTCTCTCTTTCTCTCCTCCCTCTCTCTAACCAAATGTGTGTGTGGATGAGAGTGTTATGTGTGTTTGCAAGCTAGGGAGGTGTGTTGATATTTATAGGCAAACTTTTGAGGCAAAAAGTCCTAAAAGCCCCTTAGTTGGAAATGGATGGAAAGGGTGGGTTTTGTTTGGATTCTAAGGAAAAGGAAGGGATTTGGGAGGCTTGGTCAATGATTTAGGCAACAGTTAGTTAAAAGGGAACTAGTTTTGAAACTTGCATCCTAGGTCTAGGTCATAGGTTGGTGGTTTTTCCTAGAAGTTCATGATGATGTTTCTTGGAAATTGATTTCTTACTTTTTTCTAGGAAGGCTAGGCATAGGGAAAGGTGAAGGGAAATTTTTTTAATTATTTTATGTCTAGGCACACTCCTCTAGGTGTATATATGTATATATATATTACAAGATTGATGGTACTAATAATATTAGGGTGCAGGTACTAGTTTTTGTGGTTTATTTTGAATTTAATAAAGAAGTAAGGGCTTGGTGTTAAATACATGTAATTTATGTAGAATTAAATTAGTTTAGGGAACCTAATCCGGCTAGGAAAATTCCTGTCTTGAAAAAAAGAAAATAAAATTGCTAACCGACAAGATTCGAAATAATTCAAGTAATCGAAGGCTTTAAGAAAATAATTCATCATTAGGGTCTTAAAAGTAAATGCATATTTCGGGGGCTTCACAACCTATCCCCCTTAAAACAATTTTGTTCTCGAAATTCAACTATATACTACCTTCGAAAAGCTCGGGGTAGTTTGCCTTCACGCAGTCCTGTCGTTCCCAAAGAGATTCCTCAATTCCCCGATGACGCCATAGCACTTTCACCAATTGAACCATCTTGCCTCTAAGGTTCTTCTCTCGATGATCTTGTATTGCTACCAGTCCTTCGTAACATCTTTGTCAAGACTGATTTCTTCCCACTTGAGGACGTGTGACGGGTCAGCGATGTATTTTCTCAACATAGATATATGGAAGACGTTGTGTATTCCTGCTAACTGCGGGGGTAGAGCTAGTCTATAAGCTACTTCGCCCACTCTTTCCAATACCTGAAAAGGCCCGATATATCGTGGTGACAGCTTTCCCTTTCTCCCAAAACGTACGACTGCACACCTAGTTTGCACCTTTCAGAACACATGGCTGCTTACTTCAAACATCAATAGTCTTTTCCTCCTATCTGCATAATTCTTTTGACAGTCTTGGGCAGTCTTTAACCGTTGTCGGATCAATTTGACCTTTTCAATAGTCTTTAGAACAAGTTCAGTTCTTATCAGATTTGCATCACCCACTTCTGTCCAACAAATCGGCGATCTACAAGGTCATCCATGTAATGCTTCAAAGGGTGCCATGCCGATGCTAGCTTGAAAGTTGTTGTTGTAGGCAAATCCGATTAGGGGTAGGTGTCATTCCCAATTTCCTTGAAAATCCATTGCGCAAGCTCTCAGCATATCTTCGAGTGTCTGGATAGTGCGTTTAGATTGTCCATCTGTTTGTGGGTGAAAGGCGGTGCTAATACATACCTCGGTACCAAGAGCTTTCTGTACGCTCCCAAAATCGAGAGGTGAATCGTGAATCACGATCTGACACAATAAATACCAGAATTCCATGTAGTCGAATGATCTCCCCAATGTAGAGTCTGCACATAGACTCTAAAGTGTCGGTCATCTTATAGGGTAAGAAATGTTCTGACTTGGTGAGGTGGTCCACTATTACCCATATAGCCTTGTGCCCTCTAGGTGACTTAGGCAACCCTGTCACAAAGTCCATTGTCACTTGCTCCCACTTCTATTCGGCTATTGGTAGAGGTTGCAACATTTCCCTCGGTTTCTGATGTTCCGCCTTCACTTGTTGGCAGGTCAAAAATTTTGCTACAATTTCAGCCACTTCTTTCTTCTTTCCGTTTCACCAATACTGCCTTTTCAAATCTTGGTACATTTTAGTCCCTCCTGGATGTACCACGAATGTAGAATGATGACATTCTTTCAGTACCCTTTCTCTAAGTAACTCGTCACTGGGCACAAACAATCTACCTTGGTATCTTAAACTCCCATCGGGGTGAATTACCCAATTGGGCATGGGCTCTCCTGATTCCAGATGTCCCTTCATGTAGGCTACCTCTTGATCATGCTTCTGGGCCTCCATGACCTCATTCCTCAACTTAGGCATCACCTTTTGCGCACTAAGACATGCTTTTGTATCTTGAGATTCTACTTGGATCCTGAACTCACTGAGTGTCTTAACTATATCCCATTCCTTGATGGAGATCTTAGCCATCATCCCTCTGCTCTTATGACTAAGAGCATCTGCTACTACATTGGCCTTACCGGGGTGATATGAGAGAGTGAACTGGAAATCCTCAAGATACTCCATCCGTCGTCTCTGTCTCAAGTTAAGGTCCTTCTGTGTGAATTGATACTTCAAACTCTTGAAATCTCAAATTGTTCCCCATACAGGTAATGTCGCCATTGCTTTAGGGCAAAAACTATGGCTGCTAACTCCAAGTCAGGTATGGGGTAGTTGCGCTCGTGAGGTTTTAACTGCCTAGATCCATCCGCGACCACCTTTCCATTTTGCATGAGCACGCAACCTAATCCTTCTTTAGACGCATCGCAATACACAGTGTACCCCTTTTCTCGTTCTGGGATGGTCAAAATTGGCGCACTAGTTAATCTCTTCTTCAGCTCCTGGAAGGATTTTTCGCAAGCTTCATCCCACTTATACTTTACTTCTTTCTGCGTCAAACGAGTCATTGGTTTAGCTAGTTTGGAGAAATCTTGGATGAACCTTCGGTAATAACCGTCCAATCCTAAGAAGCTGCGGATTTTTGACACGGTTTTTAGTTGTCTCAAATCTAATACTGCTTCCACCTTGGTTGGATCTACCGCAATCCCATTCTCTGATACCACGTGTCCTAAGAATTTTACTTCATTTAACCAGGATTCACATTTACTCCCTTTGGCATATAGTCGAATATCCCTAAGAACTTGGAGGACAGTCCTTAAATGTTGTTCATGCTCTTCTTCAGACCTTGAATATACCAAGATGTCATCAATGAATAAATTGGTCAAGGTATGGTCTAAAGATCTTATTCATCAAACTCATGAATACTGTCGGTGCATTAGTTAGTCCGAAGGGCATTAGTACAAACTCATAGTGGCCATATCTAGTACGAAAGGCAGTCTTTGGTATATCCTCCTCCTTGACTCATAGTTGACGGTAACCTGACCCGAGATCAATCTTTGAATAGCACCTTGAGCCTCTAAGTTGGTCAAAAAGGTCATCAATCCTCGGGAGTGGGTATCGGTTCTTAATCGTGACTCGATTGAGTTGACAATAATCGATGCATAGCCTCAACGACCCATCTTTCTCTTAGCAAACAACACGGGTGCTCCCCATGGTGAAGTACTTGGCCAAATGAATCCTTTCTCAAGCAATTCTTGTAGTTGTGTCTTCAATTCTCGTAGTTCTTCTGGTGCCATACGATACGGAGCCATGGATATTGGGGTAGTTCCAGGTTGTAGCTCGATGCTAAAGTCTACTTCTTGGGTTGGTGGCAAACCTGGTAACTCCATAGGAAATATATCTGCATAATCGCATACCACGCGCAGAAGTTCTATTTCTCCATGGCCTTCCTCATTTAGAATTAGGCTTGCTATCCTAACCGCAAGTTGATTGTGCCACTACGTTCGATGTTTTGTTGAAGTCATGGGGTCTTGTCTATCCCCTTTAAACTGGAAACGTGTTCCATCTTGCGTGTGAGCTACCACCTTCTTCTGACGACAGTCGATTACCGTTCGGTGGGCGGACAACCAATCCATGCCCAAGATGATGTTGAAGTCTGACATTTCCATGATACGAAGGTCGCAAGTTAAGAGTAGGTTTGACATCCCTATCTTACAGCCCCTACAGATTGATCCTACCCGAACACATCCTCCCATAGGTGACATTACTCTTAAGGTAGTTTCTAAAGGTTCACATACAAGTTCTAATGACTTAGCACAAGCAGAGGATATGAAAGAATGTGATGCACCCATATCAAATAAAACATGCACCCAAAAATTGTATGGCACTAAATTACCCTCAATTACAGACGGGTCTGCTTCTTCCTCTTGCAAGGCAAAGACTCTGCCAGTTGCCTTCTGGTTGCTCCTTTCTGGTCTCTCATGAAGTTGGGTTTTCTTTCCACAAGCTCCAAATCCTCTTGGATTCTACCTCCTTTCATTTTGAAGTCAATGTTGTGCTGATTATTTCCACAAAGATGGTAAGACTCTTCCAAAATTTGATTCTTGATAGGGTTTGGGGTTTTAGCCACAGTTGCTAGTCTATTCTGAAGGTTTCAATTTCCTGGTACCGCATTTCTATTGTTGCTTGCAAACTTATGCTATTACTTGTCTCGAAGTATGGTCCAGCATTTGTTTTTCTATGAATGGGGTGAGGCGTAATTCAAATTCTAACTACAGAGGCAATTCCTTATGGGTAAGCAACTAATCTTATGTTAGAGTTTAATTATCCTAGGGTGTTCACACAACACAGCTTCATGTGTAATAATAATTACAAGATTCTCAAAATTGGATTGAAGTGGAGACGAAGAATGTGAAGCAGTTATGGTGATAACATCAGGATATGGATGAATGGTATGATGTTATGGTTTCAAACTTCAATGTGATCAAGCTTATAGATGTAGTGACTAAACTAGATATTTAACTTGAAACTGCGTTGGCCATCCGTGTTTCAAACTGAATATCCAAGATTCATCACTGAGCAAAGAAAATGAAATTATTTACAAGAAGCCTTGAGCTAAACAAAATATTCAAGGGTCAAGGAGGTCAAATTTACAAATAGTGGTATATAAAACATGACTAGATGGACAAGACTAAGTTTTGGGAAAGGGTGACATTGAATAAAGGCTACGAATACAAGAAGAGGGTATGACGATCGATAGAAGACGCGTAGTACTAATAGTACCCCCCTACTACGCGATGAGGCCGCACCCAAAGTCAAAACCATTTCACAATCCTGAAGTAGGTCCTCATGAGTTAATGTTGGCGTGCCAGAAATTCAAAGAAATTCCCTAAGATAGGTCAAAAAAGATTCTAACATAGTCGGGGAAGTTAGTCTCTAACCGCCGGTCGAAACGCGTGGGTAAGGGTTGAACCTAGGCTCTGATACCATATTGTGACACCCCGATTCTACACTATAGGTTGCAGTCAAGGGAGAGTCACTAGTGAGTCCTATGGTCAATAACCAAGTAAGATCCCAGATCGCCGGAGGAGTCAAAATAGCCTCCCTTCTAAGTCCAGCTTTCTTAGGCAGCGCACTACCTTTTTGACAGATCTTACCAGGCATTGACACAAGATCTCATAAGCAACGATAAGGTTCATACATAGAATATAAATACATAACAACCACATTTATACTTAATTCAAAAGATTGTTTCATTACATTACATCCCAATAGAAAGTTTAAACTCTACATGAGTTCTTACAAAATAACAAAAAGGAAATTTCTATTATTCCTAAGATAGCCAAAAGTCCTCGAAGGTTTCGGGCTCGTCGTCTCCCGCTATAAGTTCCGCGTCGTCACCTGGCATGATACGCCGTGAGCTTTGAATACCTAGTAAACACACACACACCCTACCCCTTTTTCCCAGTCCAATACACAATCACAAATATAACATCAAATAGTAAAGCATGATACTCAAATAAATAAATAAAGGGTCAAGTTAGATGTTAGTAAACTAGAAATCCCCCAAAGAGATTTCGTCCTCCCAACCACAAGAATCGGACGCGGATTATTCGGTATGCCCCCTTTTTTGCTGCTTTGTTGCAGAACTAACCTCGGATGCCTACCAACGGTTATATACCGCGTAGCGCCAACTGCAAGGCCTCAAAAGAGATGGTAAAAACAGAGCCTTGCTCGAAATCCCTCCTTACACCAAACTACCTAGGGTCCGAATACAACCGCTCCGTTCATGGGTTTCGAAAACCACTTGCGCAAGACTTTAACTTTCAAATAGGGAACGCATCCCAACAATCCATATATCACATTTCTCATCTTTTCATTACTCAAGTGTTCAAAAACCCAATACCCACCCAATTAGGTTTCCCGTTGAATTAAGTGTTTTAAGTCAAGGTTAGTCCAACTAAACAATATAATAACATCCACATAAGCATGCATCCTCAAGATAAGAAAGATAAATAACATAACATGCACATACAACATCTTGCCAAGATATGATCATAAGCCATTAAACATTTTCATGAATACAAGGGCACAAAACATCCATACATAACAAATTTCCAGATTTAACATCATGTGAAGATTAATATGAAAGGACTGCTTTAGATCATCCACCGAACTCGGTCTTCCTATGGTTCGTAGAGAATTTGATCTAGTTTCTAGAACATTTTTCGGAAATGGGTTTGCTTTTCCAGATTTTAAGTTATTTAGAAAATAGTCCAGCGCTGTCCAGAATCTGTCCAGATCCGTCGACTGTTACGAAAACTTGATTTCCTTTCAAACCGCTTAATGTTTTTCGATGAAACCAATTTTAGTTGAAATCTAACTCCTTAAGGAAGGTTTTGACATAAAATAAAGTTCCAGAATATTTTTGTACATTTTTTTGGAATTTTTGAAAGTTGACTGCAAAAACAGGTTTTAAGGTAGAATGCCCAAAACAAGAAAATTTATAAGAAGGGAGTTCCACCATGGGAAAGTTTCATTTATTTTGTGAAGAAAATATGCTAACTATCACATGTTTAACTCAGAAAATTTGTTTGAAAGAGTGCCCTTGAAAACTTGGGAGATTGGTAATAAAAGGAGATGGTTTTGTGCCAAAAAGGGAAAAATACAAAAGAGATGGAGTCAATACTCAAATCTTAGCATTTTTAACATAAGAACTCTTTAATAATAGATCTAAAAAAAACATTATGTAGAAACATGTATTGAAGAAGGAAAATGAAAGAGAAGGTTGTGTTGTGGCTTACCTACTAATTTGCATAAGAAGGCTCTCTTCTTCCTCCCTCTCCTTCTCTAGACTTCTCTCTCTTTCTCTCCTCCCTCTCTCTAACCAAATGTGTGTGTGGATGAGAGTGTTATGTGTGTTTGCAAGCTAGGGAGGTGTGTTGATATTTATAGGCAAACTTTTGAGGCAAAAAGTCCTAAAAGCCCCTTAGTTGGAAATGGATGGAAAGGGTGGGTTTTGTTTGGATTCTAAGGAAAAGGAAGGGATTTGGGAGGCTTGGTCAATGATTTAGGCAACAGTTAGTTAAAAGGGAACTAGTTTTGAAACTTGCATCCTAGGTCTAGGTCATAGGTTGGTGGTTTTTCCTAGAAGTTCATGATGATGTTTCTTGGAAATTGATTTCTTACTTTTTTCTAGGAAGGCTAGGCATAGGGAAAGGTGAAGGGAAATTTTTTTAATTATTTTATGTCTAGGGACACTCCTCTAGGTGTATATATGTATATATATATATATTACAAGATTGATGGTACTAATAATATTAGGGTGCAGGTACTAGTTTTTGTGGTTTATTTTGAATTTAATAAAGAAGGGCTTGGTGTTAAATACATGTAATTTATGTAGAATTAAATTAGGTTAGGGAACCTAATCCGGCTAGGAAAATTCCTGTTTTGAAAAAAAGAAAATAAAATTGCTAATCGACAAGATTCGAAATAATTCAAGTAATCGAGGGCATTAAGAAAATAATTCATCATTAGGGTCTTAAAAGTAAATGCATATTTCAGGGGCTTCACATCTGCAGCTGACATCGGTTAACGATGCTCTGCTAGGGTGTGCAGACGTGATCAGATCTTGTCCAGATGAGAGAGTGGAATATCTTTCCCTATTCCAGTTCGTGCTTCGCACTTGGCTTGATACCTCGTTGCTCGGAGGATGTGAGAGCTTTTTGCCCTTTTGCGGTCAGCTTCAATGGTGCCCTTTTCCGGCAGGTATGATGCCCTTTCTGGCAAGTGCGTCGATAAAAGAGAAAGGACAGAAAACCTGACTCAACTGTGCCCCTAGTTCATCATTTTGTCCATTTTTTTTTTTTACTTCTGCTAAAACAATTTTAACCAAAATGAGAGTTAGATTAACACGCTTGTTCGATTTTCTGATTTGAAATCATGCAAGTCAGGTTATGAGCATTGAAAGTTTCCTTTTTTGGGTCCAAGAAATGGTCCGATTTTAGAAAAATGGAATAATTTTCGAGAGAATTAGTCAACCTCATTAAAAATTCTCAAAAACTACTTTTGCAAATGGCCACAGCTCGACCAACGCAGAACTTACTCTTGAGATGCACAACCTCAAATCCAAAACAAATGGAAAACTGCCCCTTGTCTGAACGGCACTGCATGGCAACTGAAAGTTGCCCCTAGTCTAAATAGCACCGCAGCTCTGCACGGCAACGAAAAGTTGCCCCTAGTCTGAATAGCGCCGCAGCACGTGGCAACCAGTCCTCATAGTGACAATTACAACCAAATTCTCGGAGACAGAGAAGACAAAGATGACCAGAACCATCACATGGACACAGTCGAATTTGAAGTGTTTTACGGCTGGACTTCAGAACGAAGTTGCCTATGTATCCCAATGATGGGAATCAAGCCTTACGTAGTTTGGGGGTAAGGTACACTCGGGTATTAACCTCTCCTTTTACGCTTTAACTTTTGCCAAGGCCGCCCTTTCTGTTCTTCTTTTCTTTTCAATTCTTTTCTTCTTTTCTTTTCTTTTTCATCTTTACTTTTCATTTTCTTCATTTTTCTTCTTTTCTTTTTTTTTATTCATTTCTCTTTTCATTTTCTGTATTTTTCTATTTTTGTTTTTTTTCTTTTCTTTTCATTTGCTCTAACTTTTGCCTGGGTCGCCCTTCCGGGTTTTCGGCCCAGCGAGCCTCTCAAGGGTAAAAGTGTAGCCTTGTCCATGGAAAATGGTTTTGAGATCCTGAAGTCATCTGAATCTCAGAGAATGACTGATGTTTGCTGATGATGTAGGAGTCCATCCAATGGGGGCTAAATTTGCCCCTAGTGTTGTGGATAAGAACTCGGTTATTCTTCGAAAAAACTTTCTTCTTTCTTCCCTTCTGGGATTTGGCATTCTTTCCAGTCTTCCCTGGTTTGTAGAAAAGACTCATCTTTGACTCTTCGAGCACATCTGACATTTTTGCCCCTAGTTCAAAGGCTGCTTCAAATCTAGCCACATAGGCCTTACATTGTAGTTAACAATTGAACATTCTGAATCCAAGTTCAATTGTTTGAAAGTAGGGGGTCGAGTCTCGAGGCTGAGAGCGATCTTATGCTGCACAATCTAAAGAGCGATTCCACACAGTTCTTCGCAAAACGGTGCAAAATATTTTTTGAAATCTTTTAAGAAAGCGACAAATCGCTCGCGCTGAAGACAGTGTAGAACCAATCTAGATCAAGCCTGATCCTTCTCAGTGCTCACATTAACAAGCATGATCTCAATCATTAAGGGCTTAGCATGCCTCTCTTTCTCTCAGTTGATCAAATTTTTGCAAATCCCGATGAATTCCTTCCTCTTCATTTTCATCACAGTGTTTGAAAAGTTTTGAAAAACTTAGGTTAATGCAATGACTTCAAGGCATAGAAAAGACACAGTTTTAGTCAAATATCACCATCTTATTCAGAACTTCTGGCACAACTGGCACAAGGCAGAAGCAAACACAAGAGTGTAAAAATTACTGTTGTTCCATTCAAAATCTGTTGGCACAACTGGCTCCAAGGCAGAAACAGACTCAAACGAAAGCAAAAAGACAAATACATAACAAAACAGTGATATCCGAGATAACACCCCCGGAATCACTCGATTCCTATACAACAGGACTGACTCGATACAACAAAACAGACCTGCCTGACATAGTACAAAAAGATGGACTATATACGACAAAACAAGACTAACCCAAAATACCTAAGTCATAAAGTACAAAAGCTAGCATTCGCAAATGCTCAAAATGGTGTGTGCCATACGCCACACGTAGAATAAATTGAGCGCTGCCCGCAAGTGGTTCATCTGCCAATTACATCATATTATCCCCCAAGTTCACTGATCTAGTGCCGATAGACATTGCGAGACTGGTGCGGCGATGACGTTGTTGTCAATCAAATTTTGTATCTCATGGCAAAGACGGACGCAACTGTCGGTATCATGACCGGTTTCTTGAGGCAAAGCACAGTACTTAGCCGGGTCATGCTTTGAAGGGAGAGGATCGTGTAGAGGCCGTTGTTCTAACGGTTTCAAATGTCCTTTCCTGAGTAGGACCCCCAGAGCTTTAGACAAAGGCATATAAAGTGGGGTGAAAATCCTCTTGCCTCGGGGTAGATAGTCCGAGGTTCGGGGGTTTGGATTGGATGTACCAACAAAGGGGGTGGCTGTTTTAGGAGTGGTGGTGACCTATACAACTTCAAAAGATCTTCCAGCTGCATCACCACTAGTGGTCGCATTCGACCTGCAGGAAAACGCCCTCCTGGGCTGCTCCTCCTAGTCAATGAGGCCCTGCCGCATAGCGTCCTCGTTTTGCATCCCAATCTCATGTAAATCTGCAAAGGTGGATAGGGGGAGAACAATCATTTTTTGCATGTTCTTGGGTAGGAGGTTACGCACAACCATTCGAATCTGATCTTTGTTAACGAGCCTGATGGTCATCATCGAGGCTTTAGCTCTCCAGCGGGTCACAAAATCAGAAAAGCTCTCGTTTGGCTCTTGGCGAGTGACTTCAAGATCACGAGTTGTGACCTTGATCTGTGTGTTATAGGAGTATTGAGCAATGAAGGCCTCAACCATCTCTTCCCAGTTCTATTTCACAGAGTTCTCCAATTTCGCATACTAGATTGCAGCTATCCCAGACATGGTTCGGCCAAATAGTGATAGCTTTTGGATTGTGGTCAAGCCCATTAGCCTCAGGATATCAGAAAATAGGTGGAGGTGCACCATTGGGTCGCCAGAACCATCAAAGCGGTCGATATGTGGCATCTTGAGCCGGTCCAGCAGCGTCACGGCCGAGTCAGTGTACCCATCCTCAATGTCCGGAATGGACTTCACACCTTGAGATTTCTTGAACAGCTTTTCAAGCTTGCTCACTTTTAATGCCATGGGGTCCACCTCGAACTCAAAGGGGGAGTCTGGTAGATTGATAGGCCTGGGTGCCTTGGATAGTTGAGGTAGAATCAGGGGCAGAGGTGGCCCTGTTGGGATGTCTGTATCCTCCTAGACATTTTGGACATTTGCCGTCTCCCCGGGTATTGGGACTCTCAGTGGGGAAGGAACCTGGTGTGAAGCAGATGCTCCGGTTTCCTGTTGTAGCCTGGCAACTAACTCTGCCTGTTGAGCCATGACCTCGGCCTATGGTTTGGCAAATTCGGCTTGACGAATAGCGTCCTACTGCATGGTTTTCATACTTTCTTGGAGTTGACGCATCATCTCTTCCATTCTTGCTATACTACCCTAATCTAACTGATCTATCGGTATATCTGTCTCTGTGGTAAAAGAAAATATCTCAACCCAACTGCACACAAGTGAGATGGATAATGATTGCTGATCCGAAGACTGTTGAACTATTGATCTGTGCCTGACTGGTCTTTTTACCTTTCCTCTGGCGAAGGAACACTGATTTGCCCTTGAACTGAATCTCTAACCTGACAAAGTCTATCCACAAGTTCGATGAACCTCGGGGGATATTGGAGCCTTCTGAAGCTACGGTTCCAAGACTACCTTGCAAAAGAGAAAACAGGAAGCATCTCAGCCCAATTTCACTAGAATAGATGTGAGCATAGCTGAACGACTGTGCTCTCTACGGAATTCTGCCCAAAACTCTGCCAGTAAACCCTCATGTAAAACTGATTCTCTCAGGAAAAGCTGATTCCCCCCAGAATACTGATGCCCTCAGGCCTGATACCTAGACTTGCAAACTGATACATGCATTTCTGTAGAGGCACACTGTAAAAGCACATAACAAGCAAATGAGATCCAAAACACCCCTATGTTGGGGTAGGGTTTCCCTGTCCTATTTTGTCAGGAGTTAGGGTTTCACTACGCACACAGCGGTTTCAAACAACCTACAATCGGGTAAGCAACCTGTCCTAGCTTGGAATGGTCACTATGGATTCCGAATATGCACTAGGTCGAATGGTCAAAAAGGGTGCCCCGGTAAAAACCAGGGTTTGTGTTCCCATCGTGGTAGAGCCCGTAACCGGTCAGCCTTATGGCACGCTTCTCAAAATGAGCCTCCGACAAACCGTTCAGGAATAGTAGATGGCAAACACGGTGTCCTAGGCGCACCAATGCACATACAATGCAAAGAAACACATAAGTGTAATCAAAACAAGATATCATGAGTTCGAGTCAAGTTCTCTAAATCCCCAACAAAGTCGCCAGAAACTGTAGACGCGCCCCGAGGGCCTACTACCACAGCTCGGACTCAATGTCACGGCTCTGAATCTAGTCTCGCAAAGTGCAATGCAAGACTGATAAATCACCAAAGAGTCCAAATCCGGCAAATCGTTTTGGAAAACTGATTTTTGTAAAGAAGTGCCAAACATGGACTGCTTTGCCAGATACAGAGTCGCTACCTAAATATTTTATTTTAGGGGGATTTAGGAAACCCTGACTCATTGCCTGAGGCCACGTGTCTATCATTACCAAAGTTGCCTCGGCTCGGGAACTTGGGTACGATTGGGGAAGGTCAGCTATGAGCACCCCCGCTCGCCCGATCAAAGATTGACCACTCCTAGACATGATATCTTGTTTTTTAAAACACATGCGTTCTTATTCCGGTAAATTAGCTAACCTTTACTACGTTATGCGCACAGCAAAACAAGTATAGACTAGATCGCCCAATTTGGAACAAAGCATCGCATATCCGTTTGTTTGGAAAATGGTTTGAGGTTTGCTATGCGCAAGTAGGCTAAGTCACGGATTTCAATGAATTGTTCTAATTCAAGTAATCCAAGCTTCACCCACAGGCATTCATGCGGTTATATCAAATAAGCAATTAGCCTCGTGGCAAGCATGCTGCCATGTTAACACTCACACGCATGCAAGATGCTAAAGCATAAACACTCACAATGTACTCCATGCCAAAACAAGAAACTAGTTAGTAATCATGCATGATTCTAGTTCATGTTAGCAATGGCTAATGCATCACATGCGAAATGCAATTAGAATAGGCTCGGCTAATCTAAGAATGGCATATGAGATGCAACAATTGATACACGTATTCAATTTGGAATTGGAATATAATGCAGTTAGTATGATGCACCGAGCCCGGTGCATGCGATACAGATGAATGATGCAAACATGCGTAGCATAAGGTATGCTAATTGAAATCTCACCTAAAACTAACCATTGAAAGGAGGCATGTAAAAGGGAGAAAGATGTGGGGTTGGAAGACATTCACACACTCGCGCACACTTATTACAAAATTCGCCCTCTCGACGGAGGGTCCGAATAAATAATACAAATTAACTAATTAACTAACTAACAAGCTAATTAATTATTACAAAACACTTAACTAATTAAACAAATTAACTAAGCTATGAAAAGCAGTAAAACAGCCTCGGGAAGAGAGAAGAATGCGTGCTCGGTCGGCTTCGCTCAGAAATCCATCGCCATGGCTCATGTTGTCTCTGTTTGCACTGTTTTGCACCTCTAAATATTGTGAAAATCCTTGGGATACTTCTGAACCACGTTCGGGACATGCTGAGAGGCCATCGGCCAAGAGATGGGACCACTGGCCAAAGGAAACAGGTCATCGACCAAACATGGGGCTCTCGGCCAAACATTTGTAGCCGACCGGCACTCTAGATGGCCGACCGGCCATACTTTCCTGCAAAATGTTGTTTTGCTACAGCAGAGGACAAACAGGGCATGGCAATGCATTTTCAAGACAATGTGTGCACAACGACCCTCATTATCATGTTTAAGGCTCAAAGGAGTACGGTCCTCAACCCTCGGGCCACCAATCATGCATTTCGATGCATGATGGCCAAAGGTGTCGAATGTGCATTTAATATCAAATGAAATGCACACAACACAAAAGGGGCCCCCAACCTCTATCATTGTTGATCAAGAGGCAAGGGATGCAAACATGCAAGCAAAACTAATACAACATGAGCATGTTAATGGCAATGCCATGCAAGGCTAATAGTAACAAGCATGCCAAATGCAATGCAACCTAAACAAGCATGCAAACATGCGAGGCATGTGACAACATTCAAGCATGTAACAATATGTGAGGCAAACATGTAACAACATGTTAGGCAATTTAACAAGAGATGCATGCCAAATGCAATACCACTTAAACATGCAACATGTTAATAAGCCAAGTATGTAACAACATGAAAGGTAAGCATGCAACATCATGCAAAGGATGGACTTAAACCAACATGGGAAGCTTCAAATGGGCCCAAATTAGTAGCCAAACATAATGAAATTAAGGCAACAACACTTATGCAAACATGCATAATGCGAGGGACCAAACCTTAGGCACAAAGTGCAACCCTACTAAGGCATGGCAAGGGATTAAATATGGCATATAATCACACATTTTCCAGCTCTAAAATGTCATACAGAGTGGCTCCAAATCATGCAAACAACTCACACAATGCATACTAGATGGCCCGGATACCGAAACTAGTGAAGTGCATTACACTAGAGGTATGCAAAGCAATGCACAAATGACCAAATTAGCCCCAAACAGTCCCTATGCAGGCCCAAAACAGTAGGAAAATAGACTAAAATGATGACTCGAAAGACATGGAAATGAAGCTCATGCAATGGTCCATAAATGAGGTATTCATGCACAACTCTCAAACACGTTTAAAGAATGGAAAACATGGGAATATGGCACAAGTATAGGCTCTGAAATGACATGCTTAATGACCCCAAAACATAAAAACACCACCATTCAAGCAAGCAAGAAGCTTCAAAACTCAAAGCTAGGCACAAGCATTACACGACAAGCATGCATAGCAAGCATCATTTGACCAAGAGGCATAACAATAGAGCTAAGGCAGTCCAGGACATGCACAAAATTAGTTTAAGGCATGGCCAAAAATTGCTAGAATCAAAGACCAAAATAGTATGCAATATAAGCTAGTGAAGAGGGTTTACACTACAAGTATATGAAGCATTCAAGAGGTCACTAAACCAGAAAAATTCAGAGGTATGACATGCCAAATAAATCCCAAAAACTCATTAAAACATGGTCAATGCATGCAATAATGACATGCTCCTTTGATAAGCTATGATGAGGGTTATTCTACACATGCAAGATGGACACCCAATATGGAAAAACAAGCTCCGGACAGAGCCTATGCAAGCCCTAAAACTCATCAAAAAAAATGCCTGAAATGAGGCTTGGAAGCATGCAAATAAGGACTCCTTTGTTAGGCCAAATATGCTAGGAAACAAAACAAGAGGAGAGAGGGTCACCCCTCTCTCATTTTGGCACTCAAAACAACATGCTAGCCACTGAAAATCCACTTCATTTCAGTGGCTAGAAGGCCAAACAAAGGTCAATGCAAAGGCCCTAATGCATGGCTCGAAATAAGGCAAAATGAAGCATGCAAGGGGGTAGATGACCCTCAACAGAAAAATGATTTTAAACAAACATGTTAAGGACCTCAAAATAAGGCTTTTTTCAGTTTACACCGAAGCTCAAAATGCTTGCAAGTATGGCTAAAAGATGGAGAAAAATAAAGCTTAAAAGAGGGAATAGTGTGTTACCCTTGTAGCTTCAGCAAAACTAGCAGCTTCTTGGACCAAAAATAGCTCTTTGAGACCTCTCAAGACCCTCCAAGAACCTTAGATCAATGGTGGAGGTGTGTGGCTATGAGGTGTGGTGTTAAAGGCCAAGAACAAACACCCTGTCTAAGCCTAGAATGTAGAGATATAGAGAGATATATGTGTTTTTCCTCAGACAATTTTTTTTTTCAATCTCTCTAAAGGATAGGGAGGCCCTCTCTTATAGAGAAACAAGAGGGTTCAAGCTTCTTGGAGAAGCTAGAGCAAAAGGTTCAAGCTTCTTGGAGAAGCTAGAGCAAAGGTTCATGCTTTTTCAAGAAGCTAAAACAAAGGTTCAAAAGGTTCAAGCTTCCTCAAGAAGCTAAAACAAGGGTGCGAAAGGTTCAAGCTTCCTCAAGAAGCTAAAACAAGGGTTCGAAAGGTTCAAACTCCCTCAAGAAGCTAGAACAAGGGTTCAAAAGGTTCGAGCTTCCTCAAGAAGCTAAAACAAGGGTTCAAAAGGTTCAAGCTTCCTCAAGATGCTAAAACAAAGGTTCAAAAGGTTCAAACTTCCTCAAGAAGCTAAAACAAGGGTTGAAAAGGTTCAAACTTCCTAAAGAAGCAAAAACAAGGGTGCGTATCCTCCATACACGTGTATGGAGGGTGGTTCAGGCTTACCACCGCACAATTTGCAGCATAATGCATAAAAAAAGGCAAAGGAAAGGTCTCGGCCAGAAAAAGTGATCGATCAACCAAAATAATTGCCGGCCGACCAAGAACATTGCCGACCGGCCAACTCTTTCGGCCAGTAGAAATAAAACAGGGCCGGTGGCAACATGCCAAGGCCGGTGGGGTGTGGGGGTGGCCAACAAGCCATTTCCTCCCCTCAGAGGAAAAAACCTAAGTGCTTGGTCCATAACCAAGCACAAAACAAATAAGTCGAGAGGTCTTGAGGCAAGGCGCGTGGCCGAAACCTCCGAGAACTCAAGACAAACACGAACATGGATAATCGTCGAGTGTTCAAATGATGATGTCCAAGTCTTAAGGACGGTCAAAAATGGGGTGTCTATAGTACACTTCTATTTATTATGATTTAAAATTTGGACGTCTTTTCAAATACATACACACTTTCAGATACTTGTCTTTGGACTTCCTTCCGAATTATCTGTGCAACTTCCTTTCCTTTACTATCCTCTCCATCTCTTGTAAGTTTTCTCCCTTTCTGCTCTAAATCCTTTTTTCTTGCTTTGTTTTTGGTTTAGAATATACCTTTAAACAGAAGAAAATGGCAAAACACTTGAAAGATCTCCTCTCTCCGGATCCAATTTCTTGCTTCCGATGCCATTTCTCCATTCCTGATGACGTCCATCTGTCTCTCGTGACAGATGGCACCCTCGATATGGAGAGGGCGGATGAAACCACGATCGTCTTCCCTCTGCTATCAATCGCAGAGGGTGGTGTTCGATTTCCCCTTCACCCACTCCTTAGGGCTGTGCTCTGCCATTGGGGTCTAATTCCTTCCCAACCCAGTGTCAACTTCTTTAGAATCATAATGGGTATTGTAGCGCTAAACCATCGCCTTAGAATCAACCTCGGCATTCCTTCCATTCGGCATTGTTATGCCCTAGCCAAGTCTTTCGGTCGGCACGGTCATTATTTCCTTAGGGCCATGGACATCGACCATCAACTAGTGACTATGCTTTCCAGCTTTGGGAAGCGAGTCGATGATGTTATGGTCGTAGTCCGAGGCAACATGGAATTTGGCAAAGGCGAAGATCGCCTCGATCCTATTCCTAGGCGGAGGGGCGAACCAGGTGGCTGTATAGCCTCTTGTATTTATTTTTCCTTTGTTATATTTGTAAAGCTTGAGTCCTAATGGTTTTGCTTGTGTAGGAAACAATTTGAAGAAAGTTTCAACCTTGACCGACGACGCCATTCTTTCGAAGGTAAAAAATGCATTGAAAAACTTCGGCCATCTGAGCCTTCAGAAACAAGGAAGGACGGCCCATATTCTGCTTAAATACGAGCCGACGTATACGACTTTGTCGACAGTAGAAAACATCCCGATTCCAAGGGGCGAGGAGTTTCCAACGGCTCTTATTTTGACCAACTTCAGAAACTTGCGCCAAATCGGCTTAGAAGGATCCGACTCGAAGCGTGCAGATGTTGAGGTCACTGAAGAATCAGGCCAGTCCGAGGCCGAAGTAGACGAGGCTTTAAGGGTAGCTTTTCAAGAAGCCAGTCTCAATTCAGCCAACCCTCCGTCCACCTCGGGTCGAGGGGAAGTTTACGACAACATCTTTATCAGATTAGAAGAACATCCCGGTGCGTTTCCTAAAGATATGGCCAGCTTGTCACTTCAAAACTCGCCAAAAAGGCCAACGCCGAATGAATGGCCGCACAACGCAGAGCGGAGGCCGTTCGTGTAGAGGCCAATCGATCTGAAGTGGCGCCCATCGCTGATGTTGAGCCGCCCCTGCCTGTTACTGAGGAGACGATTCAAATACGAGATACCGAGTCGGAGCCAATCGTGGCGACAAATGATGAGGCCGAATGACGGTCGGAGAAGCATCTAGCAGAGGAAGTGGGCTCTAGAGAAGAGCCTGCCGATAAACGATCGCGTTTAGAGGAATTGGATACGGTTGTGCCTTTTGTGGTTCAACCAAAGATAAGAAATATGCCAATCTCCTCTGACGCGTCGGCTATAAAAGACCCAGCCATTGCGCTGAGCATGGCTTCATCAATTTCATTACCGTCTGATAAGGCAACTTTTCACTCAGAGCTAGACGTTTTAGCAGTAGCGTTAGCCACTCAATCGGCCCTTCTGGTAAAGATCTTGATCTTGTCTCTCCTTTTTATGTATATATTTTTGGATCTAATCTCCTGTTTTGCAGACGGTTGGAAGGATAGCCCAGTTAGGCCGCCGCCAGCACGATGGTGTCGAACGAATTGGCCGTTTACAAACCGAAGTTGAGGGCCAAAGGAGTCGGGCTGAGTTTGAGGCCATGAGGGCGAAAATGGAAGCTGCAAGGGCCGAGGCCGAGTTGGAGAGGGCCAGAACTGTGGACGAACTCAGATTGGCTGCCGAGCAAAGGGCGGACGTAAGAGAAGTTGCGCTTAAGTTAGCTCAAGAGTCGATCGCCAAACTTGAGGCGGACTTGGAGAAATTGAAGGCGGCGAAGGAAGATGCCGATTCTGAAGCTTCGAAGGCGTCTGAGGCCGGGCAAGGCGCTGCCCTCAATAATTATGTGCAAGAAGTCCCCAAATTCGAGAATTGGGGATTCAAACACGGCTGGCTCAAAGCCCTTACTGCTGCTAATGTGACATTAGCTATGCCAATTCCATACGAGCAAGTGGATGTTGAGCCGCTGGAGTCTGACTTTGAGGATTGATCAGGGCGACAGTAGTTTTTGTTTACATCTTTTGTTTAGTTTTATCTGTATGGCTACAGGTTTTAAGTTTTCTCTAGGCATTTCCCTGCAAATTTGTAGCCTCTTATTTAGTAGTTTTCATATGTAAAATGGCTACAATTTGTGCCCAATTTACTTAATGAAAATTCCATTTGCACTTTGCTATTATTTGTGCGAAATTGTGCTAAATTGTCTTATTGGATCATTCATTCATGTATACTTGCCGACTAGATAATTAGGCAATTTTAACTTCAGAAAATGGTTGTGGCACATGTCGATTGGCATGGGGCCTAGATACTTGGCCGGTTAGATTAATAAATCTGCCCTTGCCCCAGCCAGTGCATGAACTCCAAGGCATTCATGTATAATTGCCGTTTACATAATTAGGCAATTTTAACTCCAAAAAGCCGAAAATTAGTACATGAAGTGGCTGTGGCACATATCGATTAGCATGGGGCTTAGATGCTTGGCTGATTAGATTCATAAATCTGCCCTTGCCCCACTAGTGCATGAACTCCAAGGCATTCATATATAATTGCCGTTTAGATAATTAGGCAATTTTAACTCCAAAAAGCCGAAAATTAGTACATGGAGTGGCTGTGGCACATATCGATTGGCATGGGGCCTAGATGCTTGACCAATTAGATTAAGAAATCTGCCCTTGCCCCAGCCAGTGCATGAACTCCAAGGCATTCATGTATAATTGCCGTTTAGATAATTAGGCAATTTTAACTCCAAAAAGCTGAAAATTAGTACATGGAGTGGCTGTGGCATATATCAATCGGTATGGGGCCTAGATGCTTGGCCGATTAGATTAATAAATTGGCCCTTGCTCCAGCCAGTGCATGAACTCCAAGGCATTCATGTATAATTGCCGTTTAGATAATTAGGCAATTTTAACTCCAAAAAGCCAAAAATTAGTACATGGAGTGGCTGTGGCACATATCAATCGGCATGGGGCCTAGATGCTTGGTTGGTTAGATTAATAAATCTGCCCTTGCCCCAGCCAGTGCATGAACTCCGAGGCATTCATGTATAATTGCCGTTTAGATTGACATCCGTCTTTTGGAGTTTAGCGTTAATGAAATCACCTCGGGGTCGCTGCAAGCATTAGAAATAAATGGGATGGAATCTTCACGCCAGTAACTTCACTTTTTGTGTTCAGAATCAATTTAAAATAATTTGTTGCGTAGATAAGTGCGAATGTCAAATAGAGTTTTCTTCAACAGCAGAGGAGAAGTGCGAACTTTGGCTGAGCTTGATACTGCAATGAATCGTAGCAGCGAACCCACCCGTGCGGGAGGTAGGGCATCCAAAGAACGAGAAAAGCGTCAGCCTCCAAGTCGTCAAAGCAGATCACCCTAAAAGGAGAAACATCAACGGGGAAGTTCTCTGCGACCGCGACCGAGAAATGAGGCCGACGTTGCACCACGACTGTTGAGTTTCGCAGTTTCGTGGGGAATAAACCAATGATGGAGGTAGACTCCATTATCAAGGACCGAGGTGTGGTGGTCGAGTTTGCTCGACAGATTTTTCCACCGGAGGTCTAATAGTCAATGGTTGGTCGACAGGATTTTGACGTATTTCGGGAGGGTATCCATGGGGCGGTGAAAGGGCTGTATACCGCCTATGAAGTCGGCATGCGCTTGCGCACCGCTCGACGTGAGATAGAGAAGAATGAGGGAAGAATCCGTAGTTTGGACGCTCGCACGGAGATGGCCGAGGGTGAGCTCAAGGAGCTTCGGAAGGCTCAAACCACTGAGCCACGTGCGGTAGGTCAATCCAACCCGATCATGGAGGAGAGGGTGACTCAACGGCTAGTGAGTCACGCCATCGCCATAGAGAATGCGAGGACCATGGGTTACGAACAAGGCTTCCATGCAAGCCGAAAGGTCGGCATCGATAAAACCAAAGAGAAACTTGCTGAGGAGGTCTGCCGATGCGAGAACCGAGGATTTAAGCACAGTTGGATCGAGGCACTTCAGGCCGCGGAGACTCTCTGTGCAAGGGGTGTTGATTCGGTATTGCTGTTGTACCAGCGTGATCATTTTCCCTTTTCCGCTTTTGAAGTCAAAAAGAGTGACGATGATGGAGACGTCGAATAAAAACAATCATTGTGATGCTGATTGAATAAAAACTATGTAATCATTGTCTGATCGAATAAAATGTCTTGTTTTCAATGTTTGTGTTTCTTTATAATTTTTGTTCAGCACATATATGTTTGCGCGTTTTGTTCTTTATTGCATGAATGTTTGAATAAATGTGTTTTGTGTTTCATTGTATAAACATCATTACGAATGTTTATATGCTTTGATGTATAAATGGGTTTTGTCGACTCCATATGAGAGCACTCTACATTAAGTACTTAATCGACATAATTATGCCACGCACGGCCCGAATATCCACGAAGGGCACTCCGAATCCGGAGGCTTAATTGGCCAAAAGATGTCATGCGCCGATGGGGCTCCGAATCCGGAGACTTATTTGGCCAATCGTGATATCCATGAAGGGCGCTCCGAATCTGGAGGCTTGATCGGCCCAAAGACGTCGTGCGCCGATGGGGCTCCAAATCCAGAGACTTATTTGGCTAATCTTGATATCCACGAAGGGCACTCTGAATCCGGAGGCTTAATTGGCCCAAAGACGTCGTGCGCCGATGGGGCTGTGAATCCAAAGACTTATTTGGCCAATCGTGATATCCACGAAGGGCGCTCTAAATTCGGAGGCTTGATCGGCCCAAAGATGTCATGCGCCGATGGGGCTCCGAACCCGAAGACTTATTTGGCCAATCGTGATATCCACGAAGGGCACTCCAAATCTAGAGGCTTAATCAGCCCAAAGACGTCGTGCGCCGATGGGGCTCTAAATCCGGAGACTTATTTGGCCAATCGTGATATCCATGAAGGGCGCTCTAAATCTGGACGCTTTTATCGGAACACCTTTGAACTGGATTTTGAAGTGAGTAAATAGCGATCTTTGCATTACAGAAAATGAGATGTACATGGCGAACCGTTCAGAACAAGTATCATGCCCCACAAGTCGGGTCAATGATAAAATTTGCATAAATGCGTGGAATTCCAAGGCCGAGGCAGACTTCTTCCTGACATGTCTTTGAGCCGATATGCCCCTACTCCTGCGATGGAATCATTCTGATAGGGGCCGTCCTAGTTAGGACCCAATTTTCCATTAGCTGGTTTCTTGGCAGCTAGAAGTACCTTCTTCATGACCAACTCCTTTGGTAAGTAGCAGCGCAGCTGAACACGTTGATTATATGACTTGGCAAACTGCTGCTGGTACCGCACCATGGATGCAAGGGCACGGTCTCTTTTTTCTTCAATTAGAATCAAATCCAAAGGTAGCATCATGTCAAAAACTTGAGTTTTTAGGGTTGGGTGGCCGATCTCCAGGGGTACGATCACTTGGGTTCCAAAGCATAGAGCAAATGGCGTTTCTCCAGTAGGTCACCTCGGCGTAGCTCGATGATCCCACAATACACTCGGCAATTCTTCGACCCATTTGCCTTTAGCTCTCTCCAGCCTCTTCTTGATGCCGTCCAAGGTGGATTTGTTAGAGGCTTCAGCTTGACCATTGCTTTGTGGGTAAGCCGGTGTAGAAAGGTAGGGCTGGATACCATACTTACTGCACAGCTCTCGATAGACGCCATAATCAAACTAGGTGCCGTTGTCTGAGATAAGAGCTCTTGGGATGCCGAATCGCATTATAATATTTCTCCATACAAAGTGCTTGACATTAGAATCTCGAATGTGCGTTAATGTCTCCGCTTCGACCCATTTTGTGAAGTAGTCAGTGGCGACGATCAAGTATCGCTTGTTCCCTGGGGCCCTTGGCAACGGTCCTACGATAAGCCCCCACTGGGCAAACGGCCAGGGACTGGTGATAGAGCTCAACTCTTCCGCAGGCAGATGGGTTTACAGGGAGAACTTCTGGCACTATTCACATTTTTTCACATAGCATTCCGCATCAGATCTCATTGTCGACCAATAATACCCCTGTGTTATAGCTCTATGGGCCAAAGAGCGTCCGCCAGAATGGGCACCACAACTGCCTTCATGTATTTCAGCAAGAAGCTCTTTGACTTTGTCAGGGTGCACACATTCCAAATATGGACCAGAGAGGGATTTTTTATAAAGCCTTCCTTGCGGATCCAAGTAGTATCGCAGCGCTTTGTTTCACAGCTTGTGCGCTTCTTTCTTGTCCTTTGGGAGCTGTTCGGAAGACAGGAATGCAGCAATGGGATCCATCCAACTCGGTCCAGATTCTATAACATTGACCTGAACTTCCTTCGAAGGGCCGATGCTCGGCTCCGGGATGAAACCTACTTCGATGGTCCGTTTAATCTCTTAGTTAATGGTGGAGGCTAAGCAGGCAAGGGCATCTGCATGTGTGCTCTGATCACGTGTTATCTGGTTCAATTCATGATGGTCAAATTTTGCTAGCAAGGAGTTGGTCGTTTTCATATAAGCCGCCATACGGTCGTTTCTTGCCGCGTACTCTCCCTTTAGCTGATTGATCACCAGTTTTGAATCGCAAAATACAAGCAAGTGCCGAGCACCCAGAAGATGTGCATTTTGCAAACCGGCTAGAAGGGCTTCGTATTCGGCTTCGTTATTTGATGCTTCGAAGCCGAGCTTGACGGCCTGCTCAATTATTGCGCCGTCGGGAGCCATGATCACGACTCCGACTCCGCTGCCCCACTGATTGGATGATCTATTACAGTACAACTGCCAGATGTCCCCAACATAAATTCTCCAGTTCAGCTCCGGTCAAATTTCATCGAACTTGAAATCGGCAAGACCCCCAGTGAATTCGGCAACAAAGTCGGCTGGCATTTGTCCCTTGATTGAAGTTCTGGGTAGAAACTGAATGTCGTACTGGCCGAGTTCAAGAGCCCACTTTGAAACATGTCCTGATGCTTCTGCACTTCGCAGTACTGATCGGAGGGGATAATCTGTTAGCACCCTAATACTATGTCCTTGGAAGTAGTGCATTAATTTTCTTGCCGCCATGACTAGGGCTAGGATGAGTTTTTCCAGAGGAAGGTAGCGTGTTTTGGCGTCCACCATTGCCTTGCTCACATAATACACTGGCCGCTGCTCCCCCAGCTCTTCCTTTATCAATATGGCACTGACGGCCCTGTCAAAAACTGCCAGATACAAAATGAGCGGGTCACCAGCTTTAGGTGTTGTCAAGAGTGGTACTGAGCGGAGGTAAGTCTTGAGGCCGTTGAAAGCGGCTTCGCATTCGGCGGACCATTCAAAAGCCTTGCCCTGCCGTAGTGTATGGAAGAATTGTCGGCAACGATCTGTAGACCGACTGATGAACCTATTGAGTGCAGCAGCCATCCCCATCAACTTTTGAATCTCTTTTACTGAATAAGGGGTGCTGAGTTCCAAGATTGCTGTGATCTGCCTCGGGTTGGCCTCGATTCCCCGATCGTTGACAATGTAACCCAAGAACTTGCCGGAGCAAATCCCAAATACACATTTGGAAGCATTCAACTTTATTTTGTATTTTCGTAAGATGTCGAACGTCTCTTCTAGATTGGCTAGATGGGTTTGCTCTTCTCTGGACTTGACTACCATGTCATCAATGTACACTTCCATAGTGTGGCCGAGTTGCTCCTTGAACATAGCTGTGACCAGTCTTTGGTAAGTTACCCCTGCATTCTTCAACCCAAAAGGCATAACCTTATAGCAGTAGGTTCATCTTGGGGTGAGGAATGCAGTTTTTTCTTGGTCCTCAGGATGCATGGCAATTTGATGGTAGCCTCTGTAAGCATCGAGAAAGCTCATGCGCTGATGGCATGCCGTCGCATCTACAATTTGGTCAATTCTTGGCAGGGGAAAACAATCCTTGGGGTAGGCTTTATTTAGGTCCGTGAAGTCAATGCACACTCGCCAAGTCCCATTTTTCTTCTTCACGACCATTGTATTAGAGAGCCATGTAGGGTAGGTCACTTCCCTGATTGCCCCGGCGTCAAGCAGCCTGTCAACCTCCTCAACAACGGCGACAGTGTGCTCTGCGGCAGACCGCCGACTTTTCTGAATAATTAGCTTGCATTTATGGTCAACATTCAAACAGTGCTGTGAAACGGACGGATCTATACCCGGTATCTCGTATGGAGTCCACGCAAAGACGTCAAGGTTGCTGAGCAGCAAAGAGATTAGCTGCTGTCTGTCAGCTTGGCTCAGGAAGGCGCCGACCATGAAGAACTTCTCTGGGCTTCCGTCAATTTCAACTCGGTCTAGGCCTTCTATGGCCTTTTCACTTGGAAGCCGCCCAACATCGTCAAGGCTCTTCTGATCCGGCACCTCAATGGAATTTACTTGCAACTCCTTTGCCGTCTTTCCAGTGAGGAGATAACATGCTTGTGCTAATTTATGAGAGCCGCGAATTTGCTCAATGCCATGTTCCATCGGGAAGCGTAGCAGTTGATGATATGTACTCAGCACGGCCTGCATGGTGTGCAACCAAGTTCGCCCCATAATGAGATTGTACGGCGATGGCAGCTTGACGACCAAGAATTCTACATCCACTGTTCGGGAGCCTGCTCGAACTGGTAGTGTGATTTTCCCCAACGGGTACTCTGGATTGGAGTTGAAGCAGAATAGTGGATAAGGAGCCAGAGAGAGATTTGAGTCGGAGAAGCCGAGTTTGGTGAATGTCTTGTAGTACATGATCTCCGATGTGCTCCCCGGATCAATGAGTACGCACTCAACTGTGAATCGGTTTATGCGTAACTCAATTACTAAGGGATCAATGTGGGGCAGTGTCACTTCGGCTAAATCTGAATCATCAAAAGTAATGCATGCGGCTTCATGGGGCCGTTTAGCCGGAGTGGGTCGATTTTGAGGGTCGGGATTCGACTGAATTGTATGCACCGCCGATGACATTGGCAGGCTGTATATCATGTGGATCACGCCGAGCGGAGGTGATTCCTGTCTTAGGGCTATTGCTTTGGTTGGGTTGCTTTTTCGGACGTACTGTTGTAGGCGGCCATCTTGTACCAATTCCTCCAGGTGATCCTTCAGTGCATAACAACTCTCAGTATCATGGCCATGGTCCTTGTGATAATCACACCGTCTATCCCGTCTTCTCGTGTCGGGAGGTCCTACCATTTTCGACGGCCACTTGAAGAACGGAAGGTGTTGGGTTTTGGACATAACCACACTGATCGGCTCTGTCAACTCCATATATTTCTTGTCGGTTCGCGCGCCTGCTGTCAACTTGCAATTGTTCACTTTCTCGATGGGAGCAATGGTCGCTTGATCGGCGGGAATCCCGTCTCTTATCTCGTTTTGCCCGATGCCATGGTTCAAGGCTCCGAGTTGCTACAGAGTTCAACGGCTGAGCAATTTCAGCACGAGCCGTCTTGTTGGGCAAATTTCCGGCTTTAACTCACAAGGCATCATCTTCCACCTTACAGTATTCTTCAATTTTCTTCATCAACGACCAAACTGTTTTGGGGGGCTGTCTAGTCAAAGAGCTGCAGAGGGCACTGTCGGGATGCAGCCCCATCTTGAAGGCAGTGATGGCCATGGAGTCATTACAAACATCGTCTACCAGATTAAAACATTCCTAGTACCGCGCTGAATACGCGCCAAGGGTTTCTCCCGGTTGAATTTGCATTGCCCAGAGGGAATCGGCTTGCTTTAGTTGGACCTCATTAGTGATAAACCTTGCCTTGAAGGATTTTTGGAGTTGGTGGAAGCTGTTAATCGAAGCCGGCTCCAGTTTATAATACCACCTGACAGCTAGTGATCCCAAACTGCTCGGGAATATTCTGCACATGAGAGCCTCATCGTCTGCATGCAGTGTCATGGCTTGCTTATAATGGCAGATGTGATCGGTGGGGTCTGATTTACCGTCATACAAGGTGAATGACAGTGCTTTGAATTTCTTGGGAAGCACTGCCTTTGCAATCCGTTATACAAAGGGGTCATGCTGGTCTTCTTCCTCTGAACTATTTCTTCTTCGCTTATGCCTTATACAGGGACTTTCTTCAAAACAACTGGTAGTTTCAGGTCGCCCCTTCTTCTTGGGCTCCGGGGATAATGAGTCGGAGTCACTTTCAGTGTAGTCTTGTCAGGCTTGGGGTCGTCGACCACCTGCCCTCGGAGGTCGCTTGAGATCTAGGCGTACAGCTTGTTTGGACTTCGCCACCTCCAAGGCCAGATCTTGACGAAGACGTTCATTCTCAGCGATCATGTTCTCCAATCTCTGTTTATTTTGCTTTGCCTGTTCCATGATCGCCTGCATTGTCTCATGCTCTGAAGTCGAGGGTGAGGCGAAGTTCAAAGCGCGTCTTGCGGTGATAGTCTCCGGTCCAAGTATGGTTATTGGAGTGAGGTCGTCTCTCTACATGGTTTCATCAGTGACTATCGGAGGGTCTTCTGTTATGCCCTCCATGGATGTATTTAAGTATTCCTACAGACGACGCCAATTATGGAGAAGTGGTTTGAGAATACTCTTCTGATCCTAGGGGACGCTCCTGCTCCTCGAATAGACACCTGAAAGGAAATGAACACTCCGGTCGGGGGTGCCGGAATTAGCACTCCGACGGGCAAGTTAGTCTCTACACTCAAGATTACTTGTATTCTAAGTTAAGCATAATAGTTCTCACATACCTCTTTCTGGCTGATGTTCTTCTATTTATATATTTCCTTTATTGGGCCTCGGGGCTGGGCCGACCTTTAGTTTTCCATTCGGCTTCTCTTAAGGCAAACTGCTTTTCACTCGACCCCTTACCCAACCGACCTTTTGACCGAATAAGGTAGGATTTGAAATTGCAGGACGAAGCCGAATACTATATTTATATTCCAACTCTCCAAGTTCAGCCATTCGGCCTATTTACAATCCCAAATTTTTGGCCCCCACAGGAGTTTTGGTTACATTTGAAACAGGTTGGGAAGTCAGCTTTTTAATGAGTTGTTGCTCAGATTTTTGTCTGTTCGCTCGATCGGTCTTTCTTGTGCTCAAATGGTCTTTTACAATCTGCAAAACTACTAGGAGGGGGTCATTGTGCACTCAAGTGGTGTCACTTATCGTGTCTGTTTACTCGAGCGGTGTTTTGGTCGTTTGAGCGGTCTGTACGTATATCAGTCTGAGAAAGGGCCATGTTGAGTCATTTTTTCATCTCATTATGTCTCGAAATATTTCAAAACCCTAAATCCACTCTCTCTCTCTCTCTCTCTCTCTCTCTCTCTCTCTCTCTATCTATCTCTTTAAGTTCTTAGCTTCTACCTCTAAATACTCTCAGTCCTATGGTTTCCTTACCCTAGTCCTTTGAAGAAAAATGTTGAGCACGTTGACGGCTTCATTTTAATCAATGAATTTATGGCTTTTGGCTTCGTCAAATTCTACCCCTTGTTTCCTTTCTGTCTTCTACTTTGAGGTAGGGATTTCTTTGCTCCATTTTAATACTTCGTCTATAGATAGATATGTGATAAATTTTATTGCACAAAAGGTATGTTTATTATGAATTTTTGAAAAGCATGTAAGAGTGATCTAGGGTTTGATAATGTGAGGTTTCTAATAGTTAATTGGTAGTTGTTTTGGTTAATTGGAGAGCAGTTTTATGTGTTTATGTTCAAAAAAGGAAAAAAATCCCTAATTTAATATTATTAGCTTAATGAAATGGAAAGGGGTTAAATTGAATAATGTTTATGCTTTATTTGATATGGCTTGCATAAGTATGTAAATTGTTAAAGTGGAGAGTTAACCACGATGATGGGATTAATTGGGATTGATTATGTTGAGTGGAATTGGGCTGTGGCTTTGACATCATGGATGTGGAATTTAATGAAATGTAGAAATTGGATTTTAAGAAATGATTGGAGTATTGTTGATGGCTTGCGTAAGTATGTAAATTGTTAAAGTGGAGAGTTAACCACGATGATGGGATTAATTGGGATTGATTATGTTGAGTGGAATTGGGCTGTGGCTTCGACATCATGGATGTGGAATTTAATGAAATGTAGAAATTGGATTTTAATAAAATGATTGGAGTATTGTGATTTGGAAAAATAAGGAAATTGGTTTTGGAAAGAAAATGAAATTATAACCTTTCGTAAATCAAGAATGAACTTGAAGTTAGATTTTGAAACCTTTAAATATTATTATTATGATTGTTGTTGGACTTAAGGCTACGTGTATTTAATACACATGTTTAGAGGTTTTGTCCTTGGTCGGTGGAGAATGACATTGTAATGTTGAACATATTATATGTATGTAGTACACTCGGGTTATTTATGCATGTGGTATATTATGATGGTTGGAACTATACGTGCGCTGAGAATGAGAGGTATCATTACCTTCCAGCAACTGCTTGGAGAAATTGGTTATGCTTAGATTAAGAGGTACCAGTACCTTCCAACTAGCACCTGGAGAAATTGGCAGAGGTACCATTACCTTCCAACTGGTGTGTGGCTGGTTTTTTGTGCACCTCGGAGGGGTTTAGTCTCCTTAGGTACGATAACCCTATAGTTTTGACTCCCGTGGTTCTGAATCTTATTCCACAAGTGCAATGTGAAATAAAAAAAAGAATGAGAATCCAAATCCAGCAAATCTTAGAAAATCCATTAATCATCAGAGATGCCAAAAATGGACTACATTACCAGATTTCGGAGTCACCACCAAAATATTTTTTGGCAATTTAGGAAATTCGTGACTCGTGCCAAAGGCCACTTGTCCGTCATAACCAAACTGTCTTAACTCGGGAACTTAGGTATGAGAGGGAAAGGTCATGAATTGAGCACCCCACTCACCCAATCAAAGATCGGCCTCTACTAATCATGATGTAAATTTTTTGTATATTATATGCTCATGTTCTGATTATTAATATACTAACATTACTATATGAAGCAAACAAGTATAGATTATGTCACTTACTTTGGAATGCTTTGATTTCATGTGTTTTTGAAAAGAGTTTTGAATATGTGCAACTTAATGGAAAATGTAGCTCATATGTACAATAATCAAAGTTATTCCAACTTAAGCGAAATAGCCTTCATCCACAGGCATTCAAAGAGGTATTTCAAATAAGCACATAGCCTCATGGTAGTATGCTTGTCATGGAAACACGAACACAAATATAATATACTAAAGCAAAAATGCTCACTTAGTACTCAACCGAGGCAAGCCAAAGAAAAGAATATAGTTAGAAAAATGCATGATCCTATATGCAAAATGGCTAATGCAACACATACAAGAATGCAAGTACTAGTTTTGGTTTATTAACATGTCATGTGGATTAACTCAAAGCATATGGTAATGCACGTATTCAAGTAAGTAGGAAATGATGATGCTATTCAAGAATGATGAACCGAACCTTAATGCATGCAAAAATGGATGCAAGTCATGGTAGTGATAAAAGAAAATATGATGCTTTATAATTATGGTAAGCATGTAAATAAAAAGAAGAAAGAAATGTGGGTTGGAAAATATAGTAATATTACAAATTTTCCCTTACACAAGAGGGTCCGAATGTCCTATTTAACTAATTATTACAAACACAAATGAATGAACTAATTAATTATTACAAATTTGAATGAAAGCAACTAATCTAAAGGAATTAAACGAAAGGTGGGGAATCACGTGCACACGGGCAAGAACATCCTCCGGAGACCCCCTCTGCTCATTGCTAGAAGCTACTCTATTCACAGTCAGAAAATAGTTCTCTTTGGACCTTAGGATCTGCTCTGTTTTATTGTAAAATCACAACTACCATACACATACTTGGTCGGCTAGCTTGATCAAATGGTTGGCCGTACAGAATAATGGTTGATGGTCACTATTTTTAAGGAATACCCTACTATAGTAGAATTGGAACAGAGCAAGACAGAGTGTTTCCGAAAGATGTTCATCCTTCCTGCTCCCCTCAGTCATGAAGCTTTTCAATGAGGGAGTAGGTTTCCTTCCCAAATCATCAACCATTGCAAGTTTGTTACATGATGATCATTAAAAGCAATAGGAGAAGACTTAGCTAGACACCAAAAGTGCTATTCTTCTTACCTCGTTCCTATCATGAAATTGTACAAGGAAGAGGTAGACGTGCTTCATAAATCATCAAACATCACAAGATAGTATGTGATGATTATAGAGCAACTAAAATGAAAAATATAGAATAACTCAAAGATTAGTGTCAACTTCTCTCCCTACTCATGGAATAAGGATGAAACATCCATTTCCATGCTTCAAAGTGGAACTAGGAGAGAGTTTTCAACACTTCTCGATAAAGAGCTCTCTAGGAGCAACAAAGCAAGTAAGGAAGGAAAAAAAAAAAAAAAAAAAGAAGCAAGCTATCTATCAAAGCTTAAACACACAACTTGCCAAAGTTGTAGGCAACTCCTCTTTTTCAGGTTACCGATTTTCTGGTTGCTTCTTGTCTTCATGTGACCCGTCCTAATTGATCGCCTTACCACGCCTGACATGGAGTGAAGGGCACACTGCCGTGGGGTTTGAGGTTTGTGATCTACCAAGGTAGGGACTGGGGGATGTGATGATTGATCTCAGGAGTTTATTAACTGTGTATGGATTTGTTCTTTGAGGACTCTACATCGCTTACTTCAACTCCTAAGACCGGTGATGATGGTGGTGATCTTGCTTACTTCATGTGACTTTGTGCGGATCTCTCATGGTAGATTTATTGGGTTCCATGTCTGGTAGAGACTGGGGGCTTGTGGGAGAGGTCATCTGTTTATTGAGCTTGTGGGTTGTTGTTTTGTGTGTTTTGTTTGTTGTTTCTTACCCTTGTGGAGTCTGTTTGTATCTTTGCCCATATATCTACCCCTAGTTTCCATCTATTATTTCTGATGGTAGGGGTAACTTGGGGATAAATGATATATGGGCAAATTTGGGTTTCTGTTCTTTTTCTGTTTGTTCTCCCGCTCTTACGGGTTTGGGTTTGGTTGGTCTTGTAATCGTTTAGTTATTGTTGTTGGGCGTGCCTGGGGTATGCCCCTTGTAAACTTGTATATTTCATTGTCTTTAATTTATGACTTACTCACCCAAAAAAAAAAAAAAAAAAAAAAAAAACTCCTCTTTTTCATGGAACAAGGATGAGACATCCATTTCCATATTTTTGAAAATGATCGATAAGAAAGTTTTTTCAACATTTTGAACATGGAAGCTACTACCCAGCTTCAAGGTGGATAACAATAATATAAAAGCAAGAAATTCATAAGTAAAAATAATCAACTCAAACAGATTGGCCACTATGTCCTAAACACGCCAAATCTGGGAGGAGTTACAACAACACAACTATAATATTCAAAGCATAAATTAACACATTAAATAGCGCACAGACAACACAAAAACTGTGCTGAAAATCAATTTTAGGAGGTGGAAAAAGTGAGGAAAAATGAAAGAAAGCCAAGGGGTTACATCTAGCGAGCAAGCCTACGGAAGGGTGGCTAACCCCTCCACTTTTGTAACCTTAAATCACATATTTTAGGCCCAAAATACTCTGAAAAATAGTATGTAAATACAAGAAAAAGAGAGAGAAAAGGTGGTGAAAAAGGTGAAAAAGTTCAACCTCTTGAGAAGAGGAAGAGTTTATTGATTCACAAACCTCAATCTGAACACTCTCAAATATCTGAAATTATTTTCAAAGATTCAGCAAAAAGCTTCAAGTTTGAGCTTCAATGATGTATGTATTGTGTATCTATAGTCAAGAGGGTAAATAAGAGTTTTTGGTAATCCTCCAAGCCTTTGGTCAATTGTTCTAACCCTAAATTCAGAGGGAAGGTGATGGTTTTTTTATAGAGTTTCCATCACCTTTCAACATAAATATCTTCAAAAGAGAACAGCTGGTCGAATCCTAAGCATAGGAGCAGCTGGTGGTTGCAAAATATCTGCTTCGCCGAACATGGCCAGCCGGCTAAGAGGATGTACGTCTGGCCAAGAAAATGTGGCATGCTGCCCATTTTTTGGTCCTACTGCTTTTTGAGTGGTCAGGCTAGAAAAGTAGGGTTTGGTCCAAAATAAGGTGCAAGGTTCGAAGCTCAAAACTAAATTCTTTTGGTATAGATTCGAAAAATTGCACAGCATAACATTTCATCATTGAGTGTTCGGAATGGAGCACCCAAGTCTTAAGGGGGGTCAAAAATGGAGTGTCTATAGCGTGTCTCGTAAATTGGTAGTGGTCCCATTCCCTTCCAGCTAGTGACTAGTAAATTGGCTTGTGTTATGGAAAGATGTATCCTTGGCTTAACATGCTTGAGGCAGGTAGAGCTTCATTTGGCTTCTCGATATCATCTCAGCTCTATTTATCAATGGTGTATGTGTTGTATATCTATAGTCAAGAGAGTAGAGAAGAGTTTTTGGTAATCCTCTAAGCCTTTGGGCAACTGTTCTAACCCTAAATTCAAAGGGAAGGCGATGTTTTTATAGAGTTTCCATCACCTTTCAACATAAATATCTTCAAAAGAGAGCAGCTAGCCAAATCCCATGCATGGGAGCAGCTGGCTGCTGCAAAATATCTGTATCGCTGAACATGGCCGGTCGGTTAAGAGGATGTATAGCCGGCCAACAAAATGTGGCCTGCCGACCATTTTTTGGTCCTACTGCTTTTTGAGTGGTCAGGCTAGAAAAATAGGGTTTGGTCCAAAATGGGGTGCAAGGTTTGGGTTCAAAGCTCAAAACTGAATTCTTTTGCTGTAGATTCGAAAAATTGCACAACATAACGTTTCATCATTGAGTGTTCGGAATGAAGCGCCCAAGTCTTAAGGGGGGTCAAAAAAGGGGTGTCTACAGTGTGTCTTGTAAATTGGTAGAGGTCCCATTCCCTTCTAGCTAGTGACTAGTAAATTGGCTTGTGTTATGGAAAGATGTATCATAGGCTTGCTATGCTTGAGGCAGGTAGAGCATCATTTGGCTTCTCGATATCATCTCAGTTCTATTTATTTGTATCATGTATAGTAATGGGTATATTTTTGGAGGAGGCCGGGTTGTCTTATGTGGTTATGTTGGGAGCATTATATATGTATTACCTTCTATTCATTTGGGATGTTTTGGAAATGTATTTGACATGGGTGTAAGTTTCAAAATTGGCGGAAACATAAATGGGTTTTGTGGATTCGTTTTCAAAGACCTATTATTGTCAGGTGAATATGCAAAAAAAGAGAGGTAACAAGAAGAAAGAAAAGTAAATTGTTTATGTTGTTGTATAAATTGAATGATTTTAAGAAAAAAAAAATACTTGTATGAGTATTTTTTTTAGTGTAAACCAACACCTTATGTATATGATATGATATAAAGCATTCATGATCATAACTATCTCTATGTTTTTATTATTTAGGATAATATTGGGATCCCTACTGGACTCTATGTTCATCCTATGTTGCTATTTCTTTTTCAAGTGAATGTCGAGAAGTGTTTCAAGATCATGGATTTTCTTTATCTATTGGCCACGGGGCCTTTTGTTTGTCGGCAGAACGCCTTGATTTAGAAGGTTTGAACAATTTCTTTTATATGTAATTATGTAAGTCTATGGGCAATTTATTTAATTATGTTGCATGTTGTTGCATCCATTATGTATTCGAATGTGGAAACCTCATTTTATTCATTCTTGTCAATGTATAGAACTTTCACTCGTTATCTCTAAAATTATATTTATAATAATGGTTTTGGTAATGTTATCCATGAAATAAAAGTGGGGCACTACATTAGCTTTCATTGTCAAGGGTTTATTAATTCCCCTTTAAAAATTAAGTATCGACTCTTTGTTGGTCAAAGCAAGTCGGTGTGAGAAATGAGCCTTGACTAAAAAATGGCACGGCACCCATAGTTGACAACTCTACTGGGAATTAATTTAGATTGAATTAAAAAATTTTATTTTATGAGATTAGTGGCTAATTATTAATTATATTGCATTGCATCATTGTGGGCTCGAAAAACCTAACTTTGTTTCACAATATCCCGACATTGTTCACAGGCTATGTTATGTCAATAAAGCAAGAGTCAGATTATGCAATTAGTTTTGTTTAATCATCCCCTTGTACTCTAAGGTCATATAAAAGGTATATTGATAGCCATAACTGATGTACCCGCTTGACCAAACCTACCATTTGCATATAGAAAACTTTAGCACCTTCCACATTAGGACAAGATACCCTATTTTTTGGATTATATTGTTGCCTTTTTGTGTGATTTAATAAATCTTAGATCCTATTTGCAAATTAGGACAGGGTAACTCTATCCCAAAATAGTTATAAATGCAAATTATGGGCTTATGTGGAATTTTGTCTTGTATAAAAATGATTTGATTTGATTCCGATAATCAATTATAAAGGCAATGATTTGGTTATAAAATCCGGGGATTTGATTGAGAAGTTGATTCTAGGGCAATCTAAGTTTATTTTGAGAAGTGATTCAATTCCAAAAGTTGAGGGTTCAATCTTGGCAGTGATTTGGTTTGATGATGATTCTATCAATTAGTGGTAAATTAAGGGTGGTTTTCCAATTTAAATGAATTCGGTTTTGAATTAGAATTTCTACTTTAGTGATCAATTGAAATGATTGCCTTTCCACAATTTTTGTAAAAATCCTCAAGAAAATATATGATCAAAAAAAAAACTTCTAAAAAAAAAAAAAAACTTTTCGACTTAAGTAGAGTTTTGGAGATTATGGAAAGTGTTTGATTGAATGAGAATCTTTAAATTATTGACTTTGGAGGGAATTTCAAATTTTATGAAAAAATGGTAGATATGAAAGTGGTGACCAAGTCTTCCATTTTGAATAAAATTTCAGTTCTCTAAAAGATATTTGACTAAAAGATAATTATTTGATTAGATACTTGGAATAAGATCCAAGGCTCCTTGGGAGCAAAGAATTTATAAAAATAAAAAAATAATCCAACTAGAATTTTGAAAATTATGAATTTTTTATTTTATTTGACGAAAATCTTTAAGCTATTGACTTTAGAGGGAATTTTGATTGTATGGAAAAGTGTTACATAAGAAGGTGGTGACCGAATTTTGCACTTTGAAATAAAATTTTGAATTTCTTTAGAAGACATTTGACTAGAAGATAATTGTTTGATTGGACCCTTGGAATGAAATCTAAAATTCCTCAGAAAATTTGAGTAAAGTCCATAAATTATGAAAGTGTTTTCAATTAAATGAAAATCTTTGGATTGTTGACTTTGGAGGAACCTAATTTCTATTGGGAAAATGGTAGGTAAGGAAGTGGAGACCAGGTCTACTATTTTGAATAAAATTCTAGTTCCTCTATAAGATATTTAGCTAAGGGTTAACTCTTTGATTGATTCCTTGAAATAAAACCTACAATCCTCAAAACTTATAGAAAAAAAAAGAGAGCTATATTTAAGGAAAAAAAGAATGGAAGTTGTGATTTGATCATGCATTTTTGAACAAAATGGGATATTCTCCTTTGATAAGCAATGAATAATGGAAGCGTGATTGTTTGGTTGATCACTCTAGTAAAAATTCTCAAAAGTCCTGAAACTTCCTTGATTGAGATACTATCACATAATTGATGATGATGATGATTTTGAGATCCGATGGTAAGTTTCAAACATAATTTGACTAGGTCCATTCACCTGTTCTCAAGTTTGTTGCAACCATCGCTCCTAGGAAAGAAGTTTCCCAAGCTAAGTGGGCCAGACTCAGTCGTTTGTTTTGTACTCAAGACATAGTTGATGGAAAGCAATGTTGGTCTCACTTAAGCCACCAGTAAGGAAAATTTGCGAGCCCAAGCCCTTTTGAACAATTCAGCCCAATTCAGAATTAGTGGATATAGAATAAGCCAACCCATATTTGTCAACTTCTTCTACCGTAGAGCATTTCAGGTTTCTGAGTCCAGAACCAAAAATCTCGATGGCCTAAGCCCAAGAGTTGACTGATTTGATTCATGCACTTCAAAGGCCTATGGACACCCTGGCTATGACTGTGGACGCTCATGCACAAACTTTGAACCAGCTACAAGCTCAAGCAACTACACCACCACTACCACTGCCAGAGCCACAATAAGTTTTGAGGGAGGCAGTGCTGGTTGTCCTCATTCCACCCTCAGGCAGAACGTTGACATTAATGTTTATAGAATAGCCAAGTTAGAGAAGGCCATGCAAAAGACTAAAAGTCTAGACTACATTCCGGACCTATATGTTGGTTTATGGGAAATGATCGTTTGTGTTCCTAAGAAGTTCAAAATGCCACACATAGATAGGTTTGATGGCTCAAGAGACCCCATGGTGCATGTTTGAGTTTTTGTAGACATTTTGAGGCCCATGGGGCTCACCTACCAGCAAACCTTGTCTTTGTTTGGCCGAACTTTGTCTGGAGTGGCAGCCAACTGGTACGCCAAGTTTGATAATGAGATCAAATGAAAGTGGAATGAGCTAGTTAAGGCTTTTGTCGCCCAGTACTCTTACAACACCGAGTTGGAGGTAACTATGTAGGAAGTTGAAACCACTAAACAAGAATCCAATGGATGTTTTAGCAACTTTGTCACGAGATAGAGAGCCAAAGTGGCAAGAATGACTAACCGGCCTGATGAGAAGGACCAAGTGAGGACCATTGTGAAAAAATTGCATCCAACTCTGCTTGGCATCATGTTGCCTTTGCCCTTATTTAGTTTTTGAGAAATGTTCGACACCGAGAACCAAATATGAGATAGGATCAACGAAGGTATCATCAAAGTAGAAGCCATTGTTGTACAACCTCAAAAGAAACCCTTCACCAGAAACACACCAACAACATCTTCCAATACCAAGCCCTTGAAATTCAAGCTATAGGAGCCCAAGCTATGTCTGACCAATTTGCTAGAGCTACCCAAACTATCCTTACCCAAAGAACCATCCATCGAGTCCACATGAGACTGTCTAAAGCCATGTAAATGCTCATAGACAAGGAACACGTTAAACTATTGCCCCTAGAACTTTCTTAGATCCCCTACCTTCTACCTATGACCCTACAAAATATTGTGCCTTCCTTCAACAAAATGACTATGAAACTGACCGTTGTGTCTGACTTTGTTATGAGATCCAAAATCTCATTGACAACAAAGTCATAGCACCCCTGCAAAAGCCAAATGTCACCACCAACCCTTTGTTTGAACACAACAAAATCATCCATCTGCTATCTAATGTCAATGCCATATAGACCACCTTGACAACCTTCAACCCTAGCCAATACATTGTGTAGGCCAACTTACCTAAACCAATGGTGCCTATACTTGAGGAAGTGGGAGTGGATATCATCCAAAAAGAATTACAAGTGAATGAGTCAGCTCCGATAGTGACTTTCCTCACGCAAATAGAAGCACTAATCATAACGAAAGAAGAGTTGAACCAGCCATGGCTACCAAAAGAAGGTGAGGGCTTTACCAAAGATGAATGGTTGGACTTCGTCTTTAGAAAAACAAAACCTACTAAAGTAATTGTAGTCTCTGTAGTGCAGTAACGACCCCAATCCATAGGAGCATATGGTCCTAACAAGTACATCGTGCCTGCTAGTGAGCCCAAATCAAAAGTGGTACTATAGCTCAATGGTCAAGTGAGTAAGAAATAACTTGTGCTACCACTCTGTCATGACCCAAATCCGCCTTTATAGGTATAGCATTATGCCCGACCAGTAATCCTGAGATTACCTACGGCCTCAATAAACAAAATCAATCTCAATATGATATACAGGGCTTAGCAGAAGAAATATGAAAAATAAAGATGGACTATTGAGCTGTGTATACATATAAAAAAAAAACTCATATATTGGTTGTGCAACCATTCTTATGTATATACAATCATACACCATGGTAAATCCTTAGCACTTAGTACATAATTCAAACATTCAGAGTTTTAAATTCAAAACAACCCCTATATAACAAAACAAAAGAACAAAATAAAAGTATATCACTATAGGGGTTTGACTTGCTTTGCTCCACTCAAGCCTAAGCATACTCCAACTAGGAAGCTTCTCAAAATGGATGACACATGGGCAGGCTCCGGGGCTTTCTCTATTCTTGAAGCTCGATTTGCTCACCTATATATACATATAAATGGTGGCTAGGGCCCAGTGAGTAATAACAAAATAAAGGAGGAAAATAAATGAAGTTTAATAATGTTTCGATACAATTCCCATTTGAATTCAATTCACAATGTTCCATTAATAATACAATAGCAATAATTTTTTCAAATGATACATCCAATGGAGTAACAATATTTCGATATCAATGGGACCACAAGGGTTAATCAATGGGACCACTAATGTTCCATATTCAATGTGACCATGAAGGCCTAACATCAGAGATCTCTGTATTTCAATTAATCCAATAGGCCATGGTATTGTTTCCCCCGAGTGATGGCCAATGGGCCATGTTATTGTTTCCACCAAGCAAGGGCCTATCAATCAATAGAACATGGTATTATTTCCCTCAGGCAAGGGCCTCACTATTGGATGCCACGAAAACAATTCAAAGAAGTACTTCATTCATCAATGGAAGAAAAAACATTTCAATAAACCAATTATATAAAAATTTTGAAAGTAAACATAGTTTGAACATGTCTTTATAAAGTTACTACTACTTACAGTTGGTTAAATCGACGCTAGGCCTCGACATCCACCTATACAAAATACATAACAAAAACACATTGAGGTTCCATTTTGATTTAACGTTTAATCTCCATTCAATTCTCTTTTTGTATGTTTCTATGTCTATTCCTTAGTATTGATGTCTTAATCAATGTCTATGAATGCTCTAATAAGCATGAGGATGCAATGATGCACTTATGAAAGCTTTTTGAAAGTTGCTGAAAATAGGGTGTTCTTTCAAGCGCACACTTTGTCGCTTGAGCGGTCCATCAATTTGCAAAGGGGTCGCCTGAGCCCACACTTTTGTCACTCGAGCCATCTGTAAAGACCGCAAAAGTACTGGATGCTCGATTTTCATGCTTGATAGTCGCTTGATAGTCACTCAAGCCAAGTATTAAGTAAAAGTGAGTTCGCTCGAGCGCACAATCGGTTACTCGAGCCATTGTGCAATTGTCTTCAAAACTATTGGGAGCTTGAAATGTATGCTCGAGCGGCACTTCCATTACTCGAGTGAATTGCTCGAATTCTGGGTTTTCCAGAATTCTGTTTAAAGTTTAAACTTGCCATTCAAAGGCCCAAACCTTGCATTGTTGGTACAAAAACATGGTAAATCATTGTAGAACATGAAAACATAGTCAATTTGAAAGCAATTACTCAAAATCATGCTCCAAATTTCCTAATTCAAGCTTAAACTAGAAAGTTAAAACCTTGCTTGACATGAATTGAACTCTTCTCTTTTCAAAATAATTTCAAATGAATTGAGGTGTGTAATATCATGTAAAACTTCCAAAGATGGTGAATTTAACTTTATACCTGTAGTTTCATGGAATTCAAACTTAAAATGATGATTCATGCATGCATGCATGTCTTAATTATGCTCTTATTTGACAAATCAAAAGAAATTCTAGCATTCACTACTCAATTACATGAAATTAACACTACGAACTCCATGAACTCAACTCCTACTTAAATTATTTGCAAGAAATATGGTTGAAGATCATACCTAAGGCTTGAATTCAAGTGTATTCTAGCTCAAATCTTTAAATCTCCTTCAATTTCTTTACAATTCTCTTCTCCGTCTCTTTCTAAAGTTAATTCTCCATCCCTTTCTCTCTAAAATCTCAACTAAGTATGTATTTTGAGCTCAATTAAGCTTATGTGACATATATATAGGTGTGATTAGCTTAGCCTAATAAAGCTTGCTTAGGGATAATTAATCCAACTTTGTTTTGACTAATTCTAATCGATTCTAATTATTTTGATCCGAATCAAATTTCAATTAAAGTTGCCATATAATTCTAAATATTCTAATTAGCCTATTGGGCTAGCGAATTTCAATTTCTAAAGCCATTAAGGTTCTCAATTTCAGTCTCTAAGTCGACAATTCTAACAAGAATTTCATAACAGATATTCACACTTAAGCATATAATTAAGAAATTAAACTCACACAAATAAATATATAAAAAAAATGTACATGTTGGGGTCGTCACACAAATACTTCAACAATCACCTCAACCTTCTTCCCTTGTCTTCTCATTTTCCGTTATATTCTTCTGAGGCCTGCAAGAGACAAAGAAAAAAAGCTGCAAAACAAATCTCTCTATGCCATTACTCTACATACTCTCTTTTTGGCATTACTCTCTTTTGACATGGCCTCTTCCAGCCGTACTCTTTTCCTTTTCCCAGGCCTTAATGATTCCTCGGTAGAAATTGTTGACACCAGCTCCTCTGAGCCTCTGCTGAGTGCCCCTGTCCCTGTTTTCAATTTCCATGCGATGCCAGTTGAGCAAATGATAGTAGTGCAATTTGACATCAATGCCAACTCTTACACATCAAAATTGTACATGGAGACCGTGACTGCGGTATCTAACTTGTCACACCGTTTGCAGAGCAGAACAAACGAGGTGCATCAGTTAAATGAACAACTCTCCCTGTATTAATGTATGTACAAAGATGCCCGAAAGGAGATTAGCCAATTGAAAAAATAGAACAAAGAGCTGAAACGAAGGGCAAGAACCATGGCCCAATTCAAAGCTCCATCGTGCTCTTTATTCGATGGGCAGTAGGGAGTGATTTCTTTTGGAAGCTCTGCAAATATTGAAGTAGAGTCTTTGAAGCATTCCTCAGAATGAACATCTTGAGGCAGGGCAATTGGCAATGGAGTCGAGCGATGAAGCTGTATGCAAGTCAAGTCGGCCTTTGACACTCGCCGCCACGCTATTGCCGGAATCTAAGAAAATCCACTTCCCCCCCCCCCTCTCTATGTTTTTTTGTATTTTCAAATATATATATATATATTCCCGATGTTGTTTCTTTTTGTGTAGGAAGGAGCACTAATGCATAACCTTAGCTTTTTCTTTTATTGTTTTTTGAAAAAAATTTCTCTTTTTTTTATTCTTCTTTGTAATGCTGTAATTGGGGGGGCTTCACCCTGAAGTTTCAATAAAATGAGTTTCGTTTTATGTACATCATGGCATGAATGGCACAACACTTGAGCATGAAAACATTTTTCTTGAACTTGAATCTGAAAATGATTGAATTTTAAAGAGGTATGAATTGGACATTAAGCCTTCAACTGACCAAAAATCAAAAAATGACTCAATGAAAGAAAAACAAACTAAACACATCTATTTACACTTGTTGAAATGAAAGACACTCAAAACACCATTTTGAAGCACAAACCATTGAGCTTATACAAATTCTACAATTTTTCACTCTGTATTGACATCCAAATTGGCCAGATAGCTAATTGATTGGCCAGCCGACTAATTAGTTGTCCAGCCAACTGAAAAAATTGATGGGCCGACTGATTCATTAATTGGCTGGCTGAACGAACAAATGAACCGATCGAATAATTGGTCGGCTGGCTAAACATTCAAGTAACACACCTGGAGTCAACTAAAAACTTGGACGGCTGATTGAATTGTTAGCTGGCCGACTGAAACATGTAACATGAGACTCGAGCATGTGTAGAGAAGATAAAATTCCTGACTCAACTGTGCCTCTAGTTCATTGTTTTCACATTTTCTTTGTTTTCTGCTAAAAAGAGTTTGACCAACATGAGAGTTTGATTAGCATGATTATTCCACTCTTTTTTTTGAAATCATGTAAGTTATGCTGTGAGCACTGAAAATTTTCCCTTTTTGATCCAAAAAATGGTCTAGTTTTGCAAAAATGGAATAATTGTTGAGAAAATTAGTCCACTTTATTAAAAATCATCAAAACCTGTTTTCACAAATGGCCACTACTCAACCAACATAGAATCAACCCTTAAGATGCACAAACTCAAATTAGATAACCCGAGTAGGATATACTACACTACCATTGAATCTGTCTTGCAACTGAACCTTCCATGAAGAAAATATAGGATAATCAAACTGAATGAAAATAACCTATTTGATCATGGATAGGATAGTCGAGTTAAATAAGGATAAACCAATCAAACATGGACGAGACAAGAAAATTGAAAATGGTTGGGGCCGAACTTCAAGATGAAGCCGTCTACGTATCCCAAAGATAGGAATCAGGTCTTATATAGTTCACGGGTAAGGCTCACTTAGGTATTAACACTCTCTTTTTGTGCTTTAACTTTTCCCAAAGCAGCCCTTCTAGGTTTTCGACCTTGCAAGTTTTTTTCATCTTTTATTCCTTCATTTTTCATTTTTTTTTCTGCTTTAACTTTTGCTTGGGTCGCCCTTCTAGGTTTTTGGCCCAGCGAGCCTCCCAAGGATAGTATTGTCTGTATTGATTGGTTGTGAGATCTCTAGGCCATCTAAATCCATGAGAATGACTAAGAACCAGGCTAATTGGGTTGCCCCTAGGGTCATGGATAGGAGTTCGATCGTCCACCAATACTTCTTCTCTCAGATTTTGGGATTTGATTTTTTTATTAAATGCCTTAGCAATCCTGCGTTGACACTTTATTCTTAGCATTTGCCCCTTATGCAATAGATCATTTTCAGAATGTCATGATGCCAGGGATTTTCTTCTTCAACCTCTTCTGTTACAGCTATCATCTGCTCTATGAGGATCCGATGCATTTTGACCCTAATCGGTATATCCACCATTGATGCTAGGTTTGCCGAAGAGTCGACAAACTAGTTATTCATTCTGACTAGGTGGGTAACTAAGTTTAAGTCCCTAATCACATCCAACCTTTTTGCCCCTAGTTTTAGGGTTGCTTCCAATCCAGCTATACACGTCTCATATTTTGCCTGATTTTTTAGAATCTCTGAATCAAAGTTTAATGCTAATAAGTCGGGCCTCAAGGTTGAAAGGGATCCTATGTTATACAATCTCAGGATCAAGTCCAACCATGTCTTCGTAGGACCACGCAAAAACTGTTGAAATCTTTTAATAAAGCGACGAATATCTCAAGCTCCTCTGAAGATAATGTAGAACCAATTTGGATCAAGCTAGGATCCTTTTCAGTACCCATATTAATAGAAACAATCTCATTCATTAAGGGCTTAACACGCCTCTCTTCCTCTCAGTCGATCAAATTTTTCAAAGCCTAAAAAATTTTTTCCTCTTCATTTTTATCAAAGTTTTGGAAAAGTTTTGAAAATTTTGGTCCATGCAATGATTTAAAGATTCAGAGAAGTAGGTGAAAATTACGGCATCTTTCATTCAGAACTTTTAGCTTAATGGGACAGACTCGAATGCAAAGTGAAAAGACAGACATAGAAAGGACAGTGATGTCTAAGTTATCACCCCCGAAATCACTAAACTCTGACTCACAAGACTGACTTGATCCTGAATCCAGCTCCACAGACTTGGCAGAATCAGATATAGACTCAACACCCAATTCATAAAGTAAAATGAAAGCATTCCCAAATTGTTAATTACAGTACTTGCCATCTACCACGTCTGGAATGAAATTTGTGCAATCAGCAGGTGGTCCATCCCTGATCACAATATCCCTCGAATTTACTAGTCCCATGCTATTTTCAAGATCTATGACAGAGTCAGCCAGCGTCAGACCTAGAATTTCTCCACTGCTTCTTTACTTTTGGATCACTCCATGGCTTGAGAAAACCATAAAGGGGGAAGTACATGCTCGTGAGAATATTTTCCATGATATCTATTTCTAGCTCCAAATCATCTACCACCATGGAATTTTGGGGTTTTGGTTGGAATCGAGGTGCATGTATCATAAATAAATCAGCACTCTCTAGAATAAGCACCTCATGTTTGGGTAGATGGGAAGGTGTGACGTATATGTTGGGGTTGAAAGTGGATGGTAGTGTATAGATGAGGTTGAGTTGGGAAAGAGGTAGAGCTTGGTCATAGGGTGGCAATGGGTTGGTGGTGGCCTTGGTTCTTTGAGGTGGAGCTATGATCTTATTATCAATAAGATCTTGAATCTCATGATGAAGTTGGATGCAACGGTCGGTATTGTGACCATGTTGTTGGTGGAAGGCACAACACTTGGTGGGATCATGGCTACGTAAAAGTGGATTAAGAAGGGGTTGGGGAACAAGGAGCTTGAGGTGCCCCTTTTCCGTTAGAATTTCCATGGCACGGGTTAGAGACATGTAAAGAGGGTGAAACCTTCGAGTTCGAGGTCGGGTTGAAGTGGTTGGTTATGGGTTGATATCAGCAAAAGGGTTAGCCATTTTGGTAAAAGTGGTGACATTGTTGATCTCCGAGGGTATGGAGTTGGTAGTTGTGCTACAACTGATATTAGCAGTTGAATTGTGAGCAAATGTCTTTCTCACGTGTTCATTTCCTTCTATAATGACTCCATATTTAATAGCATCCTCAATTTGGAGGTCCTTGAAGTTAAAGAGTAGGAGAACTATCATTTTCTACAGTAATCTTCCATGCAGATTTTTGACAACCATATGGACTTGATATTTTTCCAAGGGTCGGTTTGTCATCATGGCTACTTTTTCCCTCTACTTGGTGATAAATGCCATGAAGCAATCGTTAGGCTTTTGTCGAGTCACCTCCAGTTCCTGAGTGGTTACTTCGATCTGTGTGTTGTAGAAGTATTGTATGACAAATGTTTTAGCAAACTCTCTGTTTTGCTTGACTGAATCATCTAACTTAGCATACCAAGTAGCAACCACTCCTGATATGGTTCTTTCGAACAAGGAAAGCTTTTGAGCTCGAAATAAGCCCATAGGCTTCAGAATGTCTGAAAAGAGGTAAATATGAACCATAGGGTGACCAGCCCCATCAAATCTATTTATGTGTGGCATTTTGAGCTGCTCGAGCAGCCTCATAGTTTTTTCCGTAAACCCGTCCTCGATGTCTAGAACAAAGTTGATGTCTTGCGATTTTCTTAACATTTTCTCTAATTTGGATATTTTTAGCACAACTGGGTCAACTTCATCAAGATCTGTGGGGAAAAGTCTTCCCATTGGCTGTGTAAGAACCCTAAGATATTCTTCCTCAGCTGGTGGAGGTGGTTCCAAAACCAGATGAACCACTGGAGGTAGATGAGATGTAGACGCCCTAGATGAGCATCGTAATACGACAAGAGCCTCACTGTTGGTGGCAACCTTGTTGGTAATAGCATCCATGCTTCATTGAAGGGACAGGAATATTTTGCTATGTCTACCGAAGGTTGGTTCGTCACTTCTGGAGGTGGATCTATCACAGATTCTGGAAATTCCAATTGGAGAGGTACTGATAGTAAGGTTTTAACCTTTCTCCTCATAACTGGCGGTAGAGAAACTAACACTGGCTGTCCCTGAATTAAATTTGTGGTTCTGCTAAGTCTACCAACGCGAGTCCACAAAACTTGGGAGATATTAAATCATTTTGAAGCTATAGTGCTATGACTACCTGGCAAAAACAAAAACCTAATTCCCAATCAAAATTTCAGCAGCATTCTAGCTCAATTGGTCATTATACAACATGTTGAACACTGAATTCCACCCCTTAAAATGAAATGCCTGAACCACTGCTCAGAATTTGAGAACCTGTGTATAGATCCCATATATTGCACATAGTAGGAAAGAGAACAACACCCCTATAGAGGATAGGGTTATCATATCCTTGCTTTGAAATGATCTAGGGTTTCACTATTTAAACAGACAGCATCATACATCCTAGAATGGGGTAGCATCCTATTCTAATGTTGGAAGTTACTAGAGCTTACTATATGCACTAGGTTAGTCTTGGTTAAAAAGGGTACCTCAGCCAGACACCAATATACCTACCCAGTCCGTCACCTATAAGTAAACGGCAATCAAGCGGCATAGTGGAGATCTAGATCTAAGGCTTGTGCTCCCACCATGACAGAGCCCATGTTCATCTAACTGCCCAAAACTGGATAGCCGTCCAGGATAATAGGTGATGAACACGGAACTTAGATGCACCAATGCATGAAATGCAATGAACATATAATTAAAAATAAAAACATATCATGGAGTTCGGGTAAAGATTTCTTAATATCCCAGTGGAGTCACCAGAAATTGTAACATCGCCCAGGGGGAACTCGAGCTCGTTAAATAGTCGGACCCTCAATCTTTTTGATCTAGTTTCACGAGTGCAATGTGAAACATAGATGAGAGTCCAAATCCTGAAACGTTTATAGAAAATCCATTTTATTACAAAAACTTTGCAAGAAATAGGCAGCGTCATCAGATCTCAGAGTTGCCACCTAATATTTTGGGAAATTAGGAAACACGTGACTCGTGCCAAGGCCATTGTTCATCGTAACCAAAGATGCTTGGCTCAGAACCTTAGGTATGAGAGGGAAAGGTCATTAATTGAGTACCTCCGCTCACCCGATCAAAGACTGGCCTCTACTAAACCATGATATGAGTTTTATTTACTTTATATGTTCATATTTCGATTCTTTTATAAATCCTAAAATTTACCATGTGAAGCATGCAAGTATAGACTATGTCATTCATTTTGGAACAACTTGATTTTATGTATTTTCAAAGAGTTTTGAAGATGTACAACTCAAAGAAATTGAGTTTACAAACATGAAAATCAATATTATTCTAAATTGAACAACACAACCTCCATCCACTAGCATTCATGGACTTATATCAAATAAGCAAATAGCCTCATAGAAGAATGCCAAACATAGTAAGGAAAACACACACAAGCAGGATGCTAAAGCATAAAAATTTACATAATTACCGACGCCCTGCGAACAGCTACGAAACAAAGTTAGTAAAACATGCATGATCTTATGTACAAAATCCTAATGTAATTCACTCATAAAATGTAACTAAAGATTCGACTTCTAATAGATGACATGTGAATCATCTCAAGACATAACGTAGCGCTCAAAATCACATAATAATCAATTAAATCTACATTTGCAAATTTAGCTGAATCTTAATGCATGAAACATGGCTGCAAATAATGGATATGATGAAAAAAACAAAATACGATGCATATTTATAAATAAGGAAAGAAAGTAAAAGAACATGATAGAATGAAGCGAGGCAGAGAATTATTACATTACTTGAATAATTACATATCCGAATAAGGGAGGATGGGAAGAAAAATATTACAACAAAATAATAATAATAATAATAATAATAATAATAATAATAATAATAATAATAATAATAATAATAAAACCTCACAACTCTCTCAAATTAAAATAAAAATAGAAGCTTCAGGTGCCTCGGAGACCATCAGAAACTGTTTTGCTCATCATCGGAAGACTGCACTGTTCTCTCCTAGAAGAAGTTGGTTGGCCAGCCAAAAAGATAGCCAGCCAACCAATAAATTAGCCGACGAGCCAATAAATTCACCGACCAGTTAATTAGGCTTGGCAAAAACCTGTTTTGTTACAACATCAAGAAAGAACGAATAGAGAATATATAGGTGGCTCAACTAACCACTTCCAGTTAGATTAGAACATATTTATAATATGAAATTAAAGTAAGAAAACAAATACAAGATAAAAAAAAATAAAAAAATTTCAGAGAATGAAAGAAATTGAAAATTCAACTTCCAAAGAAAGGATGAACTTCTTTGATTTCAAACTTTATTTGGATCACCCTTAAGTGTATGAAGTGTGTTTTCAATCCTCAATTTGAAAATTTTAAATTTTAGCTAAAATGGTGACTTGTTTTGTTTAATAGTGTGTGTGAGGGAACATTAGTGAAGTCCGTGATTCTCTCACTTTCAACAACAATCACTTTCTCTTTGATCAAAGCTCTATAATTTGATTACCAGTTCCTAGATGATTTTTGTAATAGAATAAGAGATATAACAGTGTGTAGGGAAAATGGAAGTTTTTGGACAACTTTGATCAATTCTCAATCCAAAGCTTAGACTCTTTCTTTCTCTATCTCTAGTCTTCTCTCTCAATAAATCTTTCTCAGTTCTCTTTTGTATCTCCTCTTTCTCCTCTCTACAATCTGATCTCCTTTACACAAGTAATGGTCGAAGACTTAATAGAAGGGGTGGTAGGTGACAACAATGGAGGACAAACCATAATGGAGCATAAAGAAAGATGATGGGTTATTACTTTAGCTCTCTATTTTTTGAAGGGAGAAGTGCTTTTAGTAGGTGGAGGCTGAGTGTGTAGGCCATGTTTTGCATGAACATATTAGAAATTGGGATAGGGGGATGTCCCACAAGCACTAAATAGGAATTCTACTGAAATTGCTTTGTTCCTGGAGAAATTAGCCAACCGGCCAATTAATTGGCTAGCCGAGCAATTAATTGGCAGGCTGGCCAAAAACTTGGCAGGCTTGACTATTTTGTACGAAATAGGATTTTTTGATAGAATTATCATCATTTCCTCCTATTTCCAAACTCTTCTTTACTCAATTTCCTAAGAAAACATTTCATTTTGAAGTTTAAAAATGAGTCTTGGGACATTACAGAAATACTCAAAAGTACGAAAAAGAGTTTTAAAAGAGAGTTATGAATGGGTCTTAGACACTTGGCCAAAACAGACTTAGGGTTGGGAGTAGCGCTCAAATTCCATATTTCTTATTGTGGATTTTGTGAGAAACACATTCTTATTTTCAACATCGGGTAATGAAAAGAAAGCACCCAAGTCTTAAGGCCGATCTAAATGAGGTGTATACAGATTGGTGTCAAGACTCCTACAAAAGACTAGCACAAACATCTCCGTCATCCATCAACTCACACACTTCAATATCTTATCAAGCATTTTTCTTTACTATTGTCGCCTGTGTTTGTTGCCTCCACCTTGTGTTCCTCTTGTCAATGTAATAAAAGTCATAAACTTCTGTTTGGTGAGTCTTCCCTTCAGAGTCGTGGTCTACTAGATCTAATTTACATTGATGTATGGGGACTGTCCCCAATTGTCTCACTAGACAATTTCAAATTTTAAATTATTTTCGCTAACCATTTCACCAAATATGTGTGGTTGTATCCTCTAAAAAATAAATCCGATGTTTACTCTCTTTTTCCAAAATTCAAAGCTATGGTTGAAAATTATTTTAAGACATCTATTGTATCCATTTACTCTGATGGCAGGGGTGAATATAAAAAACTTGGCACCCTTTTATCTAACCATGGCATTACTTATTTAACTACTCCACCTCACACACCTCATCATTACTTATTTAACTACTCCTCAATGGGGTGGACACACATCATCATAACTTAGAAATTTGAATATTTAGTCCATAAAATGGAGTGAGCTTTGACACCCAGTAAGAGTAATCTTAACAACATATATATATATGTTTTTTATGATTATGATCATACAAAGCATATGTCATGTACAAGACTCTCTACTTCTTTTACAAACCAATATTGAACATATAATTTCAAAACCCAAATTTGACAAGAACACTATGACCTTCATTAAACATTTTAAAACCCTTTTTGTGACAAATCCTTCATATGTTTCTCACAAAACTCCCACATTTACCGGCCACCGAGCACAGAAGGGCAATTGAGCACCTACCATATTTTTTCAAAAATAGCTCCCACATTTACCAGTTGCTGAGCACGGAAGGCAATTGGGTACCTATCACATTTTCAAAACTATTTTCACATTTACCAACATTAAGCACGAAGGGGCAATTAGACACCCATTATAGTTCGAAAACATTTCCATATTTACTAGCCATCGAGCATGGGGGGCAATTGGACACCCAACAATATATTCAACAATATCTCCCACATTTACGGACATTGAGCACGGAAAGGCAATTGGGCACCTCAACAATATTCCAATTACATTTACACATTTTTCGGCCTCCAAGCACAAAAGGGCAATTGAGCACCTCAACACACACACAGCATGTTTTCATAATAGTAACATACTTTCACTAACCCAACACTTGTTCCAAAATCATGAGAATGTAATGCAACACATGAGTGTGTTATGTTATAATTTGCCTAGGGTTCAATTTCCATTATGCAACAATTACATATTATTATCCATCCATAATCAAAATATTAACTTTCATCATAAATTAAGTAACAACAACAAAACCATTATATTGGAAACAATATCATCCTCATTACCATTGCCATCATTAGCATCAACATCATCTCAACATTATCATTATCCCCTATATTCCATCATTTTCTTTATTTCAATATCTAGCACTTTTCACTTCTGATATAAAATGAAATAATTTACATTCTGTTAGTCTCAACCATTTTTGTACTCATCTTTAATCCCAACATCAATTCAAGGTTTTATATGAATTCAACATTTCTGCGTGTTTACAACACAATACAAACTTAAATTTCTCAATAACATCAAGTTCTTCCAAATCTTATTTTAATTAGAAATCACAAACTTAGGGTTTTTACGAAAATAGGTGGTTTTCCCCTATTCTTTCACAAAACTTCAATTATTTAATATTTACTAACAATATAAAAACATTTTCAAAACCTTAAAAATATTTGAGTAAAAATCCCATTTAATTACAAGATCTCTCTTAATCCAAATCTCTAGCTCTTAAATCATCAAAATAAGAAATGTCCACACAATCATAGTAAATCATATATAGAGAGAGAATTAAGAGAACTCATACCTCAAATATGAGAGTGAAACGGTGAAGACCCAACTTTGATGGTGAACAAAACTTGATCTAATCAGCTCAAAATCTCGAATGCGACGCATTTGATTTTTTGCCTTAAGAACTAGGGGTAGATTTTAAGAAAAATGAGATGAAATCCAAGCTTGAAAAGCTTGGTGTTTCCAAAATGAAGAGAGAGAAGAGAGGGGGTGAAAAGTGATGAGTGATAAGAAATTTGACAAAAAAGGTGATATAAATGCGTCGATTTCAAATAGATCACCCAAGCAGTCAAATCTAAGCTCGAGTAGTGAATGAAGGCTTGTAGTATCTCTACTTTCACGAATAGACCGCTTAAGCAGTTAAATGTGCGCTCGAGTGGTAAATCAATGCTTCCAGGATCTCTTTCCAATTAAAATTTCAAAGCTGCAAGGGTCTATGGCCTACTCGAGTGGTCAAACTTGTGCTCGAGTGGACTATGCCCATAGCTCAGGTATGCAAACTTCAAATGGGCATAACTTTTTCGTTCGAACTCCATTTTGGTTCGTTCATATGTCTAAACTGAAGCCCTAGAAATAAACTTTCCAATAGTTCTAGTCTCACATCAAAATGAAAAATGTGGAGAGAGAAAATGGTAAAAGAGTAATGACTATGCAAAGGATGATCATCCGGATCAAGAGTTTTGGTTACATTCTACTCTACCATCACACTTGTGAAGCCCCAATTTCTACTCTAGGGGTTAGGGTAACGTCACTAAAGAGTCTTTTGGTCAATAGCCAAGTAATATCTCAGGAAGGTCGCAGGAGTCAATGTAGCCTCCCTTCTAAGTCCAACCACCTTAGATAGCTAGCTATCCTTTTTACAGATCTTAAGAGGTATTAACACAAGGTCTCATAAATAACGTAGAGATAGGCATAGGATTACAAAGTAAATAATAATTACAGTATTTCAAATCTCAAATTACAAAACAAGTTCCATTATTATTACAATCCAAAAATAAAAGCACGAATAGACTCATAAGCAAAATGGCTTCTAACTTTCACTAAAATAGACATAAGTCTTCAAATGTCTCTAGCTCTTCGTCAGCCTCGTATGTTTCTTTGATACCTAGAATGAAACACCATGAGCTTTGAATGTCCAGTAAACGCACATGCACCCCGTCCATTTTTTCTAATCCAATACACAATAACAATTCCAACAATAGGGAAAGAGACATGATATTCAAGTAAATAACAAGGGTTACAAGTTTACTTGTAGCAGTATAGAAATACCCCAAAGAGATTTCATCATCCCAACCATAAGAATCGGGCACGGATTATTCAATATGCTCTCTTTTTTGCTGCTTTGTTGCAGGCCTTACCTCGGATGCCTACCAATGGTTATATATCATGTAGTGCCAACCACAGGGCCTCAAAAGAGATGATAAAATAAGGGTCTTGCCCATTCCCTCCTCACACCAAAACCATCTAGGATCCGAATACAACCGCTACGTTCAAGGGTTCCGAACAACCACTTGCTCAAGACTTTAACTTTCAAAAGGGAACACGTCCTGCTAACCAATTCAATTTGAACATAACTATATCTCATAACAGTACTCATGCGATCAAAACCCCATTAGTCACCCCATTAATTTTTCCGTTTAGATTAATGTTTTAAGTTAGTTAGCACAAGCAAATAACAAAATAATAAATTTGCATAAGTATGAGCATTATCGAAGGACTAAAATAAAAGGTACATAACCATGTCATATGTAATATCATACCAAGACATGATCATATATTAATAAGCATATTTATGAAGACAAGTGCATAAAACATCAATACAAAACTAAATTTTCAGATTCAGTACTATTTAAAGACTAAAATAAAAAGGACCATTTCTGATTTTTCCTGAGCCTGGCCTTCCTATGGTTCGTAGAGAATTGTATCCAGTTTGCAGAACATTTTTCATAAATGAAATAAAATTTCCATATTTTTAGTTATTTAAGAAACAATCCAGTGCTCTCTAGATTCGTCGACCATTACAAAAATCAAATTTTTTCACAAACCGCTCACTTCTTTTTAATGAAACCAATTTTCCTCGAAAGATAACTCCTTAAGGAATTTGTCACAATCCAAACTTGCCCCCAAAAGTTTGGTCCATGACTGGCCTGTATATAGGCCTCAAACAAAATTTTAAAATAATATTTCTTCAAATATGGAGCCTTAAGCAGAAGCAAATACCAACATAAAGATATCGTCCATTGAGCTTATGCATACATGAAGTCTTATATTAATTTAAGCATTTAAATATACTTTCCATATTTACGCATGTAATCACAGAACTTATATAGATCTCACACACAAATACATAAGACTCAATAAAAGACATAATTTTCCTATACAAAGTTAATGCCTCAACACGGAGGCGTAACCCAGTTGGTTTGACAGAGAGCCAAACCTCGATACAACTCTAGTGTCGATCTCCAATGGCTCACCTACGTAAATATATATAAAAATGGAGTGAGCAACTCTCAGTGAATAATAGCAATGTGAGGAGGTTAGTTGAATGAGCATAGCCTTGGAGAATATGAATATACATATATCAACCCATACACAGGTCTTATCCATAACCATATTTCAAAATGGCCTCAAGCCCACATGTAATACAGAACGGCCTCGGTCCCATGTATGATACGAAACGGCCTTAGGCCCAACATAACGACAGTTGTCTAGAGCAATGTAGGGAAGATGGAACATCAGCATGTCTCCATCTCCCTTGGCGTTAGAGCAATTAGTCCTGTATGATTCATATCATTATATGGTAGATAGGACATCGGCATGTCTCTATCTCCCTCAGCCTTAAGGCCATGAATCATAAACAATTCACATCATAATGGCCTTGAGCCCACTTTTATTAATAGAAACAAAGCGACCTTAAGTCCACATCAATGCCATCGTTCAATCATATCCATTAATTCAATCAAAGCACAATGACAATAGTATATGCCATTCACAAACTACGATATATAAATCATGATCACAAGAAGTAAGTAAAAGATATCGTTACACTACTATTACTCACAATGATGGGCTTCCGGCAGCAATGGCACGATGTCCTCATGTTGACCTACAAACACAATGCACAAAGCATAATATGAGAATATACTGATCCCTTACTTGTTATTTAATCAGTTAGCCATGGTGGTTCTAAACTTATTCGTCCTTACTAGGTCACAATCCGTGTCTCAGAAAATAGGAAGAATCAAAAGGAAAATGGTTTAGAACAAGAAATGGTATAAAACCGGTAGATATAAAGTGAACAACCTTTACTAATTTGAGCATATCTATGTGTGCAATTAGAATTTGGGTATAAGACCACCACCATTGGAAACTAGACTTCTGGGGCTTGATTTTAGGCTCAAGAATCACTTAAGAGTCCGGATGCAAGAGATATGCTTATTCGGTTAGTGAACAGATCGTCCGCACCTACTCACGGAAATGTGCAGTGGAATTGAGCAAAGACGTGTGGAACAAGATGCTTTTATTTCAGAATCATTTTTGGTTCTGGAAGGGGACTGCCGCACGTGCGGGAAGCCCCACCGCACTACGGCTCTAGGCAAATTTTGCTGGCCGAAAATGTTTGTTTGCTCTAAAATTAGTTTTTCCATTTTCTAAGCTTGGTTCCAACTCTAATCACCCGAAAACATGTAAAATTACTCCATAACATGATAGACTAATGTCATTCAAGTGTAATTTCATTCCAAACAAATCAATCTTTGCCTCAAGTTCAAGATCAATGTTCCATCTTTCATATTCCTTAAAGTTCTCAAAACACTACCCATAAACACACTTGATTCTTGCATAATCTTGTTCTATGGACAATCTAGAGTTCATTTCATATGGTATTCATAAGGTTGAGCTCCAATCATAATCAAAATCATAGGATTCAAGTTCTAATTTCTGAAATTGAGCTCAATTAAATACACACATAAAACCCTAACCCAAATAGGTTTCAAATCTTCCAATATCATTATGATTTCATGAAATTGATGCATTAATCATAAAAGATTCAAGATAGATTCCATACCTTAGCTCAATCTTTGCCTTTCTTTTAGCTCTCTTCAATTTCCCAAGCTTCCATGATTGATCTTCTTCCTCTTTATTCAATTTCTTCAATTTATCTTCAACCCCCATGAATGTTAAGCTCTCTCTCTCTTAGAGAAGTTTTGCCTTTCTTTTGCCCTCTCTCTCTCTCTCTCTCTCTCTCTCTCACGATTCTCTCCTTCTCCCTTTCTCTTAGATATTTTTGGACTCTAATTGATGAGTTCAACAACTCATATCATATATATATATATAAGCTTATCACAATTAGGGAGAGCTAAACGCGCCCTTACAAATTGTACGAAATCAAATTCCAATTAAACTTCCCAGATGACTCTAAAAATTATGCTGATCATAACTATGTACTCCGTTCTGGTTTTTGAAGCCTCTAAGGCCTTTAATTTGCAGTGCAAAGTTGGCCACCCAAACACACCTTAACGAATCAGATGAAATAAATTTCCAATTAACTTTCCCAAATAGCTCTAATAATTCCCATTAACATATCCAAGTACTAAATTTTGATTTGAACACAGAAGGTCGTAATTTCACTTTTAATGTCGTAACTCAATAGATAATTTCTCAATTCAAATAGATATAATCACACTAAAGCACATTAACCCATAGGTAAATAACGATAAGTCCTTATACGCATTTTGGGGCCGTTACATTCTCCCCACCTTAAGAATTTTGGTCCTCCAAACTTGATTTACCCTGACACAAGTCCGGTTCATGAATCTCAATCTCCTACCATAGACCAGTTTCGTCTTGGATATACAACATCCCTCAATCATTTAACAGTTCACAATCCTACACAGTCAATCTCAATGAAGTTTGTTCCAAGAATCACAATTAATTCGTCATTTACTGGTTAATTGGTAACCCAATTGATAATAATACTGAATAACATCAAAACATCATCTTATTATTCACAACCCTTGTACATTTCAATTTATTGATCCACAAGTCATATACCCCAAATGGTAAAACCTTAATCCCAAGGACATTCGTGAGCTAACTCTTTCCCTTTAGGTTTCAAATCGGTCTAATGTTGAGTATCATTTGATCCTCAAATTAGCTTAGTCCATAATTCTACAGTATTTTGCAACTCTTCATTGATTCCACAATAGTCCTAAATACATAGTTCTTTAAAGATGAAGAAATATTCACTTCCCAATTATGTTTCCAATGATATTTTCATTTTACATCCATTGAACCAAATAAACACATGAATCCTGGATCCATTACTTTATAGATCTTTGCTCACTAATGATTTAAATGCTCGCAACAGTGTTCTTAACAAATGAGGTCTAAATTTTAAATAACCAAATTTAGATTCAAGTCTTTAACTTTAATGAAGGCCCAAGTAATCAAAATTAAACTTATCAGTTCGAATCAGATTTCTAATAGACTCCAAATAGCAACCCAAATCCCGTAACAAGAAATTACCCTTTCAGATTGGACACCATGATGTCTCTTTCCAAAATAAATTATTAGTAAAATCAAATACGGATCAGACCCCAATTGTCATAACTCCTAACTTATATTAAAATAACAACCACTTAAATCAACGTCTGCTTAGAGGGTCTTAAAGTCAACTTCATGACATCAAACATAAAACACATTAACCATAAAACTACTATGTTCTTGTTCTAATAACTTCAAAGTAGACTGAGCATCGCATCTAATCCATATATTGGTTCCATTCATTGTAAGCCACAACTAATTTGCTGAGGCATGTTAACAATATTAACTTATCATACATTCTCATACTTTATACGAAAAACATTAAATCAGACCCATAGAAATTCTTAATACAGAATATTAGTCTAAGAAAAATCAATTCCTTGTAGACCTAAACGATTCAAACAAATAAATAGGCCCCAAATTAATCATATCAACCACAATGTACTACTTTCATCTATTACATTCCTTAGATATTTTATTTAATTAATCACATATCACCTAGTACTTCACACATACCATAAACAATATCCATGATTTTTTATTTTTTATTTTTTGTCACCTTTCATATGAAACCTTTCACATCAATAAGTGTTGATACAGCCTCAATAACAAAGTCAATTTTGGTCTACCAATTTCCTTGCAGTAGTTATCCAAACATTCATGTACGAGTCATAAATCATCAATAACAGACTCTAAAGTGGGAATCTATGCCATTAGTTCCATACAAGGAGCACAAAATTCTGGAGGTCATAAACAACTCGCTTAGGTGTATGGTCAATATTTACCCATCACACACAAGATCACATATTATTCTTCTATATCGGAAGTACCAAATTTAATTGATGGTATGACATCTCTAAATAACATAGACCACATAAGTTTTATTCCAATGATCACTCATTTTCAGATCACAATAAAGGAACAAGCCTTGACTTAGTCCTCATATAAACATTTCATCCTTAATTAGTAACAGTAAGTTTATGATAGCAATATGTTAGGTTCAGAACAAAAACATATCAAGGCAAAATTATGTCTTTCAGACAAATGGTAGACTACAAAAAGGAGTACAATTTTCCTTTTATTCACATCCATTCACAAGAGTATATGCCCTAACTGAAAGGAGGAACAAAACTTCACTTATCACCCCATTTCTAATCATCGTGTAAGTCACTATTTACTCCTTACCTATTCTTTTTACTGCCTGTTGAGTTAAAACAAACATTTATATCAAAACATTCACTATCACAAGTCTATCATCTTATAAAACTTATCCCTCAATTCCTTAGCCGATCCTCCGTAGGAAGATTCAAAACATGACTTCCTCTTCACCAATGATTCATTTCAATGACCCAAGTAATTTGATTAACAAGCATATCATCTCACTACGATAACAATGTCCATTCATATCCTTACACGTAATAGGACAACATAAGTAACATCTCATTCTTACTTTTCACCATTCTCACCACTCTTCCCCCAAGACACCAAACGCAAATTAGCTTGGTACATAATATCATACAAAATCATTTAAGCTCTATGGTTCAAAATTTCATATAATATTTTCTTCCTTTGGCATACATACCTCAATCCCCTCAACATACACTATATCTCTACAAATCACTATATTCAAAACCACCAACGTTCTAGTCAAAATTCCGATTCCCTTGTACCACTAAACTTCCATAAAATTCCACCTAATTCCAGGCAGCAATTCTAACGTCCTAACTCTTAATTACTATGGTTCCATACTTGTTATCGATCACCAAATATCTCAATCACAATAGTTCCAATTCACATAATTCCCAATAATCACAGCTCAACCTCAAATCTCTCTTGTTTTCCATAACTTCAGAGAAGATTAAACATCTAACATAACCTTAATATCAAATGCAAACCTTGGTCCACAAATTTCTTAATGGCATTAGTCCAAATAGTAGTTCCCACACAACTTATATACCTCATTGACAATTAATTAGGTAGGTCCGAAAGTCGAAGGTCACAAATAACTTACGTAGGCTTGCTAATAATGTTTTCTTATCTTTCCAATATTTTACATTAAGGCACCAAATCAAATTCGTATAACATTTCCAATAAAATAGATCCTTTAAGTAATAAAGAAACTCTTAACACATACTATCAGCCCGTTGATCAACTCGTTCTATAGCTAAATGATTCAAATAAACGAATGGGCTCCAACTAACATTTTGCTCACAAATAGCTCAAACACACAAAACACCCATCGGAGTATCCCTATTTATCATAACATTTGGCTCAAGTTCCGTTTATCCACTTAAAAGGATTCTACACTCTCCAGTAGTCATTCAAGCATACATAACACTTCCTATCACATTCTTTGATTCTTTGTCGAGTTCACACTTAATTTCTTCCTTTGATCTTATTTCCCATGGCATGTCCACATAAGTCTCATCATATTTGGAAATATTCCTTCCACTTTATCCAGTTGCCTCCATAAGAATTCAACTTCCATTTCATTCCTACTTCTCATCATCTACCTCTAAGGTCATAAGATGCAGACCGCTAACACGTTGGGTATCATTTACTAACTACACCATAATACATAATTTCACATCCTTAATCATGACACATACAAGCATACAAAGATATGGGTGGGGCAATTTCTTCGTCTTTACTTCTTATATTAAACCATTTCCTAACTCTCAAGTCCCATACTCGTTATTAATCATTACATTTCTCAATTGCCATAATTCCATACACTTTATTAATCGACTACAACCTCAGTTTCCCAAAATTCCTTATGGTAATTTCACATGTAATTCATATAGAAACTACGTTTAATCTCTTTTCACATCACGTTTCCACGAACATGCTTATACTTACCAATTTTAAAATCATAAGAACACCAATATTCCACATCTTTCATAACCTTAGCCTCAATATTATACTCATTATGTAACCCATTCTCATTTCATAACAATTACCAAATCCTCCTTAGTCACAAAACTCAGTCAGTGAAACAATACATATGGATCTCCTTTTATTACCCCAAAGTCCATAAGAAATCTAATTCTCAAGCTCGATACTTAACTACTTGTACAAGCTCACATACATCATTCAGAATGCAAAACATATCATTTCATTATTGAATACATGCAACTAAAATGCATTCTAGACACTCTAATGCTCAATGAACATGTGTGTAAGATCAGAACTCGTGCTCTGATACCAATTGTCACAACCCAAACCTGCCCATAAAAGTTTGGTCCATGACCAGCCTGTATATGGGCCTCAAACAAAATTTCAAAATAATATTTATTCAAATATGGGGCCTTAAGTGTAAGCAAATACCAACATAAAGCTATCGTCCATTGAGCTTGTGCATACATGAAGTCTTATATTAATTTAAGCATTTAAATATACTTTCCATATTTGCACATGTAATCATTGAACTTATATAGATCTCACACACAAATACATAATTTTTCAATACAAAGTTAAAGCCTCGACACGGAGGCATAACCCGGTTGGTTTGACAGAGAGGCGGACCTCGATACAACTCTAGTGTCGATCTCCAATGGCTCACCTACATAAATATATATATATAACTGGAGTGAGCAAGGCTCAGTGAATAATAGCAATGTAAGGAGGTTAGTTGAATGAGCGTAGCCTTGGAGAATATAAATATACATATATCAAACCATACACAGGTCTTAGCTATAACTATATTTCAAAACGGCCTCAGGCCCACATGTAATACAGAACGGCCTCGGGCCCATGTATCATACGAAACAGCCTTAGGCCCAACATAACAACAGTTGTCTAGAGCAATGTAGGGAAGATGAAATATCGGCATGTCTCCATCTCCCTTAGAGTTAGAGCCATTAGTCATGTATGATTCATATCATTATAGGTTAGATGGAACATCGGCATGTCTCCATCTCCCTCGGCCTTAGGGCCATGATTCATAAACAATTCACATCATAACGGCCTCGGGCCCACTTTTATTAATAGGAACAAAACGACCTTAAGTCCACATCAATGCCATCGTTCAATCATATCCAGTAATTCAATGAAAGCACAATGACAATAGTATATGCCATTCACAAACTACGATATATAAATCATGATCACAATAAGTAAGTAAAACATATCGTTACACTACTATTACTCACAATGATGGGCTTCTGGCAGCAATGGGACGATGTCCTCATCTTGACCTACAAACACAATGCACAAAGTATAATATGAGAATATACCGATCCCTTACTTGTTATTTAATCAGTTAGTCATGGCGGTTCTAAACTCATTCGTCCTTACTAGGTCATAATCCGTGTCTCGAAAAATAGGAAGAATCGAAAGGAAAATGGTTTAGAAGAAGAAATGGTATAAAATCAGTAGATATAAAGTGAACAACCTTTACTAATTTGAGAATATCTATGTGTACACTTAGAATTTGGGTGTGAGACCACACCATTGGAAACTAGACTTTCGGGGCTTGATTTTAGGCTCAAGAATCACTTAAAACAGAGTCCGGATGCAAGAGATATGCTTATTCAAAGTTGGCAGAAACAGGACTGTCCCACACCTATGGGAAACAGGGCCGCACGTGTGGGACAAGATGCTTTTATTTCAAAATCATTTTTGGTTCTAGAAGGGGACTGCCGCACGTGCGGGAAGCCCCGCCGCACTGCGGCTTTGGGCAAATTCTGTTGTCCGAAAATGTTTGTTTGCTCTAACATTATTTTTTCCATTTTCTAAGCTTGGTTCCAACTCTAATCACCCAAAAACTTATAAAATTACCCCACAACACGATAGACTAACATCATTCAAGTGTAATTTCATTCCAAACAAATCAATCTTTGCCTCAAGTTCAAGATCAATGTTTCATCTTTCATATTCCTTAAAGTTCTCAAAACACAACCCATAAACACACTTGATTCTTGTATAATCTTGTTCTATGGACAGTCTAGAGTTCATTTCATATTGTATTCATAAGGTTGAGCTCCAATCATAAACAAAATCATAGGATTCGAGTTCTAATTTCTGAAATTGAGCTCAATTAAATACATGCATAAAACCTTGACCCAAATGGGTTTCAAATCTTCCAATATCATTATGATTTCATGAAATTGATGCATTAATTATAAAGATTCAAGATAGATTCCATACCTTAGCTCAATCTTTGCCTTTCTTTTAGCTCTCTTCAATTTTCCAAGCTTCCATGGTTGATCTTCTTCCTCTCTCTTCAATTTCTTCAATTTATCTTCAACCCCTATGAATGTTGAGCTCTCTCTCTCTCTCTTAGAGAAGTTTTGCCTCTCTCTTGCCCTCTCTCTCTCTCTCTCTCACGGTTCTCTCCCTCTTCCTTTCTCTTAGATATTTTTGGACTCCAATTGATGAGTTCAACAACTCATATCATATATATATATATAAGCTTATCATAATTAAGGAGAGCCAAACGCGCCCTTACGAATCATACGAAATCAAATTCTAATTAAACTTCCCAGATGACTCTAAAAATTATGTTGATCATAACTATGTACTCCGTTCTGGTTTCTGAAATCTCTAAGGCCTTCAATTTGAAGTGCAAAGTTAGCCACCCAAACACATCTTAACGAATCAGACGAAATAAATTTCCAATTAATTTTCCCAAATAGCTTTACTAATTCCCATTAACACAAAAGCTTGAAATACTTGTTCACACAAAGATATTTGAACATGAGGTAGAGACACTAGATAGAGTACCTTGAAGATTATCAATTTACTTTGTCTTATCATCCCAGAAAGGCTAATGTTATAGCAGTTGCACTAAGTCGAAAGACAAGAGAGATCGTAGCGAACATATGAATTAAACAATGGGAAATGGTAAGTACTGTGAATGTGTTTAGATTTCAACCAGAGACTCAAAATGGAAAGGTTATGTTGTTTGCAATAGTTACAACACCTCAACTTCTTACCAAAGTGATTGAAGCTCAAAGATTTGATCAAGAGACTGACTTCATTAAGGCACGATTAGTGTTAGGAGAGCCTTTACCAGATTGGACGCTTTACCAAGACGGTAGTTTAAGATATTTTGGTAGAATTTTTGTGCCAAATATTGAATAATTGAGAGAAGAAGTACTTAAAGAATTTCACTATTCAGTTTTTTGCAATCATCCAGGAGGAAACAAGATGTGCCAGGATCTCAAGCGACAGTATTGGTGGAGTGGAACAAAGAAGGACATTGCTCAATTTGTATCTAAGTGCTTAACATGTCAGCAAGCGAAGACAGAACATTAGAAGTTGGTAGGGAAACTCCAACCTTTACCAATGCCATAATGGAAATGGAAACACATAACAATGGATTTTGTAACGGACTACCCCGGTCGCCGCAAGGCCATGATGCCATTTCGGTTGTGGTTGATCGGTTAACTAAGACGGCACATTTCCTAGCAATAGGACTAGTAGACACACTCGAATCATTAAGTCAATTATTTATTCAAGAAATTATTGGATTGCATGGAGTACCAGTCTCAATAGTGTTAGATCATGACCCTCATTTTTACGTCACAATTTTGACGAAGTCTACAAAAAGATATGGGTACAGAGTTGTGTTTTAGTACTGCTTTTCACCCTCAAACTAACAATCAATTAGAAAGAACTATTTAGACTTTAGAAAACATGCTTTGAGCTTGTGTGATGGGAGAGACACTTATCACTAGTCGAATTCTCTTACAATAACAGTTTTCAAGCAAGTATTGGTATGGCACCGTATGAGACTTTGTACGGACGACCTTATCGATCACCAATATGTTGGACAGAAGTCGGAGAAGTATCTCTTTTAGGGCCAGAGTTAGTTCAAGAAACTACCGAGAATGTGAAATTAATTAGACAAAGACTTAAGATCGCTCAGAGTAGGCAGAAAAGTTATGCAGATCAAAGGAGAAGACCTTTAGCATTTCAAGTTGGAGATCATGTGTTTCTAAAAATACAATCTTATCGAGGAGTTGTTCGTTTCGGCAAAAGGGGAAAGCTGTCACCTTGCTTCATTGGGCCTTTCAAAATTTTGGATATAATAGAAGAGGTGGCGTACCGTTTGGCTTTACCACCTCAACGGGCTGGGGTACATAATGTTTTTCACGTCTCTATGCTGTGGAAATACGATCCGCACCCTTGTCACATCATCAATTGGGAGGAAATTAATTTTGATGAAAATGTGACATTTGAGGAAAAACACGTCAAAATTTTAGATTATCGCAAGAAAAATTTACGAGGTAGAACCATACAATTGGTTCAAGTTCTCCGGAGATATCGTGGGATGGAGTCAACGTGGGAATGAGAAAATATGATACGTGCCAATTACCCCCAACTATTCAAATCTAAAGGTACGAATTAATTTCGAGGATGAATTTTTTATTTATTTATTAGGGGGGTAGGTTGTGAGAATCCACATTTAATTATTCTTAGAGAAAAATAATTAATTATATTCAAAGTCTATCTAATATATATATATATATATATTACTGTATACGTTAGTTTTAAATTAATCCATAACAAAAACAATGTTAAGAATAACAATTTTGTGGGTATTCAATATTTGTTATTTATAATTTATTTTAATAAGGATTCAACATAATAATTATTCTTACTAAATACCTTAGTTAATTAATTTTAAGAAACCCACACAAATACACAAAAATAAAAATATTAAAAAATTAAAATTAAAATCAGATTTTCGGTGGTAGTGTTGGGTGACACTTGTATGCATGCGTGTTATTGTAGGATATAGGTTCTCATTATATCTCTTGGGTTTAGAAAATTCAATGGGACTATGTAGAATGATTAGAAAATGAAGAGAGAGAGAGAGAGAGAGAAAGAGAGAGAGAGAGAGAGTGAGGAGTCCCTATTTATACATACATGCAGTTTACATTTTCCTTCTCAAACTGATCGGAAGGACTTCTGTGAGCAAGCTAAGCTAAGTCCGAAGAAGAAGAAGAGTAAAAGATTAAGGAAGTTATCATTTCATCACCATGTTTTAGTTCTACTACTAAGCAAGAAAACCCTCTGAACCTTCTCATTCTTTTTAATTGTTAAAATTTCATAATTGTGTTCATAGCAAAAATTTAGACGACGTCTTGTTTACAGTTCTATTATTAGCCTTAAAATCATGATATAATTATGGAATTAGACTTTCTTGTCTAGTTTATGCCATTAAAGAGATAATTGAAGATTTTATTTGGTTTGATTATATAACTCTTAAATCTGCCAGAACGTTGTACAAATTTTTAGATAATTTTATATCCAAAATTTTGAGATGATTTCTTCTACAAAGTTGTTGAGAATAATGTCTAGTTCATGTAGGAATTTGTGTAACAATTATTTGAGCTTTGTGCGAATTTAAAAAAAATCTTAATTAAATCTGGAACTATACATAGATTTTACTGTATGTTTCAAAAATCATTAAAAATCCTATATTAAACCAAATTTGGTAATTTCTAAATACAAAATGAAATTTAAGAAGTCTATTTTCATAATAAACTTTTAGATTATGGAATTGATTTATAAAATTAAGTATGAAATTAATTTAAGAAAATGTGATAAATTAGTGTCATAAACTTTCTTAGAATTTTTCCAAATTAATTATAACTCAGTTTTGGGAAATACTTTCTGAAAAATGACGATTACATGTTTATTGAATATTCTATAGATTTTCACAAATTTTAGAATCATATAAATAATTTATTTATAATTTTCATTACGAAAAGTATATTCTAAATATTTCTGGGCAGATTGAGAATGAACCAAGATTATTACTTCAATTATTTATTTGGTCTAAAATTATATATTGTGTTGGTCTAATTAATTAAATCTTGTAAATTAGTAGCCCATGCATGTGTGTGATTGTGGTTCATTTTTTAAGTATTTAAATTTATCATTCATACTATGGTTTAAATTATCTGTTTATTATAATTGTGTACATTGGTTGATTATTGTCTAATTGTAATTATTTGTGATTAATATAAAAACTAACTTAAATGATTAACGGCATGTACAAAATTAATGATTAAGGGTCAATACCGGTAATTTAGGGTGAGCACTACTTTTTGATAATTTTTACATAATTGTGTCGCGAAACCCTAAGATGGCACGGGACTTATTTGAATCCTTATCTGTATTCGGTTTTGGGATAAGGATGGATGTGCTGGTGGCACGCAGGGAGGTTAAATACCCCTGGCTATAAATAAGCAGTATAACACAGCGGAATAAAAATTATGGTCATACCTTTCGTGCAGAGTCTGAATAGAAGGGAACTCGTAGGTAAATCACGTGCTTCCTGAATCTGATTAGTCAACCCAGCAGTGGGGTGATATTACAACAGTGAATATCGCCCACACAAATCACAGTGCAAATGGCTTTGATCGTTGTTTTTGGGAGAGAGTTAGAATATGGAAAATTTCTGTGTGTTTTAGACTTGACAGGAGGGTCTCAATTTATACATGTATAGGGGAGAGAGGAAAAGCCTCCAGCCTTTATGGCTGGTCATTAATGCACCATTAACCTCTGCAATAAAGGCAGGAGTTACAAACCCCATCAATGCAGGAGTTACAGTTATAAATTCAAAGCATTGAAATGGTCATGCCACATGGGCGCCCATTCCTGGCAGACCGTTTCCTCAAGGCAGACCACGGATGCCACGGCTTGGGTATATAATTTTAGGTGTGGGCATCTTTTGTAATTCTTGAATATTTGACCAGGGGGTTTCAAATTAACCGTGGCCATAGCTTAGTGTTGGTAAGAAAATCTCTTTGGTGAGATTTTGAGTGTTACTTAAACTATTAAAATTTTTGAAATTATTGTAATGGTTGTTATATTATCATGCTATTAATTCCATCATTTTCCCTTAATTGTCATGATTATTAATCTGATTATTTTCTTCTAAAAAGAATGGTAGGTTGGTTATGTTTTCTTACTGTGTTGCAAAACTCATGGTATATATTTTTGTTGCCCTAGCGTTTTATGCCAAATTTTGACGATGAAGGAATGGAAATTGAAATTGGAGCTGTTGCTAACATAGAACCATAACTAACTTGAAATCACGACTTTAGCAACATAAAATTTTACTATCTTATGTATTGGTGATTAAGGATAATATAATGTTGTTTAATGTTGGATATAGACCTTTTTATTTTCTTTTTTATTTTTTATTTTTTTTTGTGTGTGTGGTTAAACTTCCGACTATGTGAGAATTTAAATTTTCCTATTAAAATGTTAAAATTTTAATTTAATAAGTTATTTTGTTATTTAAATTCTCATGATGTCCCAAAAATTTTCGGGTGTCACATTTTTTTAGGTTGAACCCTTTTTTTATCACACACATAACTGCGATGAGAAATGCATATAACTGTAATATTATCTAATTACTAATTATGAATTATTTAAGTTCAATCTTAGGTTTTATTGATTATTAATGACACATAAAATCTGTAATGTAAATATTTATTATCACATTCAAAACACGTGATAGAATTATCTTTTTTTAGGCTCAGTTTGGTTAGAGAGAGAATATAAGAAAGTGAAGGAAAAAGAAAAAGAAAAAAAATTAAAAAAATAAGTGTTTGTTTAGAAAGAGAGTCCTAGAATGTAATAGAAACTCAAGTTTCCTGTACAACTCAAACTAGCATATTAGATACTCTATTGATTTCATGCAAATTTCACAGGAAAATTTGAATTTTCCCACAAAACTTAGTACATTTATTTTTGTTTCCCTCTTTGCCATATTCCCTCCACAACTCTCTCTTATGCGGATTGATCTGATATATATTTTCATGTTTCTCTCTACAATATCTACAAAATCAACTGAGTACATTGAAGATATTGTATCTCTCCTATTTCTCTCTCCCAATATTTCATCGTCTCTAGTTTCAAGAACTCAGAGAATTGTTGATTTTTCTTTACAACAAATCAACAATTTCAGCTTTGTGATTCACTGTGAGTTAATTTCTTTCTTTACACTATATTATTGTATTCTTAGTCTTCTTAACATGATCAATGTCTTATATTGCATATTTTTGGAAATATGTTTCTATTATTTATTTATTTATTTTGGGTGGTGAAATAACTATCATAATTTTTGGATGTGTTTTCATTTTTTATTTGAATTGATAGTGGGTGGAGTTTAGCATATTTATGTTGGGCTTGGCTTTTTCTACTATCTATGTATATAGGGTTCGTTGCTGTAAATTGATGATGGATGTCAATGAATAATTTTTCGTGGGTTTAGCAATGATGGAATTCTTTTGTTGGTTTGAGCTTGATTTGTTCTATTTATTTGTTCTATTGAATTTGTTCAATAAAATTATTTTTAGCTTTCTACTTTGGCAATATATATATATAGGTCTCAAATGTTTAAAAAAAATTCCTGAACCAATATGACATCATATGTTCTTATAATATCAATCTAGGTTGTATGATTTATGTGTTGAATATTTGCCTCTTGTGTACTAATAAAAGGGGCACATGGTTCTTCCCATTTTATACCATAAACATACGATTAATCTGGTGGTTGTTCAATTACGTTGTTCATTCCAAATTTGTTTAGTTAATCATGCATCCTGATATTTTTTTTTTCTTTATTTTTTTGGGTTGTTTTCTATTTTCCACTTGTTTTTGCCAATTCCTATTCTAACTTGTTATTTACTCCTTTTTTTTTTTTAATGTGTGCATTTTGTTAGTGAAATGTCCTTATGTGCTTATCACATCGATTTCATATTTGTAGATGGATACCAATGTCGAATATGATGAAGAACTTACATTTTTAGATGCAAAATTTGTTGGCGTCTTAACTTATGCTTATGGTGCATACTACTTACAATATGATAAGAGAACACCACGAAATTGTTATCTGAGGCAATGAGAATTTGTGGGTGAGGTAACACAAAGTGATGAAGATTGTCATGACTTACGACGAATGAACATAGAGTGTTTTCAAAAATTTGTGTAAATCCTTAGGGGTACTAGAAGGCTAAAAGATACTGTGCATTGTAGTGTTGAGAAGCAAGTTGCAATATTCCTGCACATAGTATCTCACAATGTCAAGAACCATCCTGCAAAACACTACTATAAGCAGTCTGGTGAAACCGTGTCCCGATATTTTCATATGGTCTTAGATGCAATAATAAGCAAGGAAGATAATTATTTAAAGCAACCTTCAGTTCAAATGGAGACATCTAAAGAGATACATGACAGTCCTAGAATGTGGCCATATTTTAAGGTAAAATCTTATTATATATAACACAGTTTAATACCTGTACATATTTTGTATATAGTCTCATTTGATGTTGCTCCAAGTAGGATTGTGTGGGAGCAATCGATGGTACACACCTTCGTGTGAAAGTTTCTGCTAAACATGTTGCTCGATTTCGTGGGAGAAAGCAATGGCCATCACAAAATGTATTAGCAGCTTGCACATTTGATTTGAGGTTTACCTACGTCTTAGATGGATGGGAAGGGTCAGCATCTGATTCTAGAATCTTAGGTTGTGCTATTAATAAGGAACATGGAATCACATGTCCTGCAGGTAAATATTTAACATATAAATAATTATAATTTTTTTTGAACTTATTATGTATTATGAAGCCAAATGTTATTCTTTTGTAGGAAAATACTATCTTGTTCATGCGGGATTTCCTTTACTAAAGTATTACATTACCCCATTTCGAATATAAGATACCATCTAAATGAAATTAGAGGTCGAGTGCCCACCATAGCAAAAGAATTTTTTAACCATAGGCATTCGTCACTATGAAATGATATTGAGTGAGCTTTCGGGGTATTAAAAAAAGATTTAGAATTTTGGTGGAAGAGCCAATGTTTAGCTATACAACTCAAAGGAAGTTAATAATTGCTACTTGTATCATGCACAATCATATTCGGGGAGTGATGCCATATGATCCACTTCTAAATATTGTTGGCTGCTTTTGGTCGAAGACATCAATAGAATTCTTGAAAATTAATGTTTTGTTATTTGTAAATAAATGTAAATGGTAGTATTTCGTTGTTTTCTATTATTATTGAACACCGGTAGTATTTCGTTGTTGAACTCTAAATATTAATAATGTAAATGCTAGTCTTTTTCAATTGTAGTATTCTTAGTTTTTTAATGATTTGATCTTATGTTATAGCTTAAGCATACTTGTGAGATGTTATTATAGGAAATTTAGGCATATGAGTCTTAACAGCCCATAGGAGATGGGAAGAAAAGAGGAAAGAACATAGTTTGGTCTAAAGAGATGGATTAATGTCTTATTTTAGAACTAGTGCATCAAGCTAATAAAGGGTACAAAGTGGATAAGGGCTTTAAAGATCAGGCTTATATTGCAGCTTGTTCATCTTTAAATTCAAGCTTTAACCTTTCTCTCAATCACGAGCATTGTGTTAATCGCTTAAAAACTATCAAGAAAAAATATAGATTGCTACAGGAAATGTTGAGTAAAAGTAGATTCTCTTGGAATTCAATGACAAAAATTGTTGAATGCAGTGATCAAGTGTGGACTACATATGTTACTGCAAGTTTTTCTTCTTCTTTTTTTTTTTATAAAATATATATATATGTGTGTGTGTGTGTGCTTAGGAATTGACTATTGGTTATATACAAAAAAAATTATGGTGGTATATGACTTATGTAGGCAAATCCAGATGCAAAAAGATTATGTTATAAGAAGATTGAGATGCTTGATGAATGATCAAGCTACTGATGAATGGGCATGTTCTGCCAAGAATGTAAATGCTAACTATTTAAAGAAAACCAATGATAGTGAGGATGAGTATTCACATCTCTTCGATCCCATTGACAACATGGTGGCAAACGACGTGGGTGACATAGAATGAAATGAATTTGCAACTCAACAAGGCAATACTAGTAGCCAAAAACCTATACTTGGCAAGCGCAACCACAAATCTTCAAAGTCAGTGACAGAATAGTCAAAGAAGCCAAAAGGTGTGGAGCTTGTTGTTGAAACAATGGTTGCCGTTGCAACTAACATGGCGAGATTGGCTGATGCATATAAGTAGAGTAAGCCTTGCATAGATTATTTGTAACTTTCCAAGGCTGTAATGGATGTTGAAGATCTTGATATCAATAGCCAAATGATTGCTTTTGAATACTTGAATGGAGATCCTATAAAAGCCAGAGCATTTCTGATATATCCTCAAGATATGCGCTACTTGTTTTTAATTCGACAACTATCACAAGGTGGTCCGAATGGTATTTAGTAATGGCTAGGAGTTGAAGTTGGATAAAATTTCTAAATTATAGGTTCATGTCTTTGTTGATATTCTTCTTTCTTAATAATTTGTTTGGCAATTGTCCTAGGTAAGCGTGAGATTTTAGTTTCTAGTATTCTACATATGAGCTTGAGCTACATTTTTAAAATTTAGTAATGTTTTTTAATCCTTATTAACTACTGCTATAAATTCTTGGTGTGTTGGACTTTAGTTCTTTATATGTTTTCCAAAATAATTAGTATTAATATTAGGAAGATTTATAAATAAATTCTAGTGGCCACTGTTTTTTTAATGGCACCAACATGAACAGTCATAAAAAAAATAAAAAAATAAATAAGAGCTTGTCATTTTGTATTTTGAAATAAGTTAATCACAATTTTCAAGAGAATAGTTCTTGCTACATGTTTATTTTTCAAAATCTCTATTATTTGGGTCTTAGAAATAATAACCAGTTATGGCATTGATTTTAAATGAATAAAATTCATTTCATTTTTTTTTTTGATCAGCAAAAAGAACTTTATTGATGAGAAAACATACATTACATATGGGAAAACATCAAAAAAGAAAGGAAGTGCAAAAAGCATCAAAGTACCCCTCTCAATCCCAACTAGGTTGGCACTAAGGAGGATACCCAATCATTTGCTAGCACCACCCAAAAGTTGGTGAGAAACCAATAGGAAAAGAGAGAAAAAAACACCAACAACAGATGATACACCAGCGACAACTGAAGGAGATGAACTAAAACAAAAACAGCACCATCCAGATGAGATGAACTAAGGCCCTCAGATTGTAACTCAAGAGCTGCAGCACCAAGAACTAAGGCCCTCAGATTGCCATACCAAACCAACACCAAGACAAGGGTCTGCACTACTTGATCAAAAGGTAACCATATCAGAACCTTCTGCTTCTGAGAATTCAACTTCTAATGCATCCCTAATTGCATCACCCCCAATAGACTTGAAAGAACCTGATAAAGTTGGCCTTCTGAACCAAGTTTCAGTGAGCTGATTCCTAAAGTGCTGCAACACTTCAACCCTTATTTCTTCAGGATCCTCCTTGATGGTCCCATTTACGTTTAATGAACACAATGCATTTCTACTGTTTCTTGAGGCCGCCAAAATATGGAAAAACTTAGTGTTTTTATCACCTTTTAATGCCAATTAACTCTAGATTTCTGAAACCAAACCCATTCCACCACTTTGGTTAGCTTTCATACTTCCCCTTTGGCCTCCTTTCTTCTAGCAAGTTCTAATACAGTTAAAGGTCTATCTTCCGCTGTTAGGTCAAGCAAATGCAGTTCTTGTTCCAGAAGCTTGAGTTTAGATTCCACATTTCCAAAGACTTCAATGTTCCATTGCTTGAGAACTAATTTAAGTGCTTTAAGCTTCCTTCAACACTTGAAACCAGCCCAACCTTGAACAATGGTTTCAGCCCAGGTATTATCCACCAAGGATTTAAATTGAGGGTGTAGGGACCAAGCATTTAGAAATCTAAATGGTTTTCGACCCCAATCCCTATCATCTTCCATTAAAAGAATAGGGCAGTGACCTGACCACCTCCTAGGTAAACCCCGAAGCTTGAAATTGAAATTTTGCACCCATTCTGGACTTAACAGAAACCTGTCAATCCTACTCCACCTCTCACCTTCTTGAGAGTTACACTACGTGGATTTTCTCCCCATCATATGCATGTCACAAAGGTGTGGGATATTTTGACTTCATTAAAATCTGTGTATGATAAACCTTGGTGTTTAGGGGGAGATTTTAATGAAATTAGGAATATTTCTGAGAGGAAAGGATGCTGTAGGAGAGATAGGGGTATGCGTGATTTTAATGATTTCATTGACAACTTGGAAGTTTGTGACATGCATATGATGGGGAGAAAATTCACACGGTGTAACTCTCAAGAAGGTAAGAGGTGGAGTAGGATTGACAGGTTTCTGTTAAGTCCAGAATGGGTGCAAAATTTCAATTTCAAGCTTTGGGGCTTACCTAGGAGGTGGTCAGATCACTGTCCTATTCTTTTAATGGAAGATGATAAGGATTGGGGTCCAAAACCATTTAGATTTCTAAATGCTTGGTCCCTACACCCTCAATTTAAATCCTTGGTGGATAATACCTGGGCTGAAACCATTGTTCAAGCTTGGGCTAGTTTCAAGTGTTTAAGAAAGCTTAAAGCACTTAAATTAGTTCTCAAGCAATGGAACATTGAAGTCTTTGGAAATGTGGAATCTAAACTCAAGCTTCTGGAACAAGAACTGCATTTGCTTGACCTAACAGCAGAAGATAGACCTTTAACTGTATTAGAACTTGTTAGAAGAAGGGAGGCAAAAGGGGAAGTATGGAAGCTGACCAAAATGGTGGAATGGGTTTGGTTTCAGAAATCTAGAGTTAATTGGGCATTAAAAGGTGATAAAAACACCAAGTTTTTCCATATTTTGGTGGCCTCAAGAAACAGTAAAAATGCATTGTGTTCATTAAACGTAAATAGGACCATCAAGGAGGGTCCTGAAGAAATAAGGGCTGAAGTGTTGCAGCACTTTAGGAATCAGCTCACTGAAACTTGGTTCAAAAGGCCAACTTTATCAGGTTCTTTCAAGGCTATTGGGGGTGATGCAATTAGGGATGCATTAGAAGCTGAATTCTCAGAAGCAGAACTTTTATCAGCAATCAAATCATGTGATGGGAATAAGGCCCCTGGGCCTGATGGATTTAATCTGTTGTTTTTCCAAAAGTGTTTGCAGTCACGCAAAGGTGATGTATTACAATTCATGAAGGAATTCCATCAAAATTCTAAGTTGGCTCATGGAGTTAACAGTTCTTTTGTTGCCTTGGTCCCAAAAAGTGATAACCCTTCTTGCCTTAATGACTATAGGCCTATTAGTCTCATAGGTTCTCTGTACAAAATCCTAGCAAAGGTACTATCTAATAGGATCAAGCAAGTGATGCCTATGGTTATTAGCGAGTCTCAATCAGCATTTATTGCAGGCAGAAATATTTTGGATGGAGTTTTGATTGCCAATGAAGTTGTTGATGGGTGGAAGAAGAATAAGACAAAAGGTTTTGTCTTGAAACTTGACTTTGAGAAAGCCTATGACTCAATAAATTGGGGGTTTCTTTTCTCTATGATGTATAATTTTGGGTTTGATGCTAAATGGATTAGTTGGATGAAAGAGTGTGTGTCTTCAACACATGTCTCTATTTTGGTAAATTGATCACCAACAGTTGAATTCAAGCCTTTGAGAGGGCCTAAACAGGGTGATCCACTATCACCATTCCTTTTTAACATCGTGGCTGAGGGTTTAAACATCCTGTTGGGCAGAGCATTGCAAATGGGTTTGATTAAAGGGGCAGCTGTTGGTTCTATTGATATGAAGATAACCCACTTGCAATTTGCTGATGACACAATATTGTTCTGTGAAGCTGACTGGGAAGAGTTAGTCACAATAAAAAGGATCTTGAGATGTTTTGAAATTCTTTCTGGGCTCAAGATTAACTACCACAAGAGTGTAGTCAGTGGGGTTGGGATTAATGAAGAGTCTCTTGAAGACCTTGCTGCTAAACTGAATTGTTTGCATCAAAAATTGCCACTCAAATATTTGGGTTTACCTCTGGGAGCTAATCCAAGGAGAAGAAGGACTTGGCAACCAGTGCTTGAAAAATGTAAACAAAGATTGGCTTCTTGGAAAAGGAGATTCCTTTCATTTGCAGGTAGGTTGACGTTAATTAAGTCTGTGTTATCTTCTTTACCAGTTTATTACTTATCTTTGTTTAAGATGCCAGAAGGGGTTGCAAATGAGTTTGAGAAAATTCAGTCTAGATTCTTATGGGGTGGTGATGAACTTATGAGGAAAATTCACTTGGTTAAATGGGGAGAGATCACTCAAAGTAAAAGTTCAGGAGGTTTAGGAATTAGAAGGGTGAGATTATGGAATAATTGTCTTTTGTTGAAATGGTGGTGGAGATTTGGTGTTGAAGATAATGCACTTTGGAAACAAGTGATATGCTGTAAATACCCTGAGGTTGGTAGAGGTTGGTGGCCTTTACCAGTCGAAAATTCAAGCTGTCAATGATCTGGAGAGATATTGTGGGTGTTGCTAGCTTGTGCCCTCAGCTGGCGAATTTTTTCAAGCAAAACATAGTGCTGGACATTGGTGATGGAAGGAGAACAATGTTCTGGACTAACACTTGGATTGGGAATATCTATTTAAAAGATGAATTTCCCAGACTTTTCTCTGTGTCTCTGGACAAATCTGAGTCTGTGGCAGGGGTAAGGAACAAGGGTATGGGTTTTCAAGAATGGAAGCTTAATTTCAGAAGAGCCTTGTTTCAGTGGGAAGTGGAAGAGTTGGGGAGGCTGAATTTGTTATTGCTTAATGCTCCAGTGCTTAGGCTTGGTAGGATGGACAGCATCAGATGGAAAGCAAATAAATTTGGGTTCTACACTGTTGACTCTGCTTATAGCTGGAATGTTTTACCTTCTAAGGTTATTAGCACAGTAACTTGGTTCATTTGGAAGAATGTGGCTCCACCAAGATTTCAATTTTTTGGATGGTTATCATGGAAAGGGAGGATTAAGACATCCTGCTTTCTTCAAAGGCTTGGTGTTCTCAGTAGAGGGTCTAATGTGAATTGTATATTTTGTAATAATGATTTGGAATCTATTAACCATGTGTTGCTGTTTTGCCCCTTTACCTGGAGAATTTGGTCAAAAATTTTGGATTGGTGGGGTGTTAAATGGGCAATACCTGGCTCTGTAGACAGTCTTTTTCTCTGGTGGGTTGGTACAAAATTCAAAAAAAAGAAATGGTGCTTTGGAACATTATTCCGTTGGCAGTACTTTGGTCTATTTGGAAGTAGCGTAATGACAGTATTTTTAATGGATCTATGGTGGACTTTGAAGAGTTATGTGATGCTATCAAAATCAGGATTGCGTTATGGTTCAGATCTTCTTCCCCCTCTTTTTATTTCTTTGTCAGTGATATAGTGTATAACTTGTAGCAAGTGAGGTTCTGTCTCTAGGACAGAGTTGGGTGATTTAGTTGTTTTGCCACTGCTATTGAAGAGTAGAATTTGCCAATACTGGGGTTAGCTGGATTGAATGGTATGTCAGTTGGTCTGAAATTCTGAGGTGCATAGGTATGTCAGTTGGTCTGAAATTCTGCTGGTGTGTGGAATAAGGTTCTGCTGCTGGCATCAGGTTTACTGGCTATAAGGTCTGTCAAGGTGCCATTCTATTTGTACTGGATTGAATGGTGAGTTCTGTTCTATTTTGGAACCTTAAGGTCTTGGAGCTGGTTTTTGCACTGGTTTGTTTTGTGACAGAAGCAGTGGTGGTTGTTGCCAACCCTTGAGGTTCTGGGCATAAATATTAACAACAACACAATCCAAATTGTTAAAGAGAGTACCTGACACAATGATGAAATTGTGGTTGCAACAACAATCCACCATTTGAAAGGCATCTGGATTCCAAATGCACAAAAGGCCACCAGCTGCGCCAACTAAGTCCACTGCCATGAAGTCCATCCTATCTCCATACCAGCATGATCTCACAAACTCTGCATCTATTTGTGACCTCTTTGTTTCCTGTAAAAGTGCCACTCCACCTTTCTTTCAGAGAGTAATTTCTTTATTTTATTCCTTTTAGAAGCTTTACCCAGCCCTCGCACATTCCAAGATAATAACTTCATAAATACCAGATTTTTAAACACCAATACACCAGAGGAGTATTATTCAAACTGTGGCTCCACCATTCTTTAACATTCTTTTCTTGTCTTCTCCTTCCAATTCCACCAACTTGCTTAACACTTCTACCTCATTTCCATCATAATTTAACCCAAGAACCTTCCCAATTTGGAGTGATGCTTCAGCCTCATTAAGCAGTAATTGTCCACTACCAGACTTACTTGCCATTGAAAGTGAAATTGCAGTAACAGCCGACCTGAAAATGGCTCCTTTTTTCAGATTTAGAGAAGCACCTGCCCTCTCGTTCATGCTTCCTTTTTGTTTCCTTTGTACTCTTGTAGCTCCTTTATTTTTCACCTTCACATTCCTTTGCTCTTTCTGAGCTACTGGTATGCTTTTATTCAGGACCACACAGTGGGTTCCTTCCCCAATCCTAATTTGGTCTTCCTTTTCCCTGTTAGTTTGATCAAGATAGTTCAGTTTGGGTATTGTCTCTGGTTCACTAATTTCGGAAAGCCTTTGGCCCAACAAATTACCACATTCCACAGCATGGGCCTCATTTGGAACTACCTCAAGATTAAGCCCAGGCCTATTCATCTCAGACCTAGTAACACTCCTCACAAAGCCAGGAGTAACAATTTCATCCCCCACTCTACTGGTCTCTACATTTTGAATTTGCATAGGGTTCACCACTGGCTCATTTAATGCAGCCCCGCATGCGCCCCCAACTTCTGATATTTCTATGTTCATGTCAGAGTCTTGAACCACAGATACGTTTTCCCAACTACGTAGATCATCCTTGTCATTTTGACCAGCAAACATTTCCTTCCAATCTTCATCTACCACGTCATCCTCTTTGGCCAGCTTATCGGCAACCTGGCCCTCCACCTCGACATCTACCTCATCCTTCTTGCTCTCCACTTTCGACATCTGCTCCCTGACTTCGCCATTGGAGCTAGAATCTTCTCCCTTATTCTGTATAATGCAACATTTGCATTGATTATGGGTGACCTCCGATATACCTCGTTGTTCTTCGCACACTTTCACTGGATACAGCACCCCCTTACAACACAAATTAATGGTTCTATTAATAGATTCCATACACTTAGAGGCTATTCTCACACTTCCACAGCTTAACGATGTCATTCTGGATATAGCATCATCCAGGCCGATAACTTCCCCCCAAACCTTCCCTATGTTACTGAAAGTTTTGACACTCTACAAGTTCAGTGGCACACCATAACATGTAAGCCAGATAAGCCTTTCTTGTTCAATAACCATACCTTGTTTCCATTCCGTAATCTACTCACACCACTCATAGATCCACCGCTCCATTATAGCCAGCTTATCTTTCATACATTCCACTGATTCGAAAGTCAGGACTATGTCTCTACCTCCTCCATCTCTAACCTGCAAATTATCTAGTCCTCTAGACTTCAGTTCCTCTTTAAACTCTGCCACATAGCTTAAAGGCTTAGGACGAACAATCACACTACTATACAGCCATCCATTTCCTTCCTCGTAAGCATTTATGGTTATACTAGTGTTTGCTCTATCCCTGCTTCCGCTAACAACCTGAGCATATGACTTTCCCCCTTGTATCATAGCTTGAACTCCACTAGTCTTCCCCATCTCCGTCCTTGCAGTAAGTAACCTTGGTGTGTTCTGCTTAACTTCCATACCTTTAACAAACTCTGCTGCTTTTACTCTCAATGCTTTGTTGTCACACCAAAGTTCATAGGCTTTTTGGACTGCCATATTTGCTGCCACTGAACAATCATAGCGAACGAAGCCAAATCTTGAACGCATCAACATTCTTCTTTTATTTGGGATGTACACATCCCTTACAACCCCAAACTTGCTGAAAATACCATACAAACCTTTAGGATTCATGGATTCTGGTAAGTTGTCCACAAAAATCGTATGAAGAGCAGCCCCCAAACCTTTACTCCCATTACCTTTCCCACCATGTTTGCGCACCACCGGTATCCAGCCTTTCTCCATTGATGAATCTCTCATAATCTCTCAACCTTTCTTATCCTCCAATCTAATCACTAACACTTTAAAGGAGATATTACAATGATGTTTAAAACATGATTCTATGGGTCAAAACATCTAAAAGAAGTGACTCCGTCCTTAATAAAATTCATTTCATTTGTTAGTGTAGACACCCCACTTTTGACCGTCCTCAAGACTTGGACGTCACCGTTTGAACACTCGGTGATTATCCATGTTTGTGTTTGTTTGGAGTTCCCGGAGTTCTCGGCTATGCGCCTTGCCTCAGGATCTCCGAACTTGACTGTTTTGTGTCTGGTTTTGCACCAAACACTTGTGTTTTGCCTTGGAGGGGCAGGGAATGCCTTGTGAGGCATCCCCACACACCACCGGCACTAGCTAGAGGCCACCGGCTGGTTTTTCTTGCCACCGGCAATATATGTTGCCGGTCGGCACTCTTTGTTGCCGGTCGGCAGTCATTTTTGTCAAAATGACATTTTTGGCTAGCCGACTACTGTTCATCTGCTTTTTCAGATATTTTGAAACAGCTGTTTGGCATTTGCTTCCCCTCCATACACGTGTATGGAGGGATGTCCCTCTTGTTTGCTTACTAGTTAAGCATTACAAGATTGTCTCCTCTATAGGAGGAGACCTTCTCTCCCTTGTTCTAGGGTTAGAAAAATTGGAGAGGAGAGGGAGAAGAGTTCTGGTTTTAGCTTTAGGACATATATCTATCCTATATCTATACATTCCCCTCTTTGTTGTCTTGTGTGTGTTTTAGTCCATACTATTGCACACAAGCACCTAGTGCTTCACCTTCCTTGGGCTACTGAGGTTCTAAGGGCTGGTTCTTGATATTTTTGACTGGATTGGAGCTTAAGGAGGCAACAAGAGCACCTTTTGTGAAGGTGGTTAACAAGGGTAAGAAACTAGTCCTTTTTACCCCATTTTTGCTTCCTATTTCTACCCATCTTAGAGCTATTTTTGTGCTTAGTGTATAATACAAAAAAGTTCTATTTTTAGGCCCTCTTGATTGTTTGTTAAGAGTGTTTTGTGGTTTGGGTGCGTTTGACCACCCTTAGGCCTTGAAAGGCCCTCATTTTGTGCTATTTTGTGCAAGTTTCGAGACTTTGGTGTTTGGGCTTCTTCACCACTGAAATCTTGAGGGATTTTAGTGGTGGAGATGGTGCCTTGAAGTCTCCAAAAGGGGAGGGCCACCCCCTCTCCTTGTTGTCCTTGAAAGGGACCATTTTTGGTCTCTTAAGGAAGCCTTTGTTCAAGTGTGTGTTGATCATATCTAGGCTGCATTTCATGCTTATTATGCCATAATATAATCATGTTGTGGGTTGGTTTTGGTGCTCCATGCATGTTTAGTATAGTTGCCATGTAATGCCCCCTTGATCCCTTAACATGCCTTAGGTTGTTAGCCTTTGTTTGAGCATGATTTAGGCTTAGACTTATTATTGTTTTGTGCTTATTTTGCCATGCTTTAGGTCTGTCCATAGTTGTTTGGATTGATTTCGGCATGCTTAGTATAGCCCCTTTGCATTTGTGGCTTGTCAGGCTTGTAGGCCTCAAGTATGTGAATGTGTAGCATGTGTTGCTTGCATCATTTTGGTGGTTTGAAACCACCTAACATGTAATTTCAGTCCCTTTGTCATGCTCATATGCTTGCCTTAATTGCCTCTTTATTGCTTTGAGAGCATGTGCGCCTTACGTTTTGACCATTGTGCATGCCTTTGAATTCAAACCATTTAGATGCCATCTAAGTGGTCCTTTGGGCTTGATTTTGTGTGCTAAAACTCTTATTTTAGTTGCTTAAGTCTTGCCATGTTAGGTTTTGCCAAGTGTAGTTCAATGCCTCTTGGCTTGCCTCAAGTATTTGGGCCAATTGCATGCTTTTGTTTGTCTTGTGTGAGTTGGTTTGGCACCTCTCATAACATGATTTCAGAGCTTAACTTGCATGCTAATTATTCATATTTGTGCCCTCTTAAATGTGTTTAAAAGTTGCCCCATTATGCTTAAAGTATTGGGCCATGAGTGCTTGCATAAGTTTGTGCACTTTGGCCTTCATTTTTAGGCACTTTGGCCACTGATTTTCGGCCTATTTGGAGTTGCCTAAGTCATGTTTAAGTCCACTCCTTTGCTTAGTTTTCATCCTTGCCTTGGATGTGTGTTTGCATACTAGCATTCTTGTTTGCATCCCATGTTGCATACTAGTTGACATGCTTAGGATTGCACACATAGACATGCATGCCTTGTCCCTTGATTTGGTGATGGGGATTGGGCTCTTTGATTGTTTAGTTTGCATTTCATTTGACATGAAAATTACACACTTGATTCTTTGGGCCATCATGCATAGAAATGCGTGATTGGTGGCTCGAGAATCGAGGCACATCCTCCCTTGAGTCATTAACATGATAGGGAGCACGATTGGTGCATACATAGCTTGAATAGCATTACCATGCCAGATTCTGTCCTCTGCTGCTGTGAGTTGCAGGTTCTGTAGGAATTTATTGCCGGCCGGCAGTATTCAGTGCCGACCGGCAGTCAATCGATGGCCGGTGGATCTATTTTGTGCCGATGGCCACAATTCACTGCCGGTGATCATTCTACTTAGCCGGTGGTGATTCGATATCGAGGAGGCATCCTTGAGACTTTGGCAGTCTTCAGAGAAGCAAAGCAGGGAAAACAGAGGCAGGCTAGGCATGGCAGTGCAATTTCGAGCGGAATCCAAGCGCGCATGCATTGAGCCCTCGCCCCGAGGCGGTTTACTGTTTTTCTTAGATTAATTAATTTGTTAATTTAATTAATTTGTAATATTTAATTAGCTTGCGTAGTTAATTAATTTGTATTATTCTTTTGGTCCCTCGGCGAGGCAAAATCTGTAATAAGCGTCGTGAGTGGTGTGTATGTCTTCCAACCCCCACTTCTTTCTTCCTTTTATTTACACCTTACGATGGTAGATTAGGGCACGTTTATTTTAGCATACCTTATGCAATGTGCGTGCATCCATGCATTTGTTGACATGCACCGGGCTCGGTACATCATACAAACCGCATTGTATTTTCAAATCTAACTTGAATACGTGCACCGAACGATTGCATTTCACATGCCATTTTAGGGTTAGCCGAGCCTATCCTAATCACATTCTGCATGCGATGCATTAGTCACTTAACATGAACTAGGACATGCATGTTTGCTAACTGGTTTATGGTTTTGGCACGGAGTACGATGTAAGTATTTACGCTTTAGCATCTCGCATGCGTGTGAATGATGACCATGTGGCTAAATGCTTATATGAGATAAATTGTTTGAATGCCTGTGGGTGGAGGTTGGATTGTTTGAGTTGGAAAAACTCATCGAAATCCGTGTTTTAGCCTACTTGCGAGTAGCAAATTTCGAAACGCTTTCAAAATGAACGGATATGCAATGTTTGTTTCCAAATTAGGCAATCTAGTCTATACTTATTTGCAGTGCGCATAACATAGTAATTCTAGGATAATAATTGGAATAAGAACACATAATGTTTTCCAAATCGGATATCACGGTTAGTAGAGGCCGGTCTTCGGACCGGGCGAAAGGAGGTGCTCATAGCTGACCTTCCCCGATCGTAACCAAGCTCCCGAGCCAAGACAACTTTGGTGATAGCGGACCGCGTGGCCTTGACCGAGTCAGGGTTTCCTAAATTTCCCATTTTAAAAATATTTAGGTGGCGACTCTGTATCTGGTAAAGCAGTCCATGTTTGGCACTTCTTTTCAAAATCTGTTTTTCTCAAAACGATTTGCCAGAGTTGGACTTTTTGGTTAAAGATTAAGAACCGTGACACAAATTGAGTCCGAACTGTAACCAGTAAGTTCCTTCGCGAACCTGTTACAGTTTTTGGCGACTCTGCTGGGGATGTTTAGAGTGCTTGACTCGAACTCATGATATCCTGTTTTGATTACGCTTATGTGTCTCTTTGCATTGCATGTGCATTGGTGCGCCTAGGACACCGTGTTGGCCATCTGCTATTCCTGAGCGGTTTGCTAGAGGCTTGTCTTGTCAAGACAACATGACCATAAGGCTAACCGGTTGCGGGCTCTGCCAGTATGGGAACACAAACCCCAGTTTTACCGGGGCACCCTTTTTGACCATTCGACCTAGTGCATATTCGGAGCTGTAGTGACCATTCCAAACTAGGACAGGTTGCTTACCCGATATAGGTTGTTTGAAGCCGCTGTGTGCGTAGTGAAACCCTAGCTCCTGACAAAATAGGACAGGGAAACCCTACCCCAACATAGGGGTGTATTGGCTCTCTTTTACCTGCTATGTGCTTTTAGAGTATATCTCTACAGGAAACGCATATATCAGTTTGCAAAGTCTGGGCATCAGGCCTGCGGGCACCAGTATTAGTATTTTTGAGAATCAGTTATATCTACTGCATCGATTCAGATTTGGCGATGATTACGAGAACAGTGATCGATAGTAGAGTCGATTGTTCGGCTACACCGTGTTTGATTTTTTTTTTGAGATATCTTTGTTTTCCGTTTGACCAGAGATTCAGAGGGTCAATCGGAAGCGACTAGTGTCTTCTCCTTCTTGAGGCGGGGTGAGCATGACGCAGAATTCAGAAGAGATCGTGGTCATGACGGCCGCGTTGAGTCAAGGAATCGCCCCGCAAGGTGAGGCTAATGTTGATATGCCGCATCCGCCCAGGTCGCCCGCCGCACACCCAATTTGGACCCCTCAACTATATCAGGCTCGCGAGCCTACTACATTTGAACTAATGGGAATGATAGGTGATCTTCAAAGATCCGTGGCGGATCTCGCCTATGGGATGTCTGTTTCGCCACCATCCGCACCCTATGCTGGAGGCTTTATACCCCAGTGTGGGAGCCGAGTAATTAAAGGGACAGTCTGATACGCACAAGGAGCCGGGTGTTGAACGGCTCCCTTCTGCTCTGCCAAGACGCCGAGTAGGATCTTTGGGCCGAATATACTGGAAAAAGCGTGTCAGGATAAATGAAAGAATACATAAACAAAAGAAAAAGTAGACTCGCCCGAGGTGAAAAATGACTATAAATACAAGAGCTTCATTTATAAAGGTATGTAAGAAACACTTCTATAAACTTAGTAAGCAAGCTTCGGAGGAGAATCGACTTGTCCGTCGGAGTGCTAATTCCGGCACCCCCGACCGGAGTTTGTATTTTTGCAGGTGACTAGCAGAGGATCGTTAACGTCTTCCAGGATCTGAAGAGTATTTCCAAATCACATTCACCACAATTGGCGCCGTCTGTGGGAATACTCAAATATATCCATGGAAGGCGTGACTGAAGATCCCCCGATAGCCACCGATGAGACCGGACGGAGAGACGACTCCACTCCGGCATTTACACTCGGAGAGGCAACCGTCGCGCAGCGACACGCCCCGCACTCTAGCTCACCAACGATTCTAACACAGGAGACGATGCAAGCGATCATGGAACAGGCCAGACAGACCAAACAGAGTTTGGACAGCATCATCGCTGAGAACGAACGCCTTCGCCGCGACCTGGCCTTAGAGAAAGCAAAGTCCCACCAGGCAAGACTCAAGGTTCTCGAGCGATCCCCAAAGGCGGGTCCTCGACGACCTCGCGACCAACAATACCGTGACGCCGCGCCTCAAGGATTACGTTGAGGAAGTGACGGAAGGACGATGTCGTCCAAGAGGCGTCCCGCTTGACACCGTCCATATGATATACAGCCTGCCGATAGCCCTGACTGTACATACAGTCCAATCACTTCCAAGCCCTCAAAAGCAGCCACCACCAGCAAAGCGACCCCGGCTCCGAGAAGTGGCAAGCATCACCTTCGACGACTCTGATTTGAGCGGTGTCACACTCCCTCACGTAGATCCTCTGGTTGTTACGCTACGCGTACATAGGTTTACCGTAGAGCGCGTCCTTATCGATCAGGGAAGTACTTCAGAGATTATGTACTATCGAACCTTCATCAAACTCGGGTTCAACGATTCGGATCTAACTCCGGCTCCCCATCCACTATTCGGCTTCAACGCCAACCCGGAGTACCCATTGGGAAAAATCACCTACCGTTCATGGCGCTCGAGAACGGTGGTCGAATTCTTGGTCGTCGAGCTACCATCGCCATACAATCTCATCATGGGGCGATCGTGGTTACATACCTGAGCCGTCCCAAGCACCTACCACCGGTACTCGCTTCCCAAGCGAGCATGGCGTTGAGCGAATCCGTGGCTCCCAGTCGGCCAAAGCATGTTACCTTCTCGCCGCGGGGCGCGCAAGTAAACTCCGTCGAGGTGCCCAGTCGAGAAATCTTGGAAGACGTTGGGCGTCAACCAAACGAAAAGGCCACGGAAGGTTTAGACCGGGTTGACATCGATGGAAGCCCGGAAAAGTTTTTTATGATCGGCGCCTCTCTGAGCCAGGTCGACAAGCAGCAACTGATCACTTTCTTACTCGGCAACCTCGACGTCTTCGCGTGGACCCCGTATGAAATGCCGGGAATAGACCCAGCGGTCTCGCAGCATCACCTCAATGTCGACCCTCAGTGCAAGCCGATCATCCAGAAAGGCCGGCGATCCTCCACAGAACACACTGCCGCCGTTGTCGAGGAAGTTGACAAATTGCTTGACGCCGGGGCAATCAGAGAAGTCACCTATCCCACGTGGCTCTCCAACACAGTGGTGGTGAAAAAGAAGAATGGCACCTGGCGAGTGTGTGTCGATTTCACGGATCTGAACAAAGCTTGCCCCAAAGACTGCTTTCCCTTGCCTAGAATTGACCAACTCGTTGATGCGACGGCACGCCACCGCCGCATGAGTTTCCTCGACGCCTATAGAGGCTACCATCAGATCGCCATGAATCCAGATGATCAGGACAAAACTGCATTCCTCACTCCAAGAGGAACCTACTGCTACAGGGTTATGCCTTTTGGACTAAAGAATGCAGGGGCGACTTACCAAAGATTGGTTACCACGATGTTCAAAGAACAACTCGGGTGCACTATGGAAGTATACATCGACGACATGGTGGTCAAATCTAAAGAAGAACAAAACCATATAGCCGATCTGGAAAAGACATTCAACACCCTACGCAAGTACAGAATGAAGCTGAATGCTTCCAAATGTGCATTCGGGATCGGCTCTGGCAAATTCCTGGGCTACATCGTCAACCATCGAGGAATCGAGGCCAACCCGAGGCAAGTCACAGCAATTTTGGAACTCACTTCCCCTCGTTCAGTCAAAGAAGTCCAAAAGCTGATGGGAATGGCAGACTCAACAGTTCATCGGTAGATCTCTGAGATCGTTGCGGAATAATTCTGTCAGACATTACGCCAGAGCAGAGCTTACGAATGGTCCGTCGAGTGCGAGGCGACTTTAACGCTCAAGACCTACCTCCGGACAAGACCTCTTCTAACAACACCGCCACGGTGACCCCTCATTTTATATCTGGTTGTCTCGACAGGTCGGCAAGTATTGTTAAAAGAGGAGGAAGGCGCAAAGACCGATTGTACTATGTGAGCAAAGGCGATGGTGGGCCAAACACGCTACCTACCGCTAGAAAAACTCGTCCTAGCCACGGTCATGGCGGAAGAAAATGATGCACTACTTCCAAGCACCTGACATCAAGGTGCTATGATTTCCCTTCGATCGATACTCAGGAATGCGAAGCATCGGCGTGTTTGAAATGGGCTCTCGAACTCGGCCAATATGACATTGTTTTCACCCAAAGCGCAATCAAAGGCGGTGCTTGCCGACTTTGTGGCGAATTCACGGAGGGCTAGCCGACCTCAAGCTCGGGGACCTCGGCCAAAGGTGAAGTTAGGTCAAAGCAGTTGGAGAGTCTACGTTGGGGACATCGGCAATTATCTTGCGATGGATCGTCTAACCAGCAGGCGGCAAGCAGCGTCGTAATTATGTCCCCAGACGGTAGCGATCATTGAACAGGCCGTCAATCTTGGCTTCGAAGCATCAAATAACGAGGCCGAATATGAAGCCCTTTTAGCCGGAATGCGGAACGCGCATGTTCTCGGCGCACGGCGACTGTTGGTGTTTTGTGACTCAAAATTGGTAATCAACGGTGAAGGGGAGTATCTGGCGAAGATGAGCGTATGGCGGCCTATATGAAAACGGCTAACTCGTTGCTGGCGAAATTCGACCATCACGAACTAAACCAAATAACACGCGATCAAAATACACACGCGGATGCCCTGGCTTGCTTGGCCTCCGCCATCAATTCCGAGCTCAAGCGTACCATCGAAGTGGGCTTTGTCCCCGAACCGAGTATCGGCCCTCCGGAGGAGACCCACATCAATATCATAAAATCTGCTCCAAGTTGGAAGGACCCTATTGCTGCATTCCTTTCTTCTGAGCAACTCCCAGAGGATAAAAAAGAAGCACACAAGGCTGCGAAACAAGGCTCTGCGATACTACCTTGATCCACAGGGGGACTTTACAAAAATCCCTCTGGCCCATACAGGTCGTGCACGACGAGTAGAGGCTGCTCCTCGAGATACATGAAGGCGGTGTGGTGCACACTCGAGCGCTCCCTTGCCCATCGGGCGATAACCTGAGGATATTCTTGGCCGACTATGAGAGCGACGACAAAATTATGTCAAGAAATGCGAACAATGCCAAAAGTTTTCCCCACTAACCCATCGGTACGTGAAGCTTTGAATTCAATCACTAGCCTCGGCCGTTTGCTCGATGGGGACTTGATATTGTAGGACCATCGCCCGGGGCCCGAGGAACAAGCGATTCCTAATCGTAGCAACAGATTATTTCACAAAGTGGGGAAGCGAGGCTCTAACCCATATCTGAGACATTAAGCGTTTTGTGTGGAGGAACATCATTACACGATTCGGCATTCCAAGAGCATTGATCTCGGATAATGGCACTTTCGGTTTGGTATGGCGTGTCTGCAAAGGCTGTCACGGCAAATCTGATATGTACCTTACTTTTCTCGCGGCTTACCCCCAAAGTAACGGTCGGCGGAAGCTTGAACAAATCCATCTTGGGCGGCATCAAAAGAGGCCGGAAAGTGCCAAGGCGGTGGGTCGAAGAGTTGCCAAGTGTACTATGGGCCCATCGAACAACACCAAGGCGATCCACCGGAGAAACACCGTTTGCCTTGTGCGGAACCGAGCAATCTTACCCCGAGATCGGCCTACCAACCCTCGGATCGCAAGCCTTCGACACGGTCGCAATGACATGATGCTTGCTTTGGACTGGTTACGATTGAAGAACGAAGATCGTGCCTTGGCGTCCATGGCTCGCTATCGCCAGCGGCTTCGCCAAGTCATACAATCGACCGCGCTACAATCCAGGATCGGTCTGAAGAAGGTGCTACCGCCGATCGGAGGCCGACCGATGGAAAGCTTGGTCCGAACTGGGACGGCCCCTATCAAATAGATTCCGTTGCAGGAACAGGGGCATATCGGTTGTCAGACATGTCAGGGAGAAACCTGCCACGGCCGTGGAATTCAACACATCTACGAAAATTTTATCAATGACCCGACCTGTGGGCATGATATCTGTACACAATATCCTCGTAAATCCAAGATCTCGCGTTTTCACATGTTTAAGCTCAACACTTCAAAGTCCAATAAGTCTCCGGATTCGGAGCCCCTTTGGTGCATGACACCTTAGGGCCGAACAAGTCTCCGGATTCGGAGCGCCCTTCGTGGATGTCACGATTGGCCAGAATAAGTCTCCGGATTCGGAGCCCCTTTGGTGCATGACACCTTAGGGCCGAACAAGTCTCCGGATTCGGAGCGCCCTTCGTGGATGTCACGATTGGCCAGAATAAGTCTCGGTTGGAGCCCTTTGGTGCATGACACCTTAGGGCGAATAAGTCTCCGGATTCGAGCCCTTTGGTGCATGACACCTTAGGGCGAATAAGTCTCGGTTCGGCCCCTTTGGTGCATGACACCTTAGGGCGAACAAGTCTCCGGATTCGGGCGCCCGCCGTGGATGTCACGATTGGCGAATAAGTCTCGGATTCGAGCCCTTTGGTGCATGACACCTTAGGGCGAACAAGTCTCCGGATTCGGGCGCCCGCCGTGGATGTCACGATTGGCGAGAATAAGTCTCCGGTTCGGGCCCTTTGGTGCATGACACCTTAGGGCGAATAAGTCTCGGATTCGAGCCCCTTTGGTGCATGACACCTTAGGGCGAATAAGTCTCGGATTCGAGCCTTTGGTGCATGACACCTTAGGGCGAACAAGTCTCCGGATTGGGCGCCCGCCGTGGATGTCACGATTGGCCAGAATAAGTCTCCGGATTCGGAGCCCCTTTGGTGCATGACACTTTAGGGCCGAACAAGTCTCCGGATTCGGAGCGCCCTTCGTGGATGTCACGATTGGCCAGAATAAGTCTCCGGATTCGGAGCCCCTTTGATGCATGACACCTTAGGGCCGAATAAGTCTCCGGATTCGGAGCCCCTTTGGTGCATGACACCTTAGGGCCGAATAAGTCTGCGGATTCGGAGCCCCCTTTGGTGCATGACACTTTAGGGCCGAACAAGTCTCTGGATTCGAAGCGCCCTTCGTGGATGTCACGATTGGCCAGAATAAGTCTCCGGATTCGGAGCCCCTTTGGTGCATGACACCTTAGGGCCGAATAAGTCTCCGGATTCGGAGCCCCTTTGGTGCATGACACCTTAGGGCCGAATAAGTCTGCGGATTCGGAGCCCCCTTTGGTGCATGACACTTTAGGGCCGAACAAGTCTCCAGATTCGGGCGCCCTTCGTGGATGTCACGATTGGCGAGAATAAGTCTCGGATTCGAGCCTTTGGTGCATGACACCTTAGGGCGAATAAGTCTTGATTCGGGCCCCTTTGGTGCAGGACACCTTAGGGCGGAATAAGACACGGGATTCGGAGCCCCTTTGGTGCATGACACCTTAGGGCCGAACAAGTCTCCGGATTCGGAGCGCCCTTCGTGGATGTCACGATTGGCCAGAATAAGTCTCCGGATTCGGAGCCCCCTTTGGTGCATGACACCTTAGGGCCGAACAAGTCTCCGGATTCGGAGCGCCCTCCGTGGATGTCACGATTGGCCCGAATAAGTCTCCGGATTCGGAGCCCCTTTGGTGCATGACACCTTAGGGCCGAATAAATCTCCGGATTCGGAGCGCCCTTCGTGGATGTCACGATTGGCCAGAATAAGTCTCCGGATTCGGACCTCCTTTGGTGCATGACACCTTAGGGCCGAATAAATCTCCGGATTCGGAGCCCCCTTTGGCGCATGACACCTTTTGACGGCATCGCGCTTTGGAGCATTTCTGAACGTTTATACCACGTGGTGCAAAGTATTCTAATAAGTGCCTAAATATTACAATAAAATGTATCGACACGCTCCAGCCCTGGCAACGCAGGGGCAGATTTATTAATCTATTCGGCGAAATATTCCACGATGCCTCGGCCAGCCCTCGAGCATGAACTATTCGGCTTTTAACGCTCGAGCACTGTCCAACGCAAGGGCAGATTTATTAATCTATTCGGCGAAATATTCAACAATGCCTCGGCCAGCCCTCAAACGTGAACTATTCGGCTTTTAACGCTCGAGCACTGTCCAACGCAAGGGCAGATTTATTAATCTAATCCGCGAAATATTCCACGATGCCTTGGCCAGCCCTCGAGCGTGAACTATTCGGCTTTTAACGCTCGCGCCCTGGCCAACGCAAGGGCAGATCTAGCCCGTGTGAACTAGACCTTTCACGCTCGAGCCGAGCCATCCAAGGGAACCGGCATATTTGGTTTGAATTGATTTAACATTGCATAATTACAAAAATAAAACGTCACCATAAAACTACGGAAACATCATCACATTGCGCATAAATTGCTAACTTTTTATAATTACAAAAGGTATCAACGTCCATTGCTGTATCATAAACACAAAATACCAAAAACCACCCGACAGAAAGTACTGTGTATCATAAACATCAATCCTCCGAATCAGTCTCCAATGGATCGATGTCCACTTGCTCATACGGTATTGGCACATTCAGCGAAACGCCAGCTGCAGCAAGGGCCCTGTGCCAACCATGTTTGAATCCCCGATTCTCAAACCGGGAGACCTGGTCCACAGACTCGGCGAGCCCAGCCTCTTTCCCGGCTTCGAAAACATTTGACTCGGTACTCTCTTTCGCCGCTTTCACCTCTGCCAACTCGGCCTCCAGGCCAGCAACGGCTTTTTTGGATAAGCAAAGTGCAGCTTCCAAGTCGTCGGCCTTCTTCTCGGCCTCCGCTCTCAACCTATCCGCATCACGAGCTTTCTCCACATGACCTCTGCGAGAAGCTTCGATTCACTCTTAAAACCTCGTCCTCGGCCCTTTTCCTCCGGCCCTCCGCTTGCTCTCGCAAGCGACTAATCTCCTTGATGGCGTCGAGATGGCGGCGGCCCACATCGGCTATCCTACCAACGGCCTGCAAAAGAACAACTCAAAACAAGCATAACGCGAACAACGTTTGAATGAAGGAAAAATCAGAATACACACCAAAGGGGCCGACTGCGCGGCTAACATTGTCGCATTCAAATCCGGCTCCGGTAGAAAACCTCCGTGTCGAGCGGTAATGACAAAGACGTTGCCAAGAACCGACCTACGGGTCATTAAGTGCCGAGGCATCCGATGGAACCGGCATATTTCTCACCATCGGTCGAATCACAAAGGGCACGACCTCACCTGATCCCACCGTTCGAGGACGTTTGCCGCACTGATCTTCTAAACCAACCTCATGATCTCTAGAGCGTTTCTCCGACGTTCCCTCAACTTCCTAAACGGCTTCCCCAACCAGCGTGGATTCGGCACCCTTACTCGTTGCCGCCTCCCCAACAATTTGCAAGGATTTCGATTCAGTAACTGGGAGGGAACGCTGAGATTCAACAGTGGGCGGTTCGGTTGAAAGGCCCTCCGGTCTTCTCCTTGCGGCCAACCTCTCCGCATTCGCCTTCTTAGCAAGCTTTGTCAGGCTTAACCCAGCCATGCCAGCAGAGCCAGAGACGGAAGGGTTATCTGTACATTGAAAAGCGTCGTCAACAGGAACGTTCCCCCACCAAAGCAGAAGGACGATCGTCAGAATCCAATACCTCCTCAGATTCGGCCTCCGAGTGATCTGATGCGGCAGTTTCGGTTACTTCCGTATTCTCTGAATCGGACCCTTCAAATCCTATCTGCCTCAAATTTTTGAAGTCGGACAAAATCTGACGACGAAAATCTTTCCCTTCGGAATCGGTATATATTTTCCGGTAGAAAAGGTCGATATCGTAGGCTCGTAGCAAAGCGAGCGTGAGCCGCCCTTCCACCTTATAAAGACTGCGACGGCCGAAATAATTAAGAGCAATCCTGATGTCCGAAAGAACGACGTCGTCAGTTGAAGCTAGGACTTTTTTCAACTCGTTCCCTGCATAAGATAAGCCGTGAGATTCAAGAAAATAGGGAATGGCAAATACAAATGTTCAATGTCAGCAAAAGGGCATTCGGCGACCTGGTTCGCCCCTACGTCTAGGAATAGGATCGACGCGATCCTCCCCCTCGCCGAATTCCCAGTTGCCACGGACAACGACCATGACGTCATCGACCCGTTTCCCAGAGCTGGAAAGCATAGTGATCAACTGATGATCTGTGTCCTTAGCTACGAGGAAATGCGTCGTGCGGCGAGAGGATCTGGCGAGCATACTGATGCCGAATGGCAAGGATGCCGAGATTAATACCAAGGCGACGGTTCAACGCTACGACCCCCATTATAAATCTAAAGAAATTTACATTGGGCTGGGAAGGAATCAAATTCCAATGGCGAAGAACAGCCCTCAGAAGCGGGTGAAGGGGAAAGCGAACTCCCCCCTCTGCGATCGACAAAAAGGGAAAGACAATCGGGCTTTCTTCCTCCCCCTCCCTGTCGAGTGCGGTCCGCCACTAACGATAGGTGGACATCGGGAATGGAGAAATAGCGTTTAAAATCAACAACTCGACCCGGAGAAAGAAGGTCTCTTAAATATTTTGCCATAATCTATTGATTATAAGAATACGCGACGGAGTAAACAAATTAGGAAAAGCTTCAGAGTTGAGAAGGGGAAAACTTACAAAAGTGAAGAGTATCGCAGATGGAAGGGGTGCAAGAATGATTCGAAGAGCAGTCTAGCGGCCAGCGTCATAGAACATGAATTCGAAGGGACACCAAGCTCCAAGTCATAATGAATAGGTGTGCACGAAGGGACGGGAGTCTGAGGCGACGATTCAAGGGGGAGTAATTAAACAACCGCGTAATAAGTCGAAGCCCCAAGAACTTCGGTTTGTAGTATTTGAAAATCAGAGCCAAGCACCTCGTCCAACTGCCGTTGACAAGATGCTTGGGGGGCAATTGTGGGAGCCGAGTAATTAAAGGGGATCGTCGCTGAGGCCGGGTGTTGAGCGGCTCCTTACGCTTCTGCCAAGACGCCGAGTAGGATCTTTGGGCCGAGTATATTGGAAAAAGCGTGTCAGGATAAATGAAAGAATACATAAACAAAAGAAAAAAGTAGACTCTGGCCCCGAGGCTGAAAAATGACTATAAATACAAGAGCAGTTTATAAAGGTATGTAAGAAACACTTCTATAAACTTAGTAAGCAAGCTTTACGAGGAGAACCGACTTGTTCGCTTGAGTGCTAATTCCGCACCGACCAGGAGTTTGTATTTTTGCAGGTGACTAGCAGAGGATCGTTGACGTCTTCCAGGATCTGAAGAGTATTTCCAAACCACATTCACCACACCCAGGAACCCCCGCTATTGGGACGAATTGTAATTGAACTCAGCCAATCGGAGATGACCTCCAGCTATGGCAACGACGCAGCAAACCAAATTCCAGATCAGGCTGAGGCCGGAGACAAAAGTAAGATGAAGGCGGATGCCGACCCTATCGAACAACTGCTGTGGGCAGTAGAGGCTTTGAAAGCCGGGGGAATGAGCAAGCAACAGATATCCGCAATTATGTCAAAAGCTGTGGAGGATGCTTTCCCCACTCAGCCTGAGGGCAATTCTAGTCAATCAGAGAATCGGGATAGGCCCCGCCATGCCAAAACAGTTCTTCCCGCTCTCAACCTTGCATCCGAAAAGGATCAGAAATCCAAGGCTGCACCCGCCGATCCGTTCGCTAGTGCATCTAGCAAGAGTGCTCAAGCTCCAAAATACCTGCCCCGAGGGCGCAGGGTCTTTCATGCTCTCTACATGCCACTGTCCAAGGCACTTCAAATCCTTGCCGAGAGGGGACACCTTAAACCCCTGGAGCCTCGGCCTCTCCCGAAGAGTCTCCCTGATACTCATAACCCTGCTCAGTACTATGCGTACCACCAGCAGACTGGCCATGCTACCGACAATTGTTTCCGCCTCCAGCATGAGGTGCAAGATTTGATTGACAACGAGGTTATCCTCCCACCTACCTCAGCAAAGTCCGTCACCACCCAATTGTTGAATTTTGAGGACACAGACTCTGCGAGTGTGTAAGCAGAAGGTGAACCGCCTGTGGGCAGTGCCTGGCACGTTTTTGGATGTGGCGTTTGGCACGCATTTTTGGGCATCTGTTAATGTTAGTTTTGCAAAATCTGACTTGGGTGTCGAGTCAGTCTTTTGTTTTGTTTTGAGTCTGTCTCATTGTCTTGAGTCAGTCCTTTTGCTTATGGGTCTGTCTTTTTGTAATGAGTCAGTCCCTCTTGTATAGAATACCAGGTGATTCCGGGGTTGTTGCCTCGAACACCCTTTTGCTTTATAATTACCTCCTTCGTTTTTCTTTTGAGTCTGTCTCTGCTGTGGAGCCAGTTGCATCTGAGGAACCTGAATGAAATAGCCGCGGCTATCACGTTCCGTACTTGTTGCTTTTTGAGTTAGCCGTGCCAGAAGATGTGAATGGAGCGACAGTACATACCACCTACTCTCTTGTGCCTTAAACATCGTTATAATGACCTAAGCTTTTCATGAAAACCCTTTTCGAACACTGTGGTGAGAAAAACGAAGATGAAGTAATTCCTCGGGTTTTGTAAAACTTTGATCATTTTGAGAGAAAGAGAGGCCTGCTAAGCTGTTAATGAATGAAATCATGCTTGTCGGCGTGAGTACTGAGAAGGATCCTGGTCTGATCCAGACTGGTTCCACACTATCTTCAACACGAATGATTTGTCGCTTTCCTAAAAACTTTCAAAAACAAAATGTCTTGCGCAGTCTTGCGAAGACCTATGTGGAACCGCTCTTGACATTGTGTAGCCTAGGATCGCTCCCGGTCTCAAGATTCAATTCATCTGTTGCAAACTGGAATCCGTTCAAAACATTCAGTGCCATGAAACGCCTGTGTGACCTATTTTGAGGCAGCCCTCGAGCAAGAGGCACCAAAGCCAGATTAAGAAGATCAGAGCCCACCAGGCAAGGCTCGTGAGGTAGCTGTGATGGACTTTTCTGCAAATCAACACAACAGTCATTCTCCTCGACACAGAAAGGCTTCAATCTCAAAACCATTTGGCATGGGCTTGCTACACTTTTTACCCTTTGAGAGGCTCGCTGGGCCGAAAACTCGGAAGGGCGGCCCAGGCAAAAGTTAGAGCAAAGAAAAAGAAAAGCAAAAAAGAGAAAAAAAAACAAAACAAAAAAGAGAAAAGAAAAGAACGAAGAATAGCAAAAGAAAAGAAAGAAAAGAAATGAAAATGCAAAAGAAAAGAAAAAGAAAGAAAAAGAAGAACATAGCTCGCAAGGTCGAAAACCCGCATTGGGTACCTTGGCAAAAGTTAGAGCCTAAACAGTGAAGGTTAAAATACCCGAGTGTACCTTAACCGGAACTACGTAAGGCTTGATTCCCATGTTTGGGATACGTAGGCAACTTCATCCTGAAGTCCAGCCCCAACGCTTCCATAGCGTCTCAGTCCATGTCATGGTTTTGATCACTTTTTCCTTTTCCGAATCCAATGTCTCGATTGTAGCAACCTGGAATTACGTGACCAACTTCATCTTGAAGTCCAACCACCAACACCTTCCAGGTGACTGTGTCCATATATTGATTCAAACCGCCTTCGTCTCCTCCGCGTCCGAGGGTTCGATTGTCATCAACAAGGACTGGCTTGCAATGTGCCGTGGCATCATCCAAACAAGGGGCAACTTTTCGTTGCCATACATTGCCAAGAGTTGCCCTAAGTTACCGTCCAAACCAGGGGCAACTTTCCGTTGCCTTATCTCCCTTTAAGCCAGGGGCAATTTTCCATTGCCTCCGATCCGAGGTTGCATATCTCGAGGGTAAGTTCCGCGCTCGTTGAGCGTTGATCGTTTGAAAAAATAGTTTTTGAAAATTTTCACTGAAGTTGACTATTTTCTCGAAAACTATTTCATTCTCAAAATTGGACCGTGTTTGGACCCCAAAAGGAGAATTTTCAGTGCTCACAGCCTGACTTGCATGATTTTCAAATCAAAGATTGAACAAGCATGTTAATCTGACGCTCATTTTGGTCAAAACTATTTTAGAAAGAAAACAAAAAAAATGGTCAAAGTTATGAATTAGGGGCACAATCGAGCCAGGTACTCTGTCCTCCCCCCCTCCCCCCATTAACATACTTGCCGGAAAGGCGCTCTATTCACCAGAAGGAATACCCGTGAGCTGACAGTGCTGGGCGTGAACCCACAACCTCTCGTTTACCTATCAACTACTCTGGGGAGGGATGAAAAATGAGAGAATAAAGAATAGAGAGGAATAAGTTAAGAGAAAAGTGAGAAAAGGGTTTTAAGAGAAAAACCGAGCATGAGGGCCGAGTGATGTGAGTATCACAAATCAGAAAGGGTGGGAGTAATACCCGGAGGAATTGGCTCCTCGAGATTTGAGGTCTTTTCGTGAACATGTCCATGTGTCATGTCTTTTGATCTGTCGGTCTCGGTTTTGGCTTTGAGTCTTTTCCGAGTGTATCTCGTTTTGTTTAGGTCGCGTGCCTCTTGTTTCTTTGTTTGAGTCTGTCTCGTTGTGTTCTGTGGTAGGCTCGATACCCTGGTTGAAAACCCTTCCTTATTTCGAAAAATCGTTTGTGCTCAGAATGCTGTGCCATTCTCTACATTCGTGCGGAGCAAGAGAAGGAAAGGGAAAATTTGGGACATCCGAGTGTGTTTCAACTGCAACCGTGTTAGTTTTGTGATCCGTCTTGTCAGATTGGGTTATTTGTTCAGGGTTTCTTTGGTGCGTAATGAACCGAGTAAGTTATGGGTCAGATTTGCAGATCAATCGATGAGAGTATGGGTCAGATATATGCAGTTTGAGTAGTGGTTTGTATGAGTTGTTTGCTGTTAATTGGTTGGTTATCCGATTATCATAGTGCAAGTGCTCAATTTTCAGACAACAGATCAAGATCATTTACATTTGAGGTGTAATATGATGCAATACAGTGCAAGGTATGAAATATACACGAATGTAAACACTTTTTCAGACAGAAAGTTTGTTTCATTTCATATCATCTTTTCAAGTACATAGTTTCGAGGGAAACAAAATCTGCCTGCAGCAGTACAACAGTACCCTAACTACTAGCAAAAAGGGGAAAATGCAAAACGAAAAAAGAAAAACAGTAAAAATCTATATCAAATGTCAAAATGGCTCTGGGGCCGTCAATCTGTCCTGGTCCTCTTCCTCGACGAAGGTCCAGGAGCGTCATCAACAGGGGCACCACCAGGGGCATCGCTGTAGACGTCCCCGAACGCATCCCGGGGGAAGGGGTGCGAGTCCCCCCCGTTCTGGTTCGATATTGGGTCACTACAGTTCGAATGACTCAAATGTCACGGTTCTTAATCTTGAACCAAAGAGTCCAAATCCGGCAAATCGATTTTGAAAACATATTTTTTTGAAAGAAGTGCCAAGCATGGACTGCTTTGCCAGATACAGAGTCGCCACATAAATGTTTTTTAAAATGGGAAATTTAGGAAACCTTGACTCGGTGCCAAAAGGCCACGTGTCCGTCATCACCAAAGTTGCCTCAGCTCGGGAACTTGGGTATGATTGGAGAAGGTCACTTCGTGAGCACCCCCGCCCGCCTGGTCAAAGACCGGCCTCTACTAACCATGATATCTGTTTTTGAAAACATTGTGAATCTTATTCCGGTTATTAGCCTAGGTTACTATGTGATGCGCACAGCATACAAGTATAGACTGAATCGCCTGAATTGGAACAAAACATTTCATGTCTGTTTGTTTGAAAATGGTTTGATGGTGCTACCCGCAGGTAGGCTAAGACGTGGATTTGCCACCCTCGGGTGGGCTTAGAAAAATATGATTTTGCCACCATCTAGTGGGCTTAAAACAAGCATTTGATGAATTGTTCCAATTCAAATAACTCAACCTCCACCCACAGGCATTCAAGGCAGTTATATCACATAAGCATTTAGCCTCATGGTAAGCATGCTATCATGGCAAGACTCACACGCATGCAAGAATGCTAAAGCATAAAACTCACCGAGTACTCCACGCCAAAACAGAAGCTCGTTAGAAATCATGCATGATCCTAAATATACAGAATTGCCTAATGCAACACATGCGAAGATGCAAACTATAGGAGGCTCGGCTATTCTAAACATGGCATATGAAATGCTACAATTATCATGTACTCAATTCGGAATTTGAAATACAAATGTAGTTTGTATGATGCGCCGAGCCCGGTGCGTGCAAAACAGATGAATGATGCAAACATGCTGTCATGCTGTATGCTAATTGAAATATGCCCTATATCTAACCATCATAAGCAGGTAAATAAAAGGGAGAAAGAAATGGGGGTTGGAAGACATACATCACACACACACACCCTTACTACAACATTGCCCTCGCACAGAGGGTCCAAATAAATAATACAGTCCCAAATGAAAGAATAATACAGTCCGAATATTACAGTCCGAATAATATACAAAAATCCTAATTAATTAAGAAATTAAGCTAGGAAAGCTGTAAACTGGCATGCAAGCCAGGGGGCTGCCTTGCTATTGATGAATGACGTATGCCGGGCTGCCTTGCGCGGAAATCCACTGGGATGCCCCAATTAGCCTCTCTTTACATCTTTTCTTGAAATGCGTGTCAGACTCTGAAAAGTTGCTGATTCCTCATTTTGCTGCAACAGAGAGCAGGAAAGGGGCATAGCAATGTATTTCACAAATATATGCATGCCTCGATCCTCGTGCCACCAATCACGCATATCGATGCATGATGGCTGAGGAGCCGAATTGCACAGCTCAATATAGGGTGAATGCACATGAATGCTACAACAAAACCTAACTCCATCATGCATACTTCGGTGTGTCGGTGACTCGGGAATTGAGACCTTTCCGTCACTTTCCAGTCTGAAAGCAGCGCCTCGTTTCCCGTGCCCAGGCTAACTCCTATTCCGAACACGATGCAATATGCATGACATGCATGAATGCAGCTAACATGCAATCCTAACATACAAAATGCTATGAAAATGAGATACCTCGAAATGCGTGCACACGGGCACGCAAAACCGAGGCGATGATCCTAAGGCACGAAATGGCATATGCAATGCAAAAAGGACTTACACTAACATGAGTGAGCCTCAGCCACACTCACATAAGAGGCCGTCGGATAAAAATGAAGTGCCTCGAAATGCGTGCACACGGGCACGCGAACCGAGGCAATGGCATACACAATGCAATGATGCTAAAATGAGATGTCTCGAAATGCGTGCACACGGGCATGCAAACCGAGGCGATGGCATACACGATGCAATATGGCTAAAATGGCATATAGAATGCAAAATGGGCTTATACCAACATGAGAGAGCCTCTGCCATACTCACATAGGTGGCCAATGGATGAAAATGAAGTGCCTCAAAATGCGTGCACACGGGCACGCAAAGCGAGGCAATGGCCCTAAGGCATGAAATGGTATGCAAAATGAGACGTGGCATATGGCATATGGAAAATGAAAATTTCAGTAGTCAAAATGATGTAAAAACAGCCCCCGAATTATAGCAAAATTACACCCGATGCCCGAAATGCTATGTTGAGTACCCGAAATGACTTGGAGCTATGCCAAACATGCACAATATGGACATGAAGTGTAGAGACAGATGCTAGGAAGTCCCTAAACTAACATTTTTCCAGTACAAAGTATGGCCAAACAACAAACACAAGTATGGCAAAAATAGCATGCGAAAATGGGGGAAAATAGGGGAACAATGAAGCAAGTGATATATACAATGCTCAAACTGAAAAATACAGTTCTACAACATTGAAGAGGGACCAAAAATATGAACATTTACAGCTTATGAAAACCCCCAAAACACTATAAAAATACGGCAAACATAGCATGCAAAATATGAACCAAAAGAGGGCTATAAAGAGAGGTATACCACGTATTCTCCAAATATCCTAAGACCCTTAACAAAACATGAAGATAAGGCCAAAATATGGATATTTTCAGTACTGATGATGGCCGAAAACAGAAGCTAGATAGGCCTAAAAAAATCATGCAAAATATGGACCAAATAGGGGCTATAAAGAGAGGTCATGCATGGAAGCACCAAACAAGGTTGAGCCCTTCTAAAATGTTGTAGAGGAGCTCAAAATAAGCTCAATCACAGTTTATGGCATGCTCCAAAAACAAATGTAAATAAGCTAAAAATAGCATGCAAGTTTACGGTAAATATGATGGATATTGAAGCAAGTGGTATGTAGAAGCTCCAAACAAGGTTGAGCCCTTCTACAATGTTGTATAGGGGCTCAAAATAAGCCTGAAATCAGTTAGGGTCGGAGCCCAAAACCTCAAGAAAATAGGGTAGAAAAATGAAGCAAAAATAAGCTCAAAAATGGTAAAAGAGTACTCACCCTTGAAGACAAGACTTTTGTTGCTTCTTGGCTTGAATTTGTTGCTTCTTAGCCTTTGAAAAACCTTCCTTTGCTGCTGGAATGGAAGTGGTGATGGTGAGGCTTGGTGTTGATGAACAAATGAGACTAACACTTGAAGTTTTTGGAGGTTTTTGGATAGGGAGATGTAGGCAAATGCTTAGGAGCTCTTCTAGGAAGTTTTTGTAACCTTAATGAAGGAGCTGGCCAGCCACTTATAAAGGCCAAGAAGGGGGTGTAAAAGAGGAGGGAAATGCACCCAAGCTTTCCCTCCCAAAATATCCCCCGGATGCCAAGATATTTTGGAGAAACAGCTATACAGCTGTAATGAACACAGAGTGAGGATGCAGGCCGGCTAGCCACTTTTGCTGGAGGTGGCCAGTCGGCCACCCCCTATGGCCGGCCGGCCAAGGGCGAAAATGGGAAGTGAAAATTTCTGGTCGAGCTCTAAAGGGTAGTGTCCTTCCATGTGTGTACAACAAGGCCCTGTGGTTGGAATTTGACAACTCTGAAGCAGAAGAGACAACAAGCCACCTCTAGGAGAGGTCCAAAAATGAAAAGAAGAATTACTGGCCGAGTACCATTTTTTAGGGTCCTCCCATGTGTGTACAACACAAATATGTGGTTTTGGCTCGAAGAAAATGGCCATAGGGTGTTCAACATTAGCCCGGAAGTGAAAAAGCAGGGGCGCCGAGGAGCATAAGCAGTTCTTTGAGACAATTACTGTCCTTCCACCCTCCAGTGACCTTCCTTCTGATAAAACAGAGGTACCTGCCAAAAAATGAACAAAAACCGATGCAAAACGAAAGCTCGGGGGCCAAAACACGCAGTTCGGGGGCCCGAAAACCGGCCGTTAAGCACCAAAAGTGGTGTTTGGCCACGAAGTGGGTATCTAAGACCCCAGTGTCCCTCGTTATGATAAAACAGAGGTACCTGCCAAGAATGAAGAAAACCCGACGCAAAACGAATGCTCGGGGGCCAAAACACGCAGTTCGGGGGCCCGAAAACCGGTCGTAAGGCACCAAAAGTGGTGTTTGGCCGCGAAGTGGGTATCTTAGACCCCAGTGTCCCTCGAAAGGGAGTAAATGAGATGTATGCCAAAAATCGGAGAAATCGGAGATGGTTGGGTGGTCCCGAACCGAGGCACACGGCCTGACGGCTCCGAAAACCGGGAACCGGGCTCCGAAATGGGCAAAATGGCCTACGGGCACGAAATGTAGCCCACGGCCACTGAGAGATGGTCTACGGGACCTCTCCCCCCCTCAAGAAAGAAAACAGAGAAAACCGAGTCTGGTTCGCAAACCGAGACAAGGCACAGAAGAGAGTTCGGGAGCCCGGAGGCAGGGCGCACGGCCGCGACTCTGAGACTTCTGAACGAGCACGATATGCAACATCACCAAGCGCTCAACCGATGACTTCTGAGTCTTAAGGTCGGTCAAAAATGGGGTGTCTACAGTTGCCCCTCTTTGACAGAACTCGGAAGTCAAGAAGTGACGGGAGTGAATGTCAAAGCCTAGAGACAACCCATTTTTGACAAGGCCGAAGACTTAGACAATCATACAAGATAAACAGAGATATGTGTGCCCGCAGGCAGGGGGGGCAAAATGCAAATGATATGCACAGAGCCAAATGATCATGCAAATGCAGCAAGCTGTAATGAGGCAAGTATTCGCAAATAGATGCAACAGTTTTAAGCAAGAATGCAAAGCAACAACTACATTTCATGCAGTTAGGAATGCGGAGAATCATTCAATTCTCGTCGCGTCTCACACGAAGAAGATACGATACCTGCGCGATTCATCTGGTCGCACCAGCCTCGAATGAACCGTACATACAATATCGTGCCTGCAAAAGAGAGAAATTCAACAAGAACAATATGCTAACAACATATATTCAATGTGATTCCTGAAAGTTTGGCACACGCGGTGTCGGCGAGTGAATGCATAAAGCAGTGTGATACGGGTAAGGTGCGCAAGATAGCGTGATAAAATGCATGCACAACGCAAGTAATGTGCACAAAATAGTGCGATGCGCAAAATAGCGCGAGTGAAATGTAATGTACTAACAAGTACAGGTGAGACGCACAAGATAGCGCAAATGATACAATGCACAAAATAGTGCGATACGCTAAACAGCGCGATTGATTTGAAATGCACAAAATAGTGCGATGTGACATGCAAAGCACAGGACAGTGCGATTGAGATGTGCAAAATAGCGCGAATGATACAATGCACAAAATAGTGCAATACGCTAAACAGCGCGATTGATTTGAAATGCACAAGATAGTGCGATGCAACATGCAAAGCACAGGACAGTGCGATTGAGTTGCGCAAAATAATGCGATGAATGCAATGTGCAAGACAGTGCGATGGAGGTGCGCAAAATAGCGCGAATGGTAAACTGCACAAAATAGTGCGATTGTGGTGCGCAAAATAGCGCGAATGTAAACTGCACAGAATAGTGCGATGCGCAAAATCGCGCGAATGAGGTGAAATGCACAAGACAGTGCGATACGCTAAACAGCACGATTGATATGCAATGCACAAGATGGTGCGAGTGAGATACAACCACAAGATGCACAAGACAGTGTAAGTGAGATACAAAGTGTAAGTGCACAAGACAGTGCGAGCGAGATAAAATGCACAAGAAAGTGCGATAAAATGCATCTTCTATGCAAGTATGGAGGCATTTTCTATGCAAAAGATACGGGCATTTTCTATGCAAGTATGGAAGCACAATTTATGCAATATTGAAAGCAAGCATATTCTCTGCAAGAATCATAACGATGCGCGGCACGCATGCAACAACAGTGTATATGAAAGTTCACACTCTATGCAATAGAGGATCATCAAATATGTACTCTGGTGCCTCTGATTTGCCTCTTAGAGGACTTTGCAACACACTCAGCTCAAAAAGGGCACACCCTGTTCATGTTGGCGAGAGATAACATCTGCATGTGAAACCCTCGGGTGCTACTTGGACTGCCATTCTGACTTGAAGCAGGCTTACACTTGGGGTTGAGATACACTCATACTCCAGAGAAATGGCGAAGCCTGAGAAGGTGCACCTGGAATGCAGTCTCGGATCTTGCTAAAGTTGAAACATGCTAAGATGCTCCGAATTTTCCCTCTTTTCTTTTGCTTTGCAGTCCGGAACCTAAATAGCTTCAGATAGGTCCTCGTTCTACTGTTCACACTTAACGGGGGTGGACCCTGCGGCTTTTTGAAAGAACCAATCCTGTTTTGCACAAATGTGGAGAACGGAACGGCACGGCACTCGGAGCACAAAACGATTTTTCTTTTTTGAAATTGAGAGATGGATTTTCGACCAGGTATTGAGCCTACGACTGAAGACAGCAAAACGACTCAACACGGAAATAAAAGGCACACAACCTAGACACATCGAGTAACACTTGAAATGACTCAAAACAAGAATCGAGATAAAAAAAAAAAAAAAGACACGACACTCAGACGTGCACAGGGAGCTTGTTTCATCGGGTAATGTTTCCCACTCTTTCTCATTTGTGGTTCTCACATCACTCGGCCCTCAAGCTCTGTTTTTCTGAAAAAGCCCTTTTCTCACTTTTTCTCTCATCGCACATCTCTCTATTCTTCAATCTCTCATTTTTCAATCCCTCCCCTGGGTGGTTGATGGATAAACAGCAAGTTGAGGCTCTCGCCCCTAGCACTCAGCTAGATTCTTCTTCTTCTGCACGCAACTAGTGAGTTTCTCCCACAGAGGGGTTGTGCTACAACTGGGTGTGTAGCAAATCGGTAGCTGACATCGATTAATGATGCTCTGCTTGGAGTTCGGACGTGATCAGATCTGTCCAGATGAGGGAGTAGAATATCTTGCCCCATTCCAGTTCGTGCTTCGCACTTGGCTTGATACTTCGCTGCTTGGAGGGTGTAAGAGCTTTCAACCTTTTGTTGTTAGCTTCAGTTGTGCCCTTTTCTGGCAAGTAGAATGCCCTTTCTGGCAAGTGCGTTGATAAAGGGAAAAAGACAGAGAACCTAACTCAACTGTACCCCTAGTTCATCATGTTGACCATGTTTTGTTTTTGCTTTCTACTAAAACAATTTTGACCAAAATGAGAGTTAGATTAACATGCTTGTTCGATTTTTGATTTCAAATCACGCAAGTCAGGCTATAAGCACTGAAAATTTTCCTTTTTTGGGTCCAAGAAATGGTCCAGTTTTAGAAAAATGGGATAATTTTCGAGAGAATTAGTCAACCTCAGTAAAAAAATCCTCAAAAACTATTTTTGCAAACGGCCATTGCTCAACGAGCATGAAACCTACTCCTGAGATGCACAACCTCGGATCCAAAGGAAAATTGCCCCGTACTTGAAGAGAGCTGCATGGCAACGGAAAGTTGTCCCTTGTTTGAACGGCACCGCGGCGCATTTAATGGCAACGGAAAGTTGCCCCTTGTTTGAATGGCACCGTAGCGCATTGTAGTCAGTCCTCGGAGCGATGATTGCAACCGTACTCTTGGATACAGAGAAGGCAGAGATGGTCAAAATCATTACATGGACACAATCAAATTTGAATTGTTTTACGGCTGGACTTCGGAATGAAGTTGCCTACGTATCCCAAAGATGGGAATCAAGCCTTACGTAGTTCGGGGTTAAGGTACACTCGGGTATTTAACCTCTCCTTTTTATGCTCTAACTTTTGCCAAGGCGCCTGTTGCAGGTTTTCAACCTTGCGAGCTATGTTTTCCTTTTCTTTTCAATTCTTTTCGTTTCTTCTTCTTTTTTTTTCGCTTTTCTTTTCTTTTGTTTGTTTGTTTTTTTTTTTTTTTTTTTTTTTGTATTTTATTTTTTATTATTATTTTTTCTATTTGCATTTTTTCTTTTTTTTTTCATTCTTTTCTTCGCTCTAACTTTTGCCTGGGTCACCCTTCCGGGTTTTCAACCCAGCGAGCCTCTCAAAGGGTAGAAGTGTCACAAGTCCATGCCAAATGGTTTTGAGATTGAAGCCCTCTGTATCCGAGAGAGTGGCTGTTGTATTGATTTGCAGAAAGATCCACCTTTGGCTCTTCGAGTACATCGGATATTTTTTTGCCCCTAGTTCGAGGGGTGCTTCCGATCTAGCTTTGCAAGCTTCTTTTGACGACATCTCGATCCTCTTGATCGACTTGGTGCCTCTTGTTCGAGGGTCGCTTCAAATCGCCACCTGAGCCTCATATTGTGATTGTCCTTTGAGCGCTCGAATCCAAGTTCAAGGTTTGAAAGTAAAGGGGTTGAGTCTCGAGGCTGAGAGCGATCCTAAGCTGCACAATCTCAAGAGCGATTCCACACATGTCTTCGCAGGATCGCGCAAAACATTTTTTGAAAGTTTTTAAGAAAGCGACAAATCGCTCGCGTTGAAGACAATGTAGGACCCATCTGGATCAAAGCTAGGGTCCTTCTCAGTACTCATACTAACAAGCATGATTTCATTCATTAAGGGCTTAGCATGCCTCTCTTTCTCTCAGTTTGATCAAAGTTTTGCAAATCCCGAGGAATTCCTCCCTCTTTGTTTTCACCGTAGTGTTCAAAAAGCTTTGAAAAACTCAGGTCATTACAATGACTTCCAGGCATAAGAGAGCAGGTGGAATGCACTACCATTTCATTCAAATCCCGGCACAACTAGCACACGGCAAAAGCAAATGCGAGAGCGTAAAAAATCACTGCTGTTTCATTCAAAATCTGTTGGCATAACTTGCTCCCTAGCAGAAACAGACTCAAAAGAAAGCAAAAAGACAAACAGAAAACAAAACAGTGATGTCCGAGGTAACACCCCTGGAATCACCTGACTCTAACAAAATGGGACTAACTCGGTACAACAAGACAGACCCAACTGACTCAATAAGAAAAGACTGACTCTGTACAACACAACGAGACTGACCCAATACCCAAGTCAGAAAGTACAAATTAACAACATTCGCAAATGTGCTCAAAACAGTGCATGCTATCCACCATAGCCGGAGTAATCTGAGTGCCATCCGCAGGTGGTTCATCCCTCGATCACATAACCACATTATCCCCCAAGTTCACTGACCCAGTGCCGATAGACTTTGCTGAGCTCGGCAGGAGGATGACCCCGTTGTCAAATAGATCACATGCTTCATAGCGAAAGCAGGCGGTTGTTAGTAGTATGGCGGTTCTTGATGGTATCGCTTGATCTTGGGTAGCATCATGCGTAGCCGGAAGAGGGTTCGGGAGAGGCCGAGGCTCAAGGGGTTTGAGATGGCCTTGTCCAACAAGGATTTGGAAAGCTTTGGATAAAGGCATGTGGAGGGCATGGAAGACCCTCGACCTCGGGGTTGGTACTTACGGGTTTGTGGATTTTCTTTGGGCCTTTTGATAAAGGGATTGGCAGTCTTGGCTGCTTCTTGATCTCTTGAGTGGAGGGTTAGAGCTAAGAGGATTGCCTCTGGTATAACGGCCCTTCTCCCGGTTTTCCCTTTGATTTAGACTGCCCCCAACTTGAGTGGCGAAAATGCCGCCCACAGTTTTTGCGACAACTGCGAGCACTTGCTCTTTGTTTAGTCCCTTGGCTTTCAAAGCCTCAACAGCCAACAGAAGATGCTCATGGGGATCCATGCTTGCCCCTACCTTGTTCTTTCCACTCGCTTCCACTTTGCCACGGGATTGGCCTTCCTCAGATGTAGCTCGCCCCAAGACTGGGGAGCCTTTTGACATGAAATTCCCAGTATGTGGTGTGGTTGATGGTGGAGCCAATGTCCCGGAGGCCAGATCGGTCACAGTTCTTTGAAGATCTTTTATCATTCCCATCAACTCAGAAGTAGTGGGTTCTCGGGTTTGAGATGATTGTGGTCCAGGTGCATCCATCATGCATAAGTCCATGCTTTCTGGAATGAACACCTCAGGCTTGGGTAGATGGGCTGGGGTGATGTATATGCTGGGGTCGAAGGTGGATGGCAGTATATGGATGAGATTGAGGTAGGCAGGAGACGTTTGGTCATTGGGGTCGGAAGGTGGAGCTATCGTCTGGTTGTCGATGAGATTTTGGACCTCATAATGAAAGCGGTAGCAGTCGGTGCCATGACCGCCTTCTTGATGGTACATCTGATTGGCGGGGTTATGTCTGGTTGGGAGTGGGTTGGGAAGAGGTTGAGGATCGAGGGGTTTGAGATGCCCTTTTTCCATCAAGACTTTTAGTGCGCTAGTCAAGCTCATATAGAGGGGTGAAAGTTACGCCTGAGCTCGGTTTGGTCATCGCTTGTAGGCTTGGATTGGCAAAAGGGTTGGCTGTGGCGACTGTATTGATTTCAGTGGGTTCGGGAATAGTGCTACTTCCGGCATTGGTACTCCCTGCAATCGCCCTCCTTGTCGGTTCACTTGTTCTGGGAATGATCCCTCTGTTGAACGCATTCTCGACCTGAACCCCCAGTTCATGCAAACTTTTGAAAGTGAATAACGAAGCCACTATCAATTTCTGCAACATATCATGCTCGAGGTTCCGCACCATCATCTGCACTTGATCCCTCTCAGAAGGGCGCGCGATCTGTCATCTGTGCTGCCTTTGCTCTGCACCTCGCAACAAATTTCACAAAAGGCTCTTTTGGGTTTTGGCGGGTTGCTTCAAGCTCTTGGATGGTCATTTCAACTTGGGTATTGTAGGAATACTGATCGACAAAGGCCTCAGCCAATTCTTCCCAGTTTTGCTTCACTTTGTCCTCCAACTTAGCATACCAAGTGGCTGCTACACCGGATAGAGTTCTTCCATACAGAGAGAGTTTCTGTGGCTTAGTCAGACCCATCGGCTTGAGGACATCCAAGAAAAGTCGGATATGTACCATTGGATCTCCAGACCCGTCGAAACGGTCAATATGTGGCATTTTGAATCTGTTTGGGAGCCGGACGGCAGACTCAGTGTGCCCATCCTCAATATCGGGAATGGAGTTAAGGCCTTGTGCCTTTTTGAATTGCTTCTCAAGGTTCGCAATTTTCACTGCGGTCAGATCAAGGTCATTAGCATCAAGGGGATAACGCCTCTCATTAGGCTGCACCAGGGGTTTGAAAACTTGGGCTTGAGCCAACCCTTCTCGAGGATTCGGACACTGCAAATCTTCAACTGGCGGAAGTGGGTCAAAATTAATTTGGGGTCCCAAAGTCTGGATGTGGCGAGATGCCCAGATGGGCGTTGCGTTCATCTTGGTCTCGGCTGCATGGTAGTCCCTAATTTAACGCTACTACCATGACCACAAATTCTTAGAACCTGTGCCATCACGAGTGGCGATTCTGAACAAGGGTGATGTATTTGGTGTGACGGATCGAGATGAACGGTAAGCCACTGAGCCTTTCTTTGCCTTGCCTTAGCAAAAGAACACTGGTTGCCCTTGAATTGAATTTCTGACCTAACAAAGTCTATTAGCACTAGTCCAATGTACCCGGGAGATATCGAATATACGAAGCTATGGTTCGGGACTACCTAACAAAAGAAAACATCACGACATCTCGGCTGATTTCACCAAAAGATATGAGCATAACAGGATGGTATGCCCTCTCTTGAATTTCCCAAAACTTTGCCACAAATCTGATACCCTCGGGTAAAACTGATTCTCAAATACTGAACTGGTGCCCGCAGGCCTGATACCCAAACTTGCAAATTGATACATGCATTCCTATAGAGACGCACTCTAAAGCACATAACAAGCAAGTGAGAGCCAAAACACCCCTATGTTGGGGTAGGGTTTCCCTGTCCTATTTTGTCAGGAGCTAGGGTTTTACTACGCACACAGCGGTTTCAAACAACCTATAAACGGGTAAGCAACCTGTCCTAGTTTGGAATAGTCACTATGGATCCGAATATGCACTAGGTCGAATGGTCAAGGGTGCCGGTAAAACCAGGGGTTTGTGTTCCCATCTTGGCGAGCAGAATCGGTCGACCTTACGGACATGCCTTGACAAGACAAGCCTCCGACAAACCGCTCAGAATAGCAGATGCCAAACACGGTGTGCTAGGCGCGCCAAGGCAAATGCAATGCAAAGAGACACACAAGTGTAGTCAAGACCAGATATCATGAGTTAGAGGCAAGTTCTCTACATCCCCGTGAGTCGCCAAAATCAGATGTCCTCGAACGCATCCGGGGAAGGTGCGAGTCCCCCGCTCGTTCGATATTGGGTCACTACAGTTCGAAGGACTCAAATGTCACGGTTCATAATCTTGAACCAAAGAGTCCAAATCCGGCAAATCGATTTTGAAAACAAATTTTTTTGAAAAAAGTGCCAAGCATGGACTGCTTTGCCAGATACAGAGTCGCCACCTAAATGTTTTTTAAAATGGGAAATTTAGGAAACCCTGACTCGGTGCCAAAAGGCCACGTGTCCGTCATCACCAAAGTTGCCTCGGCTCGGGAACTTGGGTCCGATTGGGGAAGGTCACTTCGTGAGCACCCCCGCTCGCCCGGTCAAAGACCGGCCTCTACTAACCATGATATCTGTTTTTGAAAACATTGTGAATCTTATTCTGGTTATTAGCCTAGGTTACTATGTGATGCGCACAGCATACAAGTATAAACTGAATCGCCTGAATTGGAACAAAACATTTCATGTCTGTTTGTTTGAAAATGGTTTGATGGTGCTACCCGCAGGTAGGCTAAGACGTGGATTTGCCACCATCTAGTGGGCTTAAAACAAGCATTTGATGAATTGTTCCAATTCAAATAACTCAACCTCCACCCACAGGCATTCAAGGCAGTTATATCACATAAGCATTTAGCCTCATGGTAAGCATGCTATCATGGCAACACTCACACGCATGCAAGAATGCTAAAGCATAAAACTCACCGAGTACTCCACGCCAAAACAGAAGCTCGTTAGAAATCATGCATGATCCTAAATATACAGAATTACCTAATGCAACACATACGAAGATGCAAACTATAGGAGGCTCGGCTATTCTAAACATGGCATATGAAATGCTACAATTATCATGTACTCAATTCGGAATTTGAAATACAAATGCAGTTTGTATGATCTTGGCGAAAAGTGCGTGCAAAAGCAGATGAATGATGCAAACATCTTTGTCATCTTGTATGCTAATTGAAATATGCCCTATATCTAACCATCATAAGCAGGTAAATAAAAGGGAGAAAGAAATGGGGGTTGGAAGACATACATCACACACACACACCCTTACTACAACATTGCCCTCGCACAGAGGGTCCAAATAAATAATACAGTCCCAAATGAAAGAATAATACTGATCAATATTACGGTCAATAATATACAAAAATCCTAATTAATTAAGAAATTAAGCTAGGAAAGTCATGGCGGCATGCAAGCGGTGCCTTGCTATTGATGAATGACGTATCTTGCATTTGCCTTCTTGGAAATCCACTGGGATGCCCCAATTAGCCTCTCTTTACATCTTTTCTTGAAATGCGTGTCAGACTCTGAAAAGTTACTGATTCCTCATTTTGCTGCAACAGAGAGCAGGAAAGGGGCATAGCAATGTATTTCACAAATATATGCATGCCTCGATCCTCGTGCCACCAATCACGCATATCGATGCATGATAGCCGAGGAGCCGAATTGCACAGCTCAATATAGGGTGAATGCACATGAATGCTACAACAAAACCTAACTCCATCATGGATAATCCGGAGTGTCGGTGACTTGGGAATTGAGACCCGTTCCGTCACTCGGAGTACGAAACGCGCCTCGTTTCCCGTGCCCAGGCTAACTCCTATTCCGAACACGATGCAATATGCATGACATGCATGAATGCAGCTAACATGCAATCCTAACATACACAATTCTATGAAAATGAGATGCCTCGAAATGCGTGCACACGGGCACGCAAAACCGAGGCGATGATCCTAAGGCACGAAATAGCATATGCAATGCAAAAAGGACTTACACTAACATGAGTGAGCCTCAGCCACACTCACATAAGAGGCCATCGGATAAAAATGAAGTGCCTCGAAATGCGTGCACACGGGCACGCGAACCGAGGCAATGGCATACACAATGCAATAATGCTAAAATGAGATGTCTCGAAATGCGTGCACACGGGCACGCAAACCGAGGCGATGGCATACACGATGCAATATGGCTAAAATGGCATATAGAATGCAAAATGGGCTTATACCAACATGAGAGAGCGTCAGCCATACTCACATAGGAGGCCAATGGATGAAAATGAAGTGCCTCGAAATGCGTGCACACGGGCATGCAAACCGAGGCAATGGCCCTAAGGCATGAAATGGTATGCAAAATGAGATGTGGCATATGGCATACGGAAAATTCAAATTTCAGCAGTCAAAATGATGTAAAAACAGCCCCCGAATTATAGCAAAATTACACCCGATGCCCGAAATGCTATGTTGAGTACCCGAAATGACTTGGAGCTATGCCAAACATGCACAATATGGACATGAAGTATAGAGACAGATGCTAGGCAGTCCCTAAACTAACATTTTTCCAGTACAAAGTATGGCCAAACCACAAACACAAGTATGGAAAAAATAGCATGCAAAAATGGGGGAAAAGAGGGGAACAATGAAGCAAGTGATATATACAATGCTCAAAATGAAAATACAGTTCTACAACATTGAAGAGGGACCAAAAATATGAACATTTACAGCTTATGAAAACCCCCAAAACAATATAAAAATACGGCAAACATAGCATGCAAAATATGGACCAAAAGAGGGCTATAAAGAGAGGTATACCAAGCATTCTCCAAACAGCCTAAGACCCTTAATAAAACATGAAGAGAAGGCCAAAATATGGATATTTTCAGTACTGATGATGGCCGGAAAATGAAGCTACATAGGCCTAAAAAAATCATGCAAAATATGGACCAAATAGGGGCTATAAAGAGAGGTCATGCATGGAAGCACCAAACAAGGTTGAGCCCTTCTACAATGTTGTAGAGGAGCTCAAAATAAGCTCAATCACAGTTTATGGAATGCTCCAAAAACAAATTTACATAAGCTAAAAATAGCATGGAAGTTTACGGTAAATATGATGGATATTGAAGCAAGTGGGATGTAGAAGCTCCAAACAAGGTTGAGCCCTTCTAAAATGTTGTAGAGGGGCTCAAAATAAGCCTAAACTCAGTTAGGGTCGGAGCCCAAAACCTCAAGAAAATAGGGTAGAAAAATGAAGCAAAAATAAGCTCAAAAAGGGTAAAAGAGTACTCACCCTTGAAGACAAGACTTTTGTTGCTTCTTGGCTTGAATTTGTTGCTTCTTAGCCTTTGAAAAACCTTCCTTTTCTGCTGGAATGGAAGTGGTGATGGTGAGGCTTGGTGTTGATGAACAAATGAGGCTAACACTTGAAGTTTTTGGAGGTTTTTGGATAGGGAGATGTAGGCAAATGCTTAGGAGCTCTTCTAGGAAGTTTTTGTAACCTTAATGAAGGAGCTGGCCAGCCAATTATAAAGGCCAAGAAGGGGGTGTAAAAGAGGATGGAAATGCACCCAAGCTTTCCCTCCCAAAATATCCCCCGGATGCCAAGATATTTTGGAGAAACAGCTATACAGCTGTAATGAACACAGAGTGAGGATGCAGGCCGGCTAGCCACTTTTGCTGGAGGTGGCCGGCCGGCCAGCCAAGGGCAAAAATGAGAAGTGAAAATTTCTGGTCGAGCTCTAAAGGGTAGTGTCCTCCCATGTGTGTACAACAAGGCCCTGTGGTTGGAATTTGACAACTCTGAAGCAGAAGAGACAACAAGCCACCTCTAGGAGAGGTCTAAAAATGAAAAGAAGAATTACTGGCCGAGCACCATTTTTTAGGGTCCTCCCATGTGTGTACAACACAAATATGTGGTTTTGGCTCGAAGAAAATGGCCCTAGGGTGTTCAACATTAGCCCGGAAGTGAGAAAAACGGGCGTCGGGGGGCGCCGGAGGAGCATAACTGGTTGCTGAGACAATTACTGTCCTCCCACCCTCCAGTGACCTTCCTTATGATAAAACAGAGGTACCTGCCAAAAAATGAACAAAAACCGATGCAAAACGAAAGCTCGGGGGCCAAAACACACATTTCGGGGGCCCGAAAATCGGCCGTTAAGCACCAAAAGTGGTGTTTGGCCACGAAGTGGGTATCTAAGAACCCAGTGTCCCTCGTTATGATAAAACAGAGGTACCTGCCAAGAATGAAGAAAACCCGATGCAAAACGAATGCTCGGGGGCCAAAACACGCAGTTCGGGGGCCCGAAAACCAGCCGTTAGGCACCAAAAGTGGTGTTTGGCCGCGAAGTGGGTATCTAAGACCCCAGTGTCCCTCGAAAGGGAGTAAATGAGATGTATGCCAGAAACCGGAGAAATCGGAGATGGTTGGGTGGTCCCGAACCGAGGCACACGGCCTGATGGCTCCGAAAACCGGGAACCGGGCTCCGAAATGGGCAAAATGGCCTACGGGCACGAAATGTAGCCCACGGCCACTGAGAGATGGTCTACGGGACCTCTCCCCCCCCTCCGGAAAGAAAACAGAGAAAATCGAGTCTGGTTCGCAAACCGAGACAAGGCACAGAAGAGAGTTCGGGAGCCCGGAGGCAGGGTGCACGGCCGCGACTCTGAGACTTCTGAACGAGCACGATATGCAACATCACCGAGCGCTCAACCGGTGACATCTGAGTCTTAAGGTTGGTCAAAAATGAGGTGTCTACAATCGCCGTCTGAGCTCGTCATTCGAAACCGAAGCCCGTGAGCTGCTCCCGACATGAGTGCCCTCTCCTCTGGTGCGGGGATATACTCTGCCATCCCGATTAGAAATGGGAGGTCCGGCTGGAGCGCCACCCACCGGAGGAATCGGGAAGGGAGGCTGTAAAGCAAGAAAGGCAAATACATCAGAATACTGTGAGCAGTGAATCAGTGTAGAATGCAGTATATGAGTACAGTGTATGGGTGCCGTGAGCAGTAAATCAGTGCAGAATATAGTGTATGAGTACAGTGTGTATGTGAATGCCATGAGCAGTGAATCACGAAATGCGACGCATAGTCTGTATGGGTGCAAGGTGAAGCGATGCATCGATGTAGAATGTAGTGTATGAGTACAGTGTGTATGTGGATGCCGTGAGCAGTGAATCAATGCAGAATACAGTGTGTGAGTACAGTGTATTAGATGCCGTGAGCAGTTTATCAGATGTCGTAATTGTGCATCAGATTATGTAAAGCAGTTAGTATATGGTTTGAGGCTGTGGTCAGAAAGAACATACCGGAATGTTGTAGAGGGCCAGGAGGTCGAATGTCCACTGTAGCATCCCCATCATGGAGGCATTCATCTCCAATGACTGTCAAGTGTACCTGGAAGACGCCTGCGAAAGTATCAGATGCATCAATATTCTGTGCAATATCAAATAAACCGAAATGAATGATTGTACAAAAATGCAGTAATACATACCGGAGGGGGACACCGACAAGCTCGTGGTCAGCCGGTGGAGGAGCAAAGGGAATCCGGTAGGTCGCCCCATCCTGCCATCGAAAAGTCAATGAAGCGGGCAGAACAGGCCAACCGGACCCCCGCTCCCGCTGAACTCCACCTCTGCCATGGACTCGAGCCCTCATCGACGCTCCCCCTCCAGCCCCTGCTCCCGCTCCAGCCGCTGGCGCCACAGGTCTCTCTCTCTCTGCTCGGTGGCCGCCGCTCAAAGGTCACATGATGAAGGTTCGGACGTACTCTGAGTAATCGCCCTCGCCTCGGAAATCGTCTGCCTCCCAGCCAATGGTGTAGTCCGCCATCAGCTCGGCACTGAACCTCTCCGTATCCCGCATGTGCTCAAGAGGATGCACCGGGACTATCTGCTCAGGTAAGCCAGTGCAGCGCGAAACGCCACCTGGTACCAAGCCCGGCTGACCGGGCCCTCGGCGTAATCCGTACCGTGAGATCTCATCGGCACCGGCAAACCGATCCCTCATCATCGTTGGCAGTGGAGCCCACGGCCGCCAGGTGATCTGACAATGAAATACAGTTTGTTACCTATTGATATTGCAAATATACAGTGGAAAGACAAAAGCTTAAATGAACTGCAAGTAAAACATACCTCGGCAAGGGTGATGGTGTCGAAGTAGCGGCGGAAGAAGCTGAATGTCTCCATGACCTCGGTGCATCTCCGTCAAAGCGACGTGAAAAGGGGGACGACCAGAGGGTCTCACGCCGAATGCAGGAGCGAGCCTAGGAAAGTAGGCGTAAACCCACAGCTGCAAGATAAATACCAGTGCATTTATCAGATAAAGCAGAATACAGAATAGAAGGCAGAAATAGCAGAGCCGTGTGTTGTGCAGTGTATTATGCAGAGTGTACAGTGTGAGTAGTGTACAGTCAGTGTAAATCAAAGTATGTGTGTGCCGTGTGTACAGTATACAGCAAGTGTAAAGCAGACTATAGTGTGTGCAATGCGCAAAGTACAGAAAATAAAGAACGGAAATAAAAGGCAGAAAAAGAAACGTACCTCCCAAGCACGCCAGTAACCCCGAAACAGCCCATCGCCATGAGGCCGAAGCTCATATATCCATAAAGGGTGGCTAGAGCGGCGCCACCCCAATCAAAATGTAAGATGTCTCTCACATCCACCAGTGCGCTGAGAAGGCAGAGAGGTACTGTGTTCGCCCGGTCGGCGAAGATGGTCGTCCCAAATAGGAACATGAGGAAGCCGCGTGCGTATCTATCCACGGCCTCTGGGGTCATCGGAGCTACATTAACGAGGAGGGGCTGGACCCGGAACTGTACCTCGAACCAGGAGTACCGAACAAAGCCAGGGCGCGCGAGAGGCGGTGCTGCGCCAAGTAAGTAGACCTAAGCCGCGGTCCACTCATCCATGTCAGTGTCAAAAGGGATCGGATCACCCCCTACCCCGATGCCGGTGAGCATCGAGAAATCGTAAGGGGTCATCGTCATGTCCCCGATCGCAGACAAGTGAAACGAATCGGTGGTGTCCCACCACCTCTCCACCAGGGCGGCAAGAAGAGGTCTGCATGTCGTAAGCTGGGAGAGTCCCCTGCAAAAAGCGCCAAAGCCGGCCTAGTCCACAATACGGCGAACCACGTCGGGTAGCTTGGTGTACCACTCGCGAGCGACGGTACTCCCATACCCGCGGATGGTATGGGAATCTCCCTGTTTTCAAACAAGTAATTGCGAAACAATAAAATGTACAGTTTTGAAGAAATAGTCAAAATCAGTGCAAATTTGGCATGCGTGCAAGTTTTTCAGATTCAAACAGATACCGGATGCCGGTGTACTTATAGTGAACTACAACATATGATGCGTCAACGTGTTTGTGTGGCTCGTGCAAATTTGGCATGCGTGCAAGTTTTTCAGATTCAAACAGATACCGGGTGCCGGTGTGCTTATAGTGACCTACAACATATGATGCCTCAACGTGTTTGTGTGGCTCGTGCAAATTTGGCATGCGTGCAAGTTTTTCAGATTCAAACAGATACTGGGTGCCGGTGTGCTTATAGTGAACTACAACATATGATGCGTCAACGTGTTTGTGTGGCTCATGCAAATTTGGCATGCGTGCAAGTTTTCCAGATTCAAACAGATACCGGGTGCCGGTGTGCTTACAGTGAACTACAACATATGATGCGTCAGTGTGTTTGGGTAGCTCGGTGCAAATGTGGCATGCGTGCAAGTTTTTCAGATTCAGACAGATATCGGGTGTCGGTGTTTGCAGTGAAATACGGTATGTGCCGTGGTTTGAGTGGTTCAAGGCTAGTGCAGTGCGTGCGCGTGTGAGTCTTAAACAGATAATCAGTTGCAAACGCGTTTGTAATCAACTACAATATACAGTGTATCAGTGTATCGGAACTAAGCAATTAAAGAATGCAGCCAGTTATGATAATTGGTAGTTAAACATTCTACATCACGGAAAGTAAAGTAGAGAAAGAAAGTTGCCTCGGAAGCGTCGGAGGATAGGTGGGAGACAAGCTCGCGTAGCAAGAGCTCAAGATCCAACGCCATGTCAAAGTTCCTGAACTGGCATAGTCCGTCGGGTGGTAGAACGTGAATCGCCGGCCGGTAGGTCGCCGGGTCGAAAGGGCGCTCGCTCAACGGGAGGAGCTCGATCTCGGGATCCATCTCGTGATTCGAGGGAGTCCCGCCGCGTGGAACGTCGTCGGCCATATCGAGAATGATGGGAAAAATGGTCGAGGAATGAAAATAGGGTCGGAATACGAAGAGTCAACTGAAAAGTCAACCCCCGGAAGGGTGGAAAATGGCCAGAAAGGTCGGGATGGGAAAAAGGTATGGAAAGGAAGAGGAAATCGAGGGGAACAAGTCCTAAAAATGCAGAAATGGCAAAAGGAGCGCCGAAATGAAATTTCAATCGGTCGAAAATGTCCGAAACGCGATGAACTTCGCGAATCGAACGACGGAAAGGCGCGAACACACAAAGAAATGAGGAAATGAGGAGAGAAAAAAGCTCTAGAGAGAGAGAGAGAGATTTTTTCGGGATGAGAATAAGAAAATAGGGTTTAGAAACCCTATTTTAAATCGAATCGAGTACACCGAATCACGACCTTTGATCCAGAACATTTTTTGTCTTCGGCATAATATATTTGCCCCCGATTCAATTTTTTTTGGGTGGGGTGGGCCGGTTGCTCCCAAATTTCTGACATGTGTTCCCATAGCCGCTTAACCCGGAAAAAAAGAATCATGAGTCATTTTCAAACTTTTTCTTGCTGTTTTTTATTTTTCTTTCGGCCGGAATATATGGCGAGCCGATTTATTTTTTTTTTTTCAAATATTTGGTGGTGGCCTCTCTATTGACCCGATGATGTTCATAGCCCTTGTTTAGGCAACATGAGTGGTTTCTGGTTTTCATGGCCCAAGAAAGGGCAAGAAAGTGTATCTCCGACGGTCAACTGGCTTCCGTTTTGACCTCGAACCGTGTCTTCTGTGCATGGCACTCAAATTCATGCAATGTTGTATCCTTTTGTATCCTTTTGCCTTTTACAAGATTCAAAAGTTGCCCCGCGTGCGTTGCATGCATTCATCATGTTGTCTGGTGCGTTGCGTTGCGCCGTCATGCACATCCCTCATGCATTGTCATGCATTTTATTACAAGCGTTGTCATGCATTGTCATGCACCTCAATACATACATCGCTTCGCACACCATTCGTGTTGTCGTGCATCTCCTTGTTTTGCATTATCATGCATTTCAAAAAGAAGCGTCGTTATCGCGCATTACGAGTTCATTTGCGTTGTTTTACATTTCGTGTGGCATGCGTGTCACACTGGCATTGTTTTATATTTCGTGTGGCATGTGTGTCACACTTGCATTGTTTTACATATTCATGTGGCACGCGTGTCACACTTGCATTGTTTTACAGATTCGTGTGGCACGCGTGTCACACTTGCATTGTTTTACATATTCGTGTGGCATGTGTGTCACACTTGCATTGTTTTATATATTGGTGTGGCACGCGTGTCACACTTGCATTGTTTTACATATTCGTGTGGCACGCGTGTCACACTTGCATTGTTTTACATATTCGTGTGGCACGCGTGTCACACTTGCATTGTTTTACATATTCATGTGGCATGCGTGTCACACTTGCATTGTTTCACAATTCGTGTGGCATGCTTGTCACACTCGCATTGTTTTACATTTCTTGTGGCATGTGTGTCACACTTGCATCATTTTGCATTCTTATGAGGCATGCGTGTCTCATTTATTTCATTTACATCATTTTTCATTCCGTGTGGCATGTGTGTCACACACTTACATCATTTTGCATTCTTATAAGGCATGCGTGTCTCATTTGTTTCATCTGCATCGTCTGCATCATTTTTCATTCCGTGTTGCATGCGTGTCACACTTGCATCGTTTATCATTCCCATAGGCACGTGTGCCTCCTCACTTGCATGGGCACGTGTGCCCCCATTTTCATTGGCACGTGTGCCTCGTTTTTGTTGGCACGTGTGCCCCATCTCGCGTTGGCACATGTGCCCCCATCTTCATTGGCACGTGTGCCCCCATCTTCATCGGCACATGTGCCTCATTTCGCATTGGCACATGTGCCCCCATCTTCATTGGCACGTGTGCCTCCTCATTTCTCATCGGCACGTGTGTCCCCATTTTCATCGGCATGTGTGCCTCGTCTTCGTCGGCACGTGTGCCTCCTCATTTGCGTTGGCACGTGTGCCTCATTTCGCATTGGCATGTGTGCCCCCATTTTCATCGGCACGTGTGCCTCATTTCACATTGGCACGTGTGCCCCCATCTTCATCGGCACGTGTGCCTCATTTCGCATTGGCACGTGTGCCCCCATCTTCATTGGCACGTGCCTCATTCTCATGGGCACGTGTGCCCCCATCTTCATCGGCACGTGTGCCTCATTTCATATTGGCACGTGTGCCCCCATCTTCATTGGCACGTGTGCCTCATTCTCATTGGCACGTGTGCCTCCTCATTCGCGTCGGCACGTGTGCCTCCTCATTTCGCATTGGCACGTGTGCCCCCATCTTCATTGGCACGTGTGCCTCATTCTCATTGGCACGTGTGCCTCCTCATTCACGTCGGCACGTGTGCCTCCTCGTTTGCGTTGGCACGTGTGCCTCATTTCGCATTGGCACGTGTGTCCCCATCTTCGTCGGCATGTGTGCCTCATCTTCATTGGCACGTGTGCCTCGTTGTCATCGGCACGTGTGCCTCATCTTCATCGGCACGTGTGCCTCATTACCATCGGCACGTGTGCCTCCTCACTTTGCATTGGCACGTGTGCCCCCTTTTTATGGGCACGTGTGCCTCCTCATTTGCATCAGCATGTGTGCCTCATTTACATTGTCTTACATCCTTCCTTTATATACACATTGCGTGCACGTGTGCATTGCTTTACTGATATGTGTTCAAGTTCCTTTTTATACACATTGCGTGCACGTGTGCATTGCTTTACTGATATGTGTTCAAGTTCCTTTTTATACACATTGCGTGCACGTGTGCATTGCTTTATTGATATGTGTTCAAGTTCCTTTTTATACACATTGCGTGCACGTGTGCATTGCTTTATTGATATGTGTTCAAGTTCCTTTTTATACACATTGCGTGCACGTGTGCATTGCTTTACTGATATGTGTTCAAGTTCCTTTATATACACATTGCGTGCACGTGTGCATTGCTTTACTGATATGTGTTCAAGTTCCTTTATATACACATTGCGTGCACGTGTGCATTGCTTTACTGATATGTGTTCAAGTTCCTTTATACACATTGCATGCACGTGTGCATTGCTTTACTTATATGTGTTCAAGTTCCTTTATATACACATTGCGTGCACGTGTGCATTGCTTTACTGATATGTGTTCAAGTTCCTTTTTTTATATATACACATTGCGTGCACGTGTGCATTGCTTTACTGATATGTGTTCAAGTTCCTTTTTATACACATTGCGTGCACGTGTGCATTGCTTTACTGATATGTGTTCAAGTTCCTTTATATACACATTGCGTGCACGTGTGCATTGCTTTACTGATATGTGTTCAAGTTCCTTTATATACACATTGCGTGCACGTGTGCATTGCTTTACTGATATGTGTTCAAGTTCCTTTTTATACACATTGCGTGCACGTGTGCATTGCTTTACTGATATGTGTTCAAGTTCCTTTATATACACATTGCGTGCACGTGTGCATTGCTTTACTGATATGTGTTCAAGTTCCTTTTTATACACATTGCGTGCACGTGTACATTGCTTTACTTATATGTGTTCAAGTTCCTTTATATACACATTGCGTGCACGTGTGCATTGCTTTACTGATATGTGTTGAAGTTCCTTTATATACACATTGCATGCATGTGTGCATTGCTTTACTGATATGTGTTCAAGTTCCTGTTTTTATACACATTGCGTGCATGTGTGCAGCGCTTTACTCACATGTGTTCAAGTTTCTTTATATACACGTTGCGTGCATGCGTGCATTGCTTTACTCACATGTGTTCAATCCTACCATTTCTCTATGCACGACTTGCGTTGTCACGCACTTTCGATTGCTTTGTCATGAATGTTGCTAACAACATTGTACCTGTTAAGTTTGTTTTCTTTTCAGGCACGATATTGTATGTACGGTTCATTTGAGGCCGGTGCAACCGGACGAGCCGCACAGGTATTGTATCCTCCGAGTGAGACGTATCGAGAATTGCATAATTCTCTTACATCCTTTCTGCATTGTAGTGTAGTCTGATGTATGCTAGCTTATAACTGTTGCATGTGTGCTTCGTTACAGCTTTCTTTGCATGATCATAAGTTATGCTCGGCTTCTTGCATTATCTTGCATTTTGCCCTTGCCTTCGGGCGCATACGTTGTTTGTCTTGCATGTTTGTCCAAGTCTTCGGCCTTGTCAAAAATGGGTCGTCTCTGGGCTTTGACATTCACTCCCGTCATTGTTATGACTTTCGAGTTTTGTCAAAGAGGGGCAACTGTAGACACCCCACTTTTGACTGTCCTCAAGACTTGGACGTCACCGTTTGAACACTCGGTGATTATCCATGTTTGTGTTTGTTTGGAGTTCCCGGAGTTCTCGACTACGCGCCTTGCCTCAGGATCTCCGAACTTGACTGTTTTGTGTCTGGTTTTGCACCAAACACTTGTGTTTTGCCTTGGAGGGGCAGAGAATGCCTTGTGAGGCATCCCTACACACCACCGGCACTAGCTAGAGGCCACCGGCTGGTTTTTCTTGCCACCGGCAATATATGTTGCCGGTCGGCACTCTTTGTTGCCGGTCAGCAGTCATTTTTGTCAAAATGACATTTTTGGCTAGCCGACTACTGTTCATCTGCTTTTTCAGATATTTTGAAACAGCTGTTTGGTATTTGCTTCCCCTCCATACACGTGTATGGAGGGATGTCCCTCTTGTTTGCTTACTAGTTAAGCATTACAAGATTGTCTCCTCTATAGGAGGAGACCTTCTCTCCCTTGTTCTAGGGTTAGAAAAATTGGAGAGGAGAGGGAGAAGAGCTCTGGTTTTAGCTTTAGGACATATATCTATCCTATATCTATACCTTCCCCTCTTTGTTGTCTTGTGTGTGTTTTAGTCCATACTATTGCACACAAGCACCTAGTGCTTTACCTTCCTTGGGCTACTGAGGTTCTAAGGGCTGGTTCTTGGTATTTTTGACTGGATTGGAGCTTAAGGAGGCAACAAGAGCACCCTTTGTGAAGGTGGTCAACAAGGGTAAGAAACTAGTCCTTTTTACCCCATTTTTGCATCCTATTTCTACCCATCTTAGAGCTGTTTTTGTGCTTAGTGTATAATACAAAAAAGTTCTATTTTTAGGCCCTCTTGATTGTTTGTTAAGAGTGTTTTGTGGTTTGGGTGCGTTTGACCACCCTTAGGCCTTGAAAGGCCCTCATTTTGTGCTATTTTGTGCAAGTTTCGAGACTTTGGTGTTTGGGCTTCTTCACCACTGAAATCTTGAGGGATTTCAGTGGTGGAGATGGTGCCTTGAAGTCTCCAAAAGGGGAGGGCCACCCCCTCTCCTTGTTGTCCTTGAAAGGGACCATTTTTGGTCTCTTAAGGAAGCCTTTGTTCAAGTGTGTGTTGATCATATCTAGGCTGCATTTCATGCTTATTATGCCATAATATAATCATGTTGTGGGTTGGTTTTGGTGCTCCATGCATGTTTAGTGTAGTTGCCATGTAATGCCCCCTTGATCCCTTAACATGCCTTAGGTTGTTAGCCTTTGTTTGAGCATGATTTAGGCTTAGACTTATGAATATTTTGTGCTTATTTTTCCATGCTTTAGGTCTGTCCATAGTTGTTTGGATTGATTTCGGCATGCTTAGTATAGCCCCTTTGCATTTGTGGCTTGTCAGGCTTGTAGGCCTCAAGTATGTGAATGTGTAGCATGTGTTGCTTGCATCATTTTGGTGGTTTGAAACCACCTAACATGTAATTTCAGTCCCTTTGGCATGCTCATATGCTTGCCTTAATTGCCTCTTTATTGCTTTGAGAGCATGTGTTGTATGCCTTACGTTTTGACCATTGTGCATGTCTTTGAATTCAAACCATTTAGATGCCATCTAAGTGGTCCTTTGGGCTTGATTTTGTGTGCTAAAACTCTTATTTTAGTTGCTTAAGTCTTTCCATGTTAGGTTTTGCCAAGTGTAGTTCAATGCCTCTTGGCTTGCCTCAAGTATTTGGACCAATTGCATGCTTTTGTTTGTCTTGTGTGAGTTGGTTTGGCACCTCTCATAACATGATTTCAGAGCTTAACTTGCATGCTAATTATTTATATTTGTGCCCTTTTAAATGTGTTTAAAAGTTGCCCCATTATGCTTAAAGTATTGGGCCATGAGTGCTTGCATAAGTTTGTGCATTTTGGCCTTCATTTTTAGGCACTTTGGCCACTGATTTTAGGCCTATTTGGAGTTGCCTAAGTCATGTTTAAGTCCACTCCTTTGCTTAGTTTGCATGCTTGCCTTGGATGTGTGTTTGCATACTAGCATTCTTGTTTGCATCCCATGTTGCATACTAGTTGACATGCTTAGGATTGCACACATAGACATGCATGCCTTGTCCCTTGATTTGGTGATGGGGATTGGGCTCTTTGATTGTTTAGTTTGCATTTCATTTGACATGAAAATTGCACACTTGATTCTTTGGGCCATCATGCATAGAAATGCGTGATTGGTGGCTCGAGAATCGAGGCACATCCTCCCTTGAGTCATTAACATGATAGGGAGCATGATTGGTGCATACATAGCTTGAATAGCATTACCATGCCAGATTCTGTCCTCTGCTGCTGTGAGTTGCAGGTTCTGCAGGAATTTATTGCCGGCGGCGATTCAAGCCGTGATCGGCGATAATCGATGGCCGGTGGATCTATTTTGTGCCGATGGCCACAATTCACTGCCGGTGATCATTCTACTTAGCCGGTGGTGATTCCCAGTATCCAGGGAGACATCCTTGAGACTTTGGCGATCTTGAAGCAAAGCGAGGAAAAGCGAGCGAGCTAGGCATGGCAGTGCAATTCCGAGCGGAATCCAAGCGCGCATGCATTGAGCCTTCGTCCCGAGGCAGTTTACTGTTTTTCTTAGATTAATTAATTTGTTAATTTAATTAATTTGTAATATTTAATTAGCTTGCGTAGTTAATTAATTTGTATTATTCTTTTGGTCCCTCCGAGCGAGGGCAAATCTGTAATAAGCGTGCGTGAATGGTGTGTATGTCTTCCAACCCCCACTTCTTTCTTCCCTTTTATTTACCTGCTTACGATGGTAGATTAGGGCACGTTTATTTTAGCATACCTTATGCAATGCATGCGTGCATCCATGCATTTGTTGACATGCACCGGGATCGGTACATCATACAAACCGCATTGTATTTTCAAATCTAACTTGAATACGTGCACCGAACGATTGCATTTCACATGCCATTTTAGGGTTAGCCGAGCCTATCCTAATCACATTCTGCATGCGATGCATTAGTCACTTAACATGAACTAGGACATGCATGTTTGCTAACTGGTTTATGGTTTTGGCACGGAGTACGATGTAAGTATTTACGCTTTAGCATCTCGCATGCGTGTGAATGATGACCATGTGGCTAAATGCTTATATGAGATAAATTGTTTGAATGCCTGTGGGTGGAGGTTGGATTGTTTGAGTTGGAAAAACTCATCGAAATCCGTGTTTTAGCCTACTTGCGAGTAGCAAATTCCGAAATGCTTTCAAAACGAACGGATATGCAATGTTTGTTTCCAAATTAGGCAATCTAGTCTATACTTATTTGCTGTGCGCATAACATAGTAATTATAGGCTAATAATTGGAATAAGAACACATAATGTTTTCCAAATCGGATATCACGGTTAGTAGAGGCCGGTCTTCGGACCGGGTGAAAGGGGGTGCTCATAGTTGACCTTCCCCGATCGTACCCAAGCTCCCGAGCCAAGACAACTTTGGTGATGACGGACGCGTGGCCTTCGGCACCGAGTCAGGGTTTCTTAAATTTTTCATTTTAAAAATATTTAGGTGGCGACTCTGTATCTGACAAAACAGTCCATGTTTGGCACTTCTTTTCAAAATCTGTTTTTCTCAAAACAATTTGCCAGAGTTGGACTCTTTGGTTCAAGATTAAGAACCGTGACACAAATTGAGTCCGAACTGTAACCAGTAAGTTCCTTCGCGGGCCTGTTACAGTTAGCATTTTTGGTTAAAGCAAAGATAAATGAATAAATAAATAATATTGGATGACATGTATGTCAATTGATGATTGGTGATATTTTTTTAAAAACAAATTAAGTTGCTATATTGACATATTTTTGTAACCGTAGGGCAATTTAGGAAAATAGAATAATTTTTCTACAACTTTCATGCTTTCCAAACTACATATTGAAAATTTTCCATCATTTTCTTACATAATTTTCATCCCAATCAAACACATGCAAGAAAATGAAATTTCATTTCTCTTTTTTTTTCTTCACTTCACTTTCTATCATATGTTTCTTTGTAATCAAACAGAGCGTTAATGAAGGTCAAAAAATGTGATCGAAAATAAACCTGAACAATAACACTCTCAAATATCAGGCTTTGACAAAATAAAAAATCTATAATTAAATAACATATATCACACTTAAAATTCATAAATTTATAATTTTGTTGTAGTGAAATCAGCGCACATCAAGGTGCTCCAACTAGCTATGCATAAATCAAGGAGTTCCTTCCATGTTGTGCTCTATCTATTTTAGTTAGGATACTTTTTGATTGATTCTAATTGATTATGTAGAGATAGAAAGATTGTAAACTTGTATATAAATACGTCACAAAGTATAACGAATAAATTAACTTTTCATCAAGAAATATTCTACTATAATATGTTTATCATCGTATGTATATTATTTCTGAAATAGGTTTTTGTTATCTAAAATAAACCTAAACAACTTATCTATTTTGACTAAAATACTTATCTGATTAATTTTAGCCCAAATATTTATCCAATGTGAATTTATGACCCTTACGCAATTTTATTATTGTAAATAAATTTCAAAAAACTAATGTGATAACGTCATTATTATAAATAAGCACATCTTTAAAAATGTTTTATTTTAGAGTGAAAGGTACATTAATATGAGCCACATATTGTTTGTAAAGAATTACTCTAAATAGATACAAAATAAATAAATAATAAATAATTGGTAATTGATGAGCTGATATATCTTAACCATCACCTTTACGCAAACAATAGGAAAAGAATATTAAAACACTCACCTTACGCAGATTTTAAAATAAAAATAAAGCAAGTAGGTCTTTTTTTTTATTTTATTTATTTTTATTATTATTATTAAAAAAAACAAAAAGTTAGAAAATAAGAAATTGCGAAAGATGGAAGTCGACATTCAACAGTCAACTCTTCACAAAATTGAGACTATCGCCATTTATTCATTATTTTTCCTTTCCATTTGAAAAATTAACCCAACAGCCACTTATATCACAAATCACATTCACACGAAATAAGAAGAAAGAGACCAAATTCATAAACTTAAGAATTTATATATGCAAAGAGTTGTTCCATTTCCACCCCAATTTCGCAAAAACAAACACCATGGATCCACCACCTCCGACAATTACTCCTCCTTATGATCAAAACGGCAGGCTCATGGTCACAGCCGTTGTTTCATTATGCTTTGTGGTTTTCTTGTCGTCATTCTTCACATATATGCAAGATGTGTCCTTCGACAACGAGCTCGCCATAGATCTTCCTCCATTCGACTTCAACAGCTAGGGCTGGCAATTTCTCAGTTACAGACAACTATTGAACCACCACCCAAGACCGGGCTTGACCCGTCTGTCATCGCCTCTCTACCGGTATTTGTTTTCAAACAAGCTGATACTACCAAGGATGAGACAAGGGCAATTGAGTGTGCGGTTTGTCTGAGCATATTAGAGGATGATGAAATGGCTAGGCTTTTACCAAACTGTAAGCACACTTTCCATGCAGAGTGCATTGATAGATGGCTTAGTTCACACTCAACGTGTCCTATTTGTCGAACTGAGGCTCAGCCCTATGAGGCTGTGGCTGGTGGTGCACCACCACTATCACCACCCACCGCTCCACCACTGGAACGTGAGAATTCTGTACTAGTAACAAGCGTGGAAGGGACATCAGCTGATGGTGGATTACAATCTTCTGCAAAGGTTGGTGGATCGAGCTCCTCGCGCTTGAGCTCTTTTCGGAGGATGCTTAGTAGGGAAAGATCATCCCGGCGAATTCAATCCGTTGGCCATGTTGATGAAGGTCAACAAGATATTGAGAGACAATGATTTTTTTTTTTTTTTTTTATATAGTGAAAACATTTATTCACTACTATAGTTAATTTCTTCTTTCTATGTCGTTTTGTGCTTGTATAGTTACAATATTTTCTTTTTTTTTTTTTTGGTCATATAAACAGTCATATTTTGAGATTCTTGTTATTGTCCAACTAAAAATACATTAGACAAATAAATAAAGAGAATATGCATGTCATTTGTACATGGTTTTGTCCTGGTTATTACTTTTCTGTTAAAAGCAAGGGCTCGTTTGGGACATTTTTTTATTTTAGTTGACTTTTTTATTTTTTATTTTTTAAAAAAAATTTATTTTAACCTAGTTAAAAATGTTGAGTTTGGAATGATAGTTGATTTTTTCTTATAGCTGATTTGATGACTGAAAAATAAAAGATAAAATTATTATGATTTATTTGATGAGTATGATTTATCTGTAACATTTTATTTTAATGACTATTTTAAATTTTTTTTAACTTTATTAATTATTTTAACCAAAAAAAAACTGCAAACCCGACTCCCCCAACACCCCAAGGTAGATATTTTTTCGTATAAGAACCATAGATGAATAAATTTTCTGAAACTCGGATCATCGGCGGCCTGTGAGTTGAACTTTTGAGAAAGGTTAGGTACAAAAATGGGGTATATTTATTTAGAGATTGGATTCTCTCCCATCCCTCATCGGACTAAATCGTCTAGTCCGGTCCGGTGGGCCAATTTTGAGACACCACTTCAATTATTTAAACCGTTCATATTTTAAACGTCATCGTGTATATCATTCCTATAAAAAAAAATCAAATCAATTAGATACTTAATCACGTGTTACGATCAATTTTGTGTTAACCGTTTATTTTCTCATCATTCATTTTTTTCCATACAAAACTTATCCAAACATATAGTTACTGTTATCCAATCGATTTAATTTTTTATAAGAATAATATATTCGACAATTCTTAAAAGAGGAATTTGGTGTTAGAATCCTCCTTTATCTAATCTGTCTTTCAAAAGGCCAATAATTATATAGGTACACTTTCAAAACCTCCTAATATTTTAAAACTTGTTTGGTTTACTATACTGCTCTCATATCTATCAGCTCTCCTATTAAGTCATCCTCACAGTATATTTTAGAGTAAAATTTTACTTTGAATCATAGTAAACTTTACTCTGATTTAAAGTAAAATTTTATTTTGAAAGTTGTAGACACCCTATTTTTGACCGACCTTAAGACTCAGACGTCACCGATTGAGCGCTTGGTGATGTTGCATATTGTGCTCGTTCTGAGGTTGCGGAGTCCCGGTTACGAGCCTTGCCTCTGGACTTCCGGACTCTTTTGTGTTTTGCCTCGGTTTGCGAACCAGGCTCGGTTTTCTCTGTTTTCTCTTTGAGAAGGAGAGAGGTCTCGTAGATCATCTCTCAATGGCCGTAGGCTACATTTAAATGGCCATAGGCCATTTTGCCCATTTTGGGCAGGTTCGGTTTTGGGCCGATTAGGCGTGTGCCTCGGTTCGGGACCGCCTAACCACCTCCGTTTGCCCGATTTTTGGCATGCATCCTATTTATTCCTTTTTAGGGACACTGTGGTCCGAGAGACCAACCGTGGTCGGACACCACTTCGGTTAATGACCCACTTTGGGGCCGAATTACGTGTTTCGGCTCCGAGCCTTCATTACACATTTTGGGCTTCGACCGAACTTTAGCTAGTCATATTTTGAGGTCCGTTTCATGTTTGATTAAGGACCTTTTCTTTGACATCTCCATTTGTCACTTGCCTTTTTACCTCTTTTGGGCCTTTTTGCACGGTATTTTAGGCGTACTTGTGGGCTGCGTTCGACTTGGTCGTAAACTAAAAGTATCTTATTTTGAGCCCCTCTTCAACTTTCTTGAAGGGCTCTCGGCCATTGGGACCCGTAGCTACCACTTTCCTTTGGCCCTTTTGGGGGGAAATTTGAATTTCATTTCCCCCCCTTTTTTCCCCCTCTTTTCTAAACGTTTTTGGCTATAAATACAGCACTCCAGACCTGTTTTAAGGGTTAGAAAAAAACCTTTGAGAGCTCCTATATTGTATATCTCTCTCTCTATAATTCCAAGCTCCAAAACTCTCAAAAATCTTCCAAGTTTGGCACCATTTCTTCATCACCACCAAGCACCACCACCACTACTCCATTTCCAGCGGCAAGGAGGGCCTTCCAGCAGCTAAGAGGTGCCATTTTCATTCCTAGAAGCAGCCAAGGTTTTGGTCTACAAGGGTAAGCACTCATTTCCCCTTTTGAGCACCATTTTTGTACCATTTTTCTACCCTCTTGGCTGGTGGTTTTGAGCTCCGACCAAAACAGAAAATATCATTTTTTTGGACCATTCTTCATGTTTGTTTAAGGCCTCATCACTGTTTGGCACTTCCATCTCACACTTGTTTCAATACCTCTTTGAATGCCATTATTTTGCATGCTATTGTTAGCTCATTTGTAATCTGCTTTTGAGCATGTAATAAACTGTAAGTAGGCTCATCTTGAGCCCTTCTTCAACATTGAAGAAGGGCTCAATCATGTTTTCCCTCTCTATCATGCACTTGCTTTGAAATCTCTCATATTTACCGTAATCTTGCATGCTTTGTTAGCCTACCGTGCTTCTGTTTTTGGGTCTTCGACAGGCCTGAAAAGTGTCTTATTTTGACCCCCTCTACATGTCTCATGAAGTGTCTTTGCTTGTTTGGTGGATGTTTTGTATACCTCATTTTGCCCTTGTTTTGCATGACATTTTGAGCCTATTTGTATACTGATTTTGGCTCGGCCCTCTGCTGTAAATAGCCATGTTTTGGGCCCCTATACAACATTGTAGAAGGGCCCTCACTTGTTTGGAGCCTCCATGTATCGGTTATCTCTTTGCCCTCCTTGTGGCCCTTTCCTTGCGTAGGATTTTTCCCATACTTGTATGTGTTTTTGTGGCCATGTAATAAACTGAAAAATGCTTGTTTTGGGACTGTCTAGCTGCTGTCTTCATACTTCATGTTCATATCTTGCATGTTTGGCATAGCTATAGGCCATTTCGGGTGCCAAAGTTCATGTTTCGGGACTATTCCGTGCATCGGGTGTACTTTGGTCATGATTCGGGACTGTTTTTCCCCACATTTTAGGGCTGAAATTCCATTAGCATGTTTGCATATCATTTGCCATGCCATTTCATGCCTTTATGCCATTGCCTCGGCTTGCGTGCCCGTGTGCACGCATTTCGAGGCACTTCATTTTCATCCATCGGCCTCTTATATGAGTGTGGTTTGAGGCTCACTTATGTTAGTGTAAGTCCATGTTGCATTGTATATGCCATTTTAGCCCTACTGCGCTTCTTTGTTTGACCATGCTTTGTATTGTAAAAATGTTTGTCTCGAATTCATCTTGTACATATTCACACTTAGTGTGCAAATAATGCATGTATCGCATAGTTGTAGGCCATTTCATATGCCTAATTTTGAGTTTGGGATCGTCTCATGTATCGGGTGCCATATTGCCATGATTGAGTCATTAAGCATCATATTTGATGGTTGAAATTCATATGTTTGTATGCCATGATCCATGCCTTGCCATACCTTGTTAGAGTGGCATTCGTGCCTTAGGTCCGGTCCTCGGTTTGCGTGCATACGTGCACGCATTTCGAGCGTCCCATTTTCATCTTGTGGCCTCCTATGTGAGTGTGGCTGAGGCTATCTCATATTGGTGTAAGCCCATCTTGCATTGTGTATGCCATGTTTCAATCGTTGTGCATGTTATGTTGTTAGCATTGTGCGTCCGTCTAGTTGCATTGCATGTTTGCATGTTAGCTTGCATGCTTAGGTTGCATGTGCATTGTCATGCCTTGCCTCTTGAATTGAGTATGATAGAGGTTGGGTTTCACTTGTGTGTTTGATGTGCATTTCATTTGATATCAAAGTTGCTAACTTGGCTTTTGGGCCATCATGCATTGAAATCGTGATTGATGGCGGGGTCAAGTAGTGCTCCTTGAGTTTATTACATGATAGGGGCATTAGCCATGCATATATATGCTCAAAACCCATGCCATACTACTTCTGTCTCATTCTTTGTCCAAAGCTGTCTCTGCGAGAATTTTGTGCCGGCGATAAATAGTGCCGACCGGCACTTCATTTTTGGCCGATGGACTCGAGCGGCCGGTGATCTTTCTAGGCGACGATGCGAACTTCCTCCGGCCGGTGGTGTCTGACATTCAAGGAAGGTTTTTAAAACTTTGGTAATTTTGGAGAGCAGGCGATAAAGCGAGGCGGCGATTGCGGTGTAGGTTTTCCGGGCAAGTCGGATCCGAGCATGCGTGCATCCCTCTTCCGAGGCCTTTCTTTGCTTCGATAGTTTAATTAATTTGTTAATTAATTAAGGGTGTAATAATTAATTAGCTAGGATAGTTGATTTATTATTTGGGAATATATTTATTTGGTCCCTCCGAGTGAGGGCATAATTGTAATAAGGGTGTGTGAGTGTGTGTATGTCTTCCAACCCCACGTCTTTCTTCCCTTTTATTTACCGCTTATGATGGTAGATTAGGGCACGTTTAATTTTAGCATACCTTATGCTATGCATGCGTGCATTCATGCATTTGTTTACATGCATCGACTCGGTACATCATACAAGCGCATCGTACTTTCAATTCCAAATTGAATCGTGTTATTTGTAGCATTCCATATTCCATGTTTAGGATAGCCGAGCTTTGCCTAGATTACATCTTTGCATATGTTGCATTAGACATTTCGGTATGCTTAGGTCCATGCATGGATTTCTAATAAGCTTGTTTTTGGCTTGGAGTACTAGGTGAGCTTTTATGCTTTAGCATATCGCATGTGTGTGAATGTTGCCATGATAGCATGCTTACCATGAGGATAAGTGCTTATGTGATATAAGCGCATGAATGCACTGTGGATGGAGGTTGAATTACCTAAATTGGGACAACACATTAAAGCGTGAGTTTTAAAGCCCACTAGATAGTGGCAAAACCGTCTTTTCTAAAAGCCCGGCTTGAGAGTGGCAAAACACGCATTTTAGCCTACTTATGAGTAGCAAATCATTTTCAAAACAAACACGTAATGTTTTGTTCCAACTTAGCGATTTGGTCTATACTTGTTTGTCACGCATAACATAGTAAATCTAGGCTAATAAGGAATAAGAACACGTAATGTTTTCAAAATCGGATATCACGGTTAGTAGAGGCGGTCTTGGACCGGCGAGAGGTGCTCATAGTGACCTTCCCGATCGTACCCAAGCTCGAGCCAAGTCAACTTTGGTTATAGCGGACCGTGGCCTTGACATCGAGTCGGGGTTTCCTAAATTTCCCATTTTAAAAAATATTTAGGTGGCGACTCATGTCTGGCAAAGCGATCCATGTTTGGCACTTCTTTTCAAAAATCAGTTTTTCTCAAAAGCGATTTGCGAGTTAGACTCTTTGGTTGATTTAAGGCGTGACACAAATCGAGTCGGAATGTAGAGTGAAGCCCGCAGGCGCGTCTGATTCTGGCGACTCTTGAGGGATTTTAGAGAGCTTGACTTCGAACTTCGTGATATCCTATTTTGACTACACTTATGTGTTTCTTTGCATTGCATGTGCATTAGTGCGCCTAGGACACCGTGTTGGCCATCTGCTATTCTGGCGGTTTCTTTGGGCTTGTCTTGTCAAGGCATGACCATAAGGTGACGGTTGCGGGCTCTGCCCGATATGGGAACACAAACCCGGTTTTGGGGCACCCTTTGACCATTCGACCTAGTGCATATTCGGATCCATAGTGACCATTCCAAACTAGGACGGGTTGCTTACCGATCATAGGTTGTTTGAAACATTGCGTGCGTGGTGAAACCCTAGCTCGACAAAATAGGACGAAACCTTACCCCAACATAGGGGTGTATTGGCTCTCATTTACTTGCTATGTGCTTTTAGAGTGTATCTCTGAGGAATGCATATACCGGTTCTTGCGATGCAGGTATCCGACTGCGGGCACCGATATTAGTATTTTGAGAATCGATTATATCTGCGGTGTCGATTGATTTGGGGCGATGATTTGAAACGGTGATCGATAATAGAACCTGATCGTTGACTCTGTTCATATCTGTTTTGGTGAAATCAGGCTGAGATGCTGCATGATTCCTCTTTTGCTAGGTAGTCCTGGAACCATAGCTCCAGAAGGGTCTTATATCCCTCGGGTACTCTGGACCTGTGTTGTTATGTGATCAGGGGATGAACCACTTGCTGTCGGTGCTCAGTTTATTTCAGATGTGATGGATGGCACGCACTATTTTGAGCATTTGTGAATGTTGTTTATCCTACCTTCTGACTTGGGTATTGAGTCTGTCTCGTTGTATCGAGTCAACCCTGTTGAGTCTGTCTCGTTGTATCGAGTCAGTTCTGTTTTGTTAAGGTCGGGTGATTCCGGGGGTGTTGCCTCGGGCATCACCATTTTGTTTCATGTTTGTCCTTTTGCTTTCTTTTGAGTGCATTTACGCGAGGAGCAGTTGTAAGCAGATTCTGAATGGAGCAGCATGATTTTCACACTCTTGTGTTTGCTTGCCGTGTGCAGTTGTGCGAAGTTTTGAATGAGATAATGATGTTGACTAGAAGCTGTGACTTTTACGTGCCTTGAATCATTGCATTGACCTAAGTTTTTCAAAACTTTTTCAAACAACTGGTGAAAACAAAGAGGAAGGAATTCCTCGGGATTTGCAAAAGTTTGATCAAGCGAGAGAAAGAGGCGTGCTAAGCCCTTAATGAATGAAATCATGCTTGTTAGTGTAGTCTTGAGAAGGACCCTAGCTTTGATCCAGTTGATCCTACTTGTCTTGGTGACGATTTGTCACTTTCTTAAAAACTTTCAAAAAATGTTTTGCGCGGTCCTGCAAAGACATGTGTGGAATCGCTCTTGAGATTGTGCAGCTTAGGATCGCTCTCAGCCTCGAGACTCGACCCCCCTTGGCTTTCAAAACCTTGAACTGGCATTCAGAATGTTCAGCGGTCGACCACGATGTAAGGCACGTGTGGCGGTTGAAGCGACCCTCGAACAAGAGGCACCAAAGTCAGATCAAGAAGGTCAGACCTCATCAGAAGAAGCTTGCAAGGCTAGAGCAGAAGCACCCCTCGAACTAGGGGCAAAAAATATCCGATGTGCCCGAAGAGCCAAAGAGGATCATACGCAAATCAATACATGACCACTCTCAGGATCTGAGAGGGCTTCAATCTCAAAAACCATTTGGCATGGTCTTGTTACACTTTTACCCTTTGAGAGGCTCCCTGGGCCGGAGACCCGGAAGGGCGACCCAGGCAAGAGTTAGAGCAAGCAAAATATACATACAAAAGGAAAAGAAAAAAAATACAGAAAAAAAATAAAAAGAAAAAGAAGCTCGCAAGGTCGAAAACCTGCATCGGACGCCTTGGCAAAAGTTAGAGCCTAAAAAGAAAAAAAAAAAGAAAAAATGAAAAAGAATTGAAAAGGAAAGAAAAAAGAAGCTCATAAGGTCGAAAACACGCATCGAGCCTTGGCAAAAGTTAGAGCATAAAAGGAGGTTAAATACAGGTGTACCTTAACCCGAACTCGTGAGGCTTGATTCCCATGTTTGGGATCGTGGCAACTTCATTACGAAGTCGGTAGTAAACACTTCAAATTCATTGTGTCCATGCAATGTTTTGACCATCTTTGCCTTCTCTGTATCAGGGTTTGGTTGTGTTCATCACTTTGAGAATCTCACGATCTTGTTGTAGTGTCATTCAAACAAGGGCAACTTTCCGTTGCCATTCAATGCCTTGTGGTGCCATTCAAACAAGGCAACTTTACATTTGCCATGCGGTATCCTTCGGACAAGGGGCAATTTTCCATTGTTATGGATTCGAGGTTGCGCATCTCAAGGGTAGGTTCGTACTTGTTGAAGCGATGGCCCAATTTGCCAGATTTTTGAGAATTTTCTTGAGGTTGACTATTCTCTCAAAACCACTCCATTTTTCCAAAAGCTGGACCATTTCTTGGACCCAAAAAGGAAAATTTTTGCTCATAGCGACTTGCATGATTTCAAATCAAAATCGAACAAGCATGTTAATCTAACTCTCATGTTGGTCAAAAGCTTTTAGTAGAAAGTAAAAACAAAAATGGTCAAAATGATGAACTAGGGGCACAGTTGAGTCGGGCTTCTGTCTTTTCCCCATCATCAACATACTTGCGAAAAGGCACTCTACGCGAGAAGAGGGCTGGCGAAGTCAACAAAGAGTGAAAGCTCTCAACATCCTCCAAGCAGCGAGGTATCAAGCCAAGTCTGAAGCACAAAGCTGGAATGGATCAAGATGTTCCACTTCCTCATCTGGCCAGATCTAACCACGCGTCCAAACTCCCGTGAGGACATCATCAACCGATGTTAGGCTCGTGTGCGGAAGAAAAAGAATCTAGCGAGAATGCTAGGGGCACGAGCCCACAACTTGCGGTTTATCCATCAACCATCCGGGGAGGGATTGAAAAATGAGAGATTGAAGAATAGAGATGTGCGATGAGAGAAAAAATGAGAAAAGGGCTTTTTGAAAACAAGAGATTGAATGCGAGTGATGTGAGAATCACAAATGAGAAAGGGTGGGAAATAATACGGTGAAACAGGCTCCTGTCGCATTTGAGTCTTCGTTGTGTTTTGATTGTCTCGATTCTTGTTTTGAGTCATTTCAAGTGTCACTAGATGTGTTTAGGTTGTTTACCTTTATTTTCCGTTGTTGGGTCGTCTTTCTTTGTGTGTTCAGTTGTAGGCTCAATACCCGGTCGAGAACTCATTTTCTCAATTTCAAAAACGATTTGTTGTGTGCTCAGAGTGCTGTGCCATTCTCCACATTTGTGCAAAAAAAAAAAAGGGAATTTGTTCTTTCGAAAACTGCAGGGTCCATCCCCGATAAGTGTGAACAGTAGAACCAGGACCTATCTGAAGCTATAATGGTTCCGGACTGCAAAGCAAAAGCGAAAGAGGAAAATGTCGGGCATTTGAGTTTGTTCCAACTTCGGTAAGCTCCGAGATCGCATTCCGTATGTACCTCTTTAGACCTTGTCAGTGTTCCGAAAAATGAGCTTGCCTCCTTTCCAAGTGTAAGCCTGCTTCAATTCAGAATGGCAATTAAAGCAGCAGCAAATGTTATCTCTTGCCAACATAAACAGGGTGTCCCCTTTTCAGGCAGAATGTGTTACAAACCCCTCCGAGAGATAAATCGAAGGTTGTGTTTGAAGTGGTCTCATTAAGGCTTGTATTCCCTTATTCGGCATTTTGTTTCAAATATGCGTTGTCATGCACGTTCCACTTGCATTGTTATGCACCGTTACACCTGCATCGTTATGCACATTATAGTTCCTTTTATACACATTGCGTGCATCGTGCATCGCTTTACTTACATGTGTTCAAGTTCCTTTTCATACACATTGCGTGCATCGTGCATCGCTTTACTTACATGTGTTCAAGTTCCTTTTCATACACATTGCGTGCATCGTGCATCGCTTTACTTACATGTGTTCAAGTTCCTTTTCATACACATTGCATGCATCGTGCATTGCTTTACTTACATGTGTTCAAGTTCCTTTTCATACACATTGCGTGCATCGTGCATCGCTTTACTTACATGTGTTCAATTTCGGTCTCATTACACATTACTGCTTGTTGCATGCTTTACTTACATATGTATTTTGATTTCATTACACATTGCTTGCATGCGTGCATCGTTTTACTCACATGTTCAATTTTCCTATCACACACATTGTACGTTGTCGCGTGTTCTTTACTTACATGTGTTTGTACTTTCATAGCATTGTTATGATTACTCTAAATATGCATTGTTATGCACACCTCGCTTGCATTATGATGCACATTTCAATCGCATTGTTATACACACTCTCTTTTTGAAACAGGGACCGTCCTAGGTTTCTTCACATTCCTCGTGAAATCTTAGGGATCGTCCTATGTTTCTTCTATCTTCTCTCCTTAATCCTTGGGATCGTCCTAAACCACAGGATCGTCCACGACCATTGGGATCGTCCTGGACACGGGATACGTCCTATGTCTCTCCTTCCTTTCTAAACACCGGGATGTGTCCTACATTTTTCCTTCATTTTCAAAACACCGGTGCGTCCCTCGTTTCTCTCTCCTTTCTAAACACGGGATCGTCCTATGTTTCTTATACCTTTAAAACACCGGATCGTCCTATGTTTCACATTCCTTGCAGAACAGGATCGTCCTATGTTGCACATTCCTTGCGAGAACAAGGGATCGTCCTTATGTTTCTCTTTCTTTTCTTAACCTCGGGATCGTCCTAACCTTTGGGATCGTCCTAATCTGTGGGATCGTCCTAATCTTTGGGATCGTCCTAATCTCGGGATCGTCCTAACCTCGGGATCGTCCTAACCTTTGGGATCGTCCTAATCGTGGGATCGTCCTAATCTTTGGGATCGTCCTAATCTGCAGGATATGTCCTTAACCTTTGGGATCGTCCTAACCTTTGGGATCGTCCTAAACCTTGGGATCGTCCTAAAACCTTTGGGATCGTCCTAAACAGGATCGTCCTTGTGTCTCCATCTTTGGTTAGAGCATCGAATACGTTCAATGTTTATACATTTCGAAACACGGGATCGTCCTATATCTCTTTGTATGATCATAAGTTAAACTTCTTGCATTGTCGGTTGCATTTTGCCCCGCCTTGAGCATATCTTCATCTGTAGCTTGTATCGCTTTGTCTAAGTCTTGACCTTGTCAAAAATGGGGCGTCTCGGGCTTTGACACTCACCCCGTCATTGTTATGACTTAGAGTTACTGTCAAGAGAAGGCTATGAGACACCCTATTTTTGACCGACCTTAAGACTCGAGCGTCACCGATTGGCGCTTGGTGATGTTGCATATTGTGCTCGTTCGAGGTTGCGAGTCCGATTCTGAGCCTTGCCTGGACTTAGGACTCTTTTGTGTTTTGCCTCGGTTTGCGAACGGGCTCGGTTTTCTCTGTTTTCTCTTTGAGAAGGGAGGAGAGGTCTCGTGATCATCTCTCGATGGCCGTAGGCTACATTTAAATGGCCATAGGCCATTTGCCCATTTTGGAGCAGGTTCCGGTTTTGAGCCGTTAGGCCGTGTGCCTCGGTTCGGGACCGCCTAACCACCTCCGTTTGCCCGATTTTTGGCATGCATCCTATTTACTCCTTTTTAGGGACAACGTGGTCCGAGAGACCAACCGTGGTCGGACACCACTTGGTGCTTAACGGCCCACTTCGGCCCCGAATTACGTGTTCGGCTCCGAGCCTTCATTACACATTTTTGAGCTTCGACCGAACTTTAGCTAGTCATATTTTGAGGTCCGTTTCATGTTTGATTAAGGACCTTTTCTTTGACATCTCCATTTGTCACTTGCCTTTTTTACCTCTTTTTGGGCCTTTTTGCACGGTATTTTAGGCGTACTTGTGGGCTGCGTTTGACTTGGTCGTAAACTAAAAAGTATCTTATTTTGAGCCCCTCTTCAACTTTCTTGAAGGGCTCTCGGCCATTTGGGACCCGTAGCTACCACTTTCCTTTGGCCTTTTGGGGGGAAATTTGAATTTCATTTCCCCCCCTTTTTTCCCCCTCTTTTCTAAACGTTTTTGGCTATAAATACAGCACTCCAGACCTGTTTTAAGGGTTAGAAAAAAACCTTTGAGAGCTCCTATATTGTATATCTCTCTCTCTATAATTCCAAGCTCCAAAACTCTCAAAAATCTTCCAAGTTTGGCACCATTTCTTCATCACCACCAAGCACCACCACCACTACTCCATTTCCAGCGGCAAGGAGGGCCTTCCAGCAGCTAAGAGGCGCCATTTTCAGTCCTAGAAGCAGCCAAGGTTTTGGTCTACAAGGGTAAGCACTCATTTCCCCTTTTGAGCACCATTTTTGTACCATTTTTCTACCCTCTTGGCTGGTGGTTTTGAGCTCCGACCAAAACAGAAAATATCATTTTTTTGGACCATTCTTCATGTTTGTTTAAGGCCTCATCACTGTTTGGCACTTCCATCTCACACTTGTTTCAATACCTCTTTGAATGCCATTATTTTGCATGCTATTGTTAGCTCATTTGTAATCTGCTTTTGAGCATGTAATAAACTGTAAGTAGGCTCATCTTGGGCCCTTACTCAACATTGATGGAGGGCTCAATCATATTTTCCTCTCTATCATGCACTTGCTTTGAAATCTCTCATATTTACCGTAATCTTGCATGCTTTGTTAGCCTACCGTGCTTCTGTTTTTGGGTCTTCGACAGGCCTGAAAAGTGTCTTATTTTGACCCCCTCTACATGTCTCATGAAGTGTCTTTGCTTGTTTGGTGGATGTTTTGTATACCTCATTTTGCCCTTGTTTTGCATGACATTTTGAGCCTATTTGTATACTGATTTTGGCTCGGCCCTCTGCTGTAAATAGCCATGTTTTGGGCCCCTCTACAACATTGTAGAAGAGCCCTCACTTGTTTGGAGCCTCCATGTATCGGTTATCTCTTTGCCCTCCTTGTGGCCCTTTCCTTGCGTAGGATTTTTCCCATACTTGTATGTGTTTTTGTGGCCATGTAATAAACTGAAAAATGCTTGTTTTGGGACTGTCTAGCTGCTGTCTTCATACTTCATGTTCATATCTTGCATGTTTGGCATAGCTATAGGCCATTTCGGGTGCCAAAGTTCATGTTTCGGGACTATTCCGTGCATCGGGTGTACTTTGGTCATGATTCGGGACTGTATTTCCCCACATTTTAGTGCTGAAATTCCATTAGCATGTTTGCATATCATTTGCCATGCCATTTCATGCCTTTATGCCATTGCCTCGGCTTGCGTGCGTGTGCCGCATTTGAGGCACTTCATTTTCATCCATTGGCCTCTTATGTGAGTGTGGTGAGGCTCACTTATGTTAGTGTAAGTCCATGTTGCATTGTATATGCCATTTTAGCCCTACTGCGCTTCTTTGTTTGACCATGCTTTGTATTGTAAAAATGTTTGTCTCGAAACATCTTATACATATTCACACTTCGTGCAAATAATGCATGTATCGCATAGTTGTAGGCCATTTCATATGCCTAATTTTGAGTTTGGGATCGTCTCATGTATCGGGTGCCATATTGCCATGATTGAGTCATTAAGCATCATATTTGATGGTTGAAATTCATATGTTTGTATGCCATGATCCATGCCTTGCCATACCTTGTTAGAGTGGCATTCGTGCCTTAGGTCCGGTCCTCGGTTTTGCGTGCATACGTGCACGCATTTGGCGTCCCATTTTCATCTTGTGGCCTCCTATGTGAGTGTGGCTGAGGCTATCTCATATTGGTGTAAGCCCATCTTGCATTGTGTATGCCATGTTTCAATGCGTTGTGCATGTTATGTTGTTAGCATTGTGCGTGCCGTCTAGTTGCATTGCATGTTTGCATGTTAGCTTGCATGCTTAGGTTGCATGTGCATTGTCATGCCTTGCCTCTTGAATTGAGTATGATAGAGGTTGGGTTTCACTTGTGTGTTTGATGTGCATTTCATTTGATATCAAAGTTGCTAACTTGGCTTTTGGGCCATCATGCATTGAAATCGTGATTGATGGCCGGGGTCAAGGGTGCTCCTTGAGTTTATTACATGATAGGGGCATTAGCCATGCATATATATGCTCAAAAACCCATGCCATACACTCTCTTTATTCTTTGTCAAAGCTCTCCTGAGAATTTTGTGCCGGCCGGCGATAAATAGTGCCGACCAAGCACTTCATTTTGGCCGATGGACTCCAGAGCGGTGATCTTTCTAGACACCGATCACGAACTTCCTCGGCCGGTGGTGTCTGGCTGACATTCAAGGAAGGTTTTTACGAAACTTTGGTAATTTTGGAGGCAGGCGGTAAAAGCAGCGGCGGTGCGGTGTAGGTTTTCCGGGCAAGTCGGATCGAGCATCGTGCATCCCTCTTCCGAGGCCTTTCTTGCTTTCGATGGTTTAATTAATTTGTTAATTAATTAAGTGTCTGTAATAATTAATTAGCTAGGATAGTTGATTTATTATTTGGAACTGTATATTTATTCGGACCCCCTGCGCGAGGGCATAATTGTAATATGGGTGTGTGAGTGTGTGTATGTCTTCCAACCCCGTCTTTCTTCCCTTTTATTTACACCTTATGATGGTAGATTAGGGCACGTTTAATTTTAGCATACCTTATACTATGCATGCGTGCATTCATGCATTTGTTTACATGCATGCTCGGTACATCATACAAAGCGCATCGTACTTTCAATTCCAAATTGAATCGTGTTATTTGTAGCATTCCATATTCCATGTTTAGGATAGCGAGCACTGCCTAGATTACATCTTTGCATATGTTGCATTAGACATTTCGGTATGCTTAGGTCCATGCATGGATTTCTAATAAGCTTGTTTTTGGCTTGAGTACTAGGTGAGCTTTTATGCTTTAGCATATCGCATGTGTGTGAATGTTGCCATGATAGCATGCTTACCATGAGGATAAGTGCTTATGTGATATAAGCATGAATGCTGTGGATGGAGGTTGAATTACCTAAATTGGGACAACACATTAAAAGCTGTGAGTTTTAAAGCCCACTAGATAGTGGCAAAACCGTCTTTTCTAAAAGCCGGCTTGAGAGTGGCAAAACACGCATTTTAGCCTACTTATGAGCGACAAATCATTTTTCAAAACAAACACGTAATGTTTTGTTCCAACAAGCGATTTGGTCTATACTTGTTTGTCATGCGCATAACATAGTAAATCTAGGCTAATAAGGAATAAGAACACGTAATGTTTTCAAAATCGGATATCACGGTTAGTAGAGGCGGTCTTGGACGGCGAGAGAATGCTCATAAATGACCTTCGATCGTACCCAAGCTCGAGCCAAGTCAACTTTGGTTATAGCGGACCGCGTGGCCTTGACATCGAGTCGGGGTTTCCTAAATTTCCCATTTTAAAAAATATTTAGGTGGCGACTCATGTCTGCAAATGCGGTCCATGTTTGGCACTTCTTTTCAAAAATCAGTTTTTCTCAAAACGATTTGCCAGAGTTGGACTCTTTGGTTCAGATTTAGAACCGTGACACAAATCGAGTCCGAACTGTAGAGTGAAGCCCACGGGCGCGTCTACAAAAGTATAATTTTATTCTGAAACAGAGTGAAATTTACTATGATTCAAAGTAAGATTTTATATCGTTAAACAAATCAACATATTTTTAACTAGAGTAAAATTTTACTGTTACAAAAAATAAAATACATACTAAATGAACGAATCAGAGAAAAATTTTACTCTTTGATCTATTACCAAATTAAAAAAAAAAAAAAAAAAGGCCAATTGAAAACAACAATCAATCTCTCTTTCTCCCTTTGAACATGACTTTACTCAACTCCAAGCTCTTCTTTGATTCATTGTTCTTGCTTTTACTGCTACAAATTCAAAAATCAGGCACAAATTAATTATCATTACACAAGTTGAATCTAAATGAGCTTGAATTCCGACCAGATCTCTGCCGTGCTCAACTAGATTTGCACCAATCCTCGAAACAAAGCTTGTTTCTAAGAATATTGAGATTGATCGGAATGCGAGAAAGATCGAGACCCTAACAAGAACAATGAGGTTGTAGAGATTAGTGAGATGAGATTGTTGAAATCGATCGACCTAGGCATTCTCGAAGCTGTGGTGGTGGTGGTGGTGGTGAAATCAAGAGAGAGATCAGCGACAGAGAGCAAATTTGAGCCACGATGAACATTTATTAACAACCATTTTTGAGAGAGAGAAGTGGAGGTAGTGATAGATCGGTTGTGAGAGAGGAAAGGGAGATGAGCAACGGTGAGAGTGGGACAATGGCAGGCTAGCGGCGGAGGTGGTGGTGGTGGATCAACTGTGAGAGGACGGGAGGCGAACAGTGGCGAGAGAGGAAGGAGGGGAGGTGAGTGACAAAGGCAATGGTAGAGCGGGCCATGATAGATGGATGAAAAGATTTAGTTGAAGGTATAATAGTTTGAAAAAATATTTAAATAATAAATTTTATCCTTTATACAAGATTTTATAATTATGAGGGGATTTTGAAAGTATAATTTTTTCTTTAATCCTTTTAACAATAAAAGAACAGTAAAAGTGATTTATAATCATATTTCTCCTCTTAAAATAAGAAACACTTCAAATTATCTAAAACAGAACGCGAAAATAGACCCATTGAACACAACAGTTTACTCAAGTTCGGCGAACGACTGGTGAGAAACCGGTCTATTTATTAATGTTCAAAAAGTCTTGAGATTCTATAATTTCATAAATTGTTTTGCGTACCAGGTCTTAGACAAGACTTTTTTTTAACAAAGACTTTTTGGTATTTGCTTAGCTAAGATGAGTATGATTGTTAATCAATGATGTGGACAGGTAAGCCAGAAGCAGCCCATGTTCCAAGCTAATTTCTAGGCTCCCTCTATCAACCATTGACCTCATTATTTATTTCACATTTGAGTAATTTAATTCAAAACACTATATTATAATATTTTACATAAATTATAAATATATTTTTTAAAATTTATTTAAAATATAAATTATATTTAATAATTTTAAAAATTATAAATATTTTATTATCATAATTTTTTATTTAAAAAAATTAATAAAAAATAAAATTAATAACTGTTCTCCTATATAATAATAAAATTATTTAAATTGTTAATTGAAATATATTTAGAATATCATTAAAAACTGTTAATTGGATTGATAATTTTTTTTTTAATAAAATAAATCATTTGTTATGCGATAAAAACTTGATAGAAATGTGATGTAATTTTCAGAATCACAAGAGGCATCTGTATTTTAAACTAACTTTAAAGATTATAATTTACCATATCATTTTTATGAAGGGACATGCATTTGGAATTGCACCAATAATTTAATAAAATACATAATGCAATGTTTGGCTAAGAAAATTAAAGTTTAAACTAATAGTTCATTCAAACATGGTATCCTTATATGGGAGATTGTTGAGTCCCAAAGAAATAAAGGGTTATCAGTAAGTCTTAATAATTGGATTTAATTCCTATTAAGTTCTATTGAAAATAAGTCATAGTAAAATTATAAAAATAATTTTTTGTGATGTTTTTTTACATATTTTACTAAAAATTGATAATTAGTGACTTTTTTTGTCACGATTTTTATAAATCGTCGCTAAAACTTACAATTAATGATATTTTTCTATGACGAATTTTTTAAACTGTAGCTAAAAGTTAAAATTTAGTATATTTTTCTTTTTTTTTTTTTGTTGTGGCGATTGCTAAAACTTATAATTAGTAGCGTTTTTGTGACAAAAATTTTATACTGTCATTGAAAATTAATAAATAGTGATGTTATTTTAATAGTGTTTGATGAAAAATTTCATTAATTCTCACAGGACCTATTGGATAATAAGTCCACATATTAGGACCTACACATAAGTCCTGTGGGATGCCTTTGGGATTACCAATGGCGCCTAATAGTTTGGACTCCCAATCTCTTGATTTGGTCCCATAAGTGCATTGCACAACATAAATGAGAGTTTAAATTCAACAACTTATATAGAAAATTCATTTTATTGCAAAATCATTGCCATAAAATGGATTATATCACCAATTTGAGTCACCGTCTAATTTTTTGGAAAAATTAGAAAACCCATAACTCATGCTAAAGGCCACTGTCTGTCATAACTAAAGTGTCTTGCTTTGGGAACTTAGATATGAGAAGGTAATATCATGAATTGAGCACCCCACTTACCTGATCAAAAGATCAGCTTCTATTAAGTCATGATGCAATTTTTATAGTCAATATATGTTCATGTTCTGATTATTAACATTGCTAACATTACTATCTAGGGAAATCAAGTATAGATTGTGTCACCAATTTTGGTTACACTTTGATTTCATGCATTTTAAAAAGGCCTTTTGTCCAAACTTAGAAACATAAGAATCAATCACATTCCAACACAAACAACACAACCTCCATCCAATAGAATTCAAATAGATATATCAATTAAGCACATAGCCACATGGTGAGATACTAGGCATAGTAAGAAAATCATGTACAGGCGGGATGCTAAAGTCATAAATGCTTACCTAGTATTCCTTTATGGTAAGCCAAAAAAAAAAAAAATATGGTATATACACGTGCATGATCTTATGTACAACGAACTAATGAGAGACACTCATAATATGCAACTAAGGATTCAGTTACTACCACATGACATGTGCATCATTTCAAGATATGAGATAGCCCATAAAACCATCTTTGAATTGACAAAATCCACAAATGTAAATGAACTGAATCCATATGCATAAAAAATGGATGCACAACATGTGTATGATAAATAAAACATGATGCTGTATGACATACACGGAAAACATGTAAATAGACAAGTGTGAGAGAAATTATTACAGCACTTGAATGAATAATAATGAAAAGGAAAGAAAAGATGTAGAATTTGAGGAATTATCACAACAATTAATAGAATCAGCCAAATCACTATTGAATCTAACAAATCATATTAAATAAATAAAGGAACTTGATCAACAGCTCCAAAACCACCTAGGAGAGCACTTCTTAGAAACTGTCTGCTCTGTTCTTGGGAAGACCATCCGGTCAGCCACAAAAATGGTCCAGCCAACTACATATGTCACTGGCCGAACACTTCCTCTAGGTAAAATTCAAGTTGGTGTAGAAAGTTCAAAATACAAGCCAAGGACACCTTCAAGGAGTGCTCATCCCTCCTACCTTTTCCATTCACAGAAACCACTTAAGGAGGAAGATAAATGTGCCTCAACCTTCAACAATAGCATACGCACACACACACATATATAATAGGTATTTTGCAATAATTCAACAAATTAAAGGAATCAAAGCAAGTACAAATTCAAGCCTAAGAAATAGATATGAACATATATCATCCCTTTGTGAATAAGGACATGGTAATACCCAAATCCACACTATTAATTGGAGAGTAGATTAATGCACATCATTTCTTAGCGAAAGCTTTGCTTTTAAAGCATAGGATTCATAAAAAGCCATTGAAAACTCCTCTTCTATTCATGGAACAAGGATGTTTCCACCCTTTTCCATGTTTACAAATGATTGAGAAGAGAGATTTCAACCCCTCTTGACCTAAAACCTCTTGTTTTACTTCCAAAACAATCAATAAAATGAAAAGTTGCAATCTTCTTAGAATCAAACTTTAATGATCACCCAAGTAATCCCATGAAACAACCACTATTACTCATTAATATTGAGAATAGGTTGAAACACATGGATTATCTTGCTTAGATGATAATATATGCGAGGAGAAGATGTGTAGCAAAAAAGAAATCTATTCTACATATCAAATTTGTGAATGGATAGCTACTGTCTACTCCTAAGCACATCCACAAGGTTCCAAAAATGATAACGACAATGGACTTTAGTTATGAAAAGCAAGAAAGTATAGGCAAATTAGGGAAAGAAAAGAAAGAAAAGCTATCAACTCAATGGATGGGTGGCTAATCTACCCCTAACCACATCCATGAGGACTTATTACGCAACTACAACAATTATGGAACAAAAATAGAGTTAGGAATTAATAACAAGAAGGATAAAAATGGTAAAAAGTGCAAGAATCTCACCTCTTGAGGGGGGTAAGTCGTTTGGTTTTTCAAACCTTTCTTGGTCCCCTCAAGATCTTCTAGATGTGTTTTAGATTGTCCAAGAATCTAAGCAAGAAGCTTAGGATTGAGCTTCAATGGTGTTTGAGTCTTAGAAGTTTGAAGGAGGTAGGCATAAAGTGATCAAGAGAGAGAGTGAGGACTTTTAATCCTTTGTATAAGCCCTGGGAAAATTTTCCAATCCTTTGAAATGAGCTGTCGAGCTCTATTTATAAAGTTTCGGATGTAAATATTTGAGATATTTGTGGAAAGTATGCAAAACAAACTAAAATCTTGAAAATGCTCTGTACCTAGATAATTTAGTCAGCCGTACCCTTTGGTGTTGGCCTAACGTATTTCGAACAGGCCATGATATGTTGTGAAGCTAGTCGAAGAAGATATCTTTGGATCAACAATGTAAAGTTATCACAAATCGAAAGAAAAAACAAGTATTTCAAAGGATTTCACCTCTTCCATTCATTCCCATTATATCCCTTACTCAGTCTATTTAAAAGAATATGACATTTCGATTTTGAAAAGATAAGCCTCAAGACATTATAGAAATGTCTAGAACTGCACGACTAAACTTGTTTTGAAAAAGGTTTTCCACCGGCTGATAAAGTATTTTAGCCAAAACAAGTGCTTAGTTAGTTTCAAGGCTTGACTCTTGAGCTTCCTGCTGAGGGATTCATAGGACTAAAACATCTCGTCTTTTATCATTGGGTACCAAAGGAAAAGCTCTCAAGTCTTAAGGCTGGTAAAAAATAAGGTGTCTACTGTTACGACCCAAACCTACCCCTAGAGGTTTAGGACATGACATGGCCAGTAATCCCAGATTACCCGGCCTCAAAGACAAAATAGATAATTAATAATGGTAAACGGGGCACCATAGAAGCAATATTAAAACATAACTATATCCATCGAGCGGTGCATATATGAAAATTCAATAGTAATTAAAACTTCAACTTTCTTACATAGATATAAACACATAGATACGTTATAACATCTTAGACACTTATACAAAAGATCCATACATAACAAGTCTCCAAATAACAAAAAGAAAACTAAACAAAATGGTTGACATTGCTCGGCTCCTCTTGAGTCCTAGCACGCCCTATCATGGAGGCACTCTAAAGTAGTTTTACAAAAGGGTGGATTCGAGGTTGCTCTAAACTTGACACTTCATTTGCTCACCTACATATATATATAGGGGAAAATGGGTGAGCTAAAGCCCAATGAGTTATATTAGCATAAAGAGGTTAAATGAATGATGTCTATCATAATTCACAACATATCTCATGAGTTTCAAAACCAATCATAATTAAGTACTTGATATATCAAGGCTCACAAATCATATCTCATATGTGGTACATTCAATAGCGCAAAACAAAGGGCTCGAAGGCATATCAAAGGGACCACATAGGTCTAACAAAGGGACCGTATTGGTCAAGCAAAGGGACCACTTTAGTTAACATCAGAGATCTCTATGCACATAAAACAAAGGGCCATGGTATTGTTTCTCCCGGGCAAGGGCCTTATTAACGAAGGGCTGTGATATTGTTTCTCCCGAGCGAGGGCCTTATAGTAAAGGGCCATAGTAATGATATCCCCAAGCAGGGCTTCACTGAAGGATGTCACAATTAGTGTTCAAAAGAGATAATCATTCATTCTTACCAAAATAGCATTTCAAAATAACATTTTTGTAGTAAATCAAAATACATCATAACAACATATCTTTACAAAGATACTATTCATAGTGAATTTGTATTGTACAGTTGTTGGACCTCGAATAACCACCTACACAAACACATAACATAGATACACATTGAAGCATATGTTCTTAACAGATAACATATCGTAATTCAGTTCTTTTATGTGAGTTTCTAGCTTATTTCATGGCTAACGATATCTAAATGATGCTAAAGAATGCCTAAAAATGCATGAGGATGCAAATATGCACTTATAAGTTTCAGTCAAAATTTGCTAAAAATAGGGTCTTCGCTTGAGCGCACCATTGGTCACTTAAGTTGTATGGCCTAACTACAAAAGTACTGGATGCCTGAAATGTGCACTCGATGGTCGCTCAAGCCATGTATTGTACAAAGTTAAGTTCACTCGAGCGCACACTTAGTCCCCAAGCCTACTACAAATGTCTGCAAAAATACTGCGAGCATGCAATGTTTCGGGTGAGCGACGACTTCACTGCTCTAGCGAAGTGGACAAATTCTGAAAATTCCATAACTTAATTTGAAGTTCAAAACCGCATCCTATATGATCAAAGCTTGCATGTTTGTACCAAATTCATGAAGACTCTTAGAAAACATGTATATATACTAAATTTGAAACCATGAGCTTAAAAACACCATGAATTGTCAAATTTGAAACCAAATTCTTCATGCATGTATGGAATTGTGTTCAAATCCTTTTCAAAACCTTCAAACATGAAATTAAACTCTTGAAAACTTGAAATTCTTTAGGGTCTGTTTGGTAACGTTTACGTTTTCAGTTTATATTTACAAAAATTTTATAAACTGGTTTTTGTTTATTTTTAGAAAAACATAAACTACAAATGTGTTTGGTAATTGACAAAATATTTTAAAAAATTTAAAAATATAAAAAAGAGTGAGAAATGGCAAGTGGCAGCGGAAGACAATAGTGGAAAGTGGTGACGGTGGGTGGTGGTGGTGGTGGTGGGTGGGTGGGTGGGTGGTGATGGTGGGTGGTGGATAGTAGTGAGTGGGTAGTGGTGATGGCGGGTGGTGGTGGTGGGTGGTGGGTGACGGATGGCAGTAGTGGTGGGTGGGTGGCGGTGGCGGGTGGGTGGGTGTGGCGGGTGGCGGGTGTGTGCAGTGGATGGTGGTGGTAGTGGTGGTGGCGTGGTGGTGGTGACAGGTGGGTGGCGGATGACGGGTGAATGGTGGTGGTGGGTAGGTGGCGTGTGGTGATGGTGGGTGGGTGGGTGACAGTGACGGGTGGTGGGTGGTGGTAGTGGTGGGGGGGGGTGGGTGGTGGCACGTAAGTGGCGAATGGGGGGTGGTGGTGGTAGTGGGTGGTGGCGGATGGATGGGTGATGGTGGCGGGTGGTAGGTGGTAGCGAGTGGGTGGTGGTGGCAGGTGAGTGGCGGGTGGTGGGTGGTGGATGGTGGCTGGTGGTGGGTAGGTGGCGGGTGGTGATGGTGGTGGTGGTGGTGGTGGTGGATGAGTGGGTGTGATGGCGGGTGGTGGGTGGTGGCAGTGGGTGGTGATGGCGGGTGGAGTGGGTGGTGGGTGATGGTGGTGGTGGTGGTGGGTGGTGGTGGCGGATGGGTGGCAGGTGGCTGATGGTGGCGGGTAGTGGATAGTGGTGACAGGTGGGTGGTGAATGGTGGTGGCAGGCGGTGGATGGTAGTGGTGGGTGGTGGGTGGTGGGTGGTGGCGGATAGATGGCGAGTGGGTGGCGGGTGGTGGTGGCAGGTGGGTAGTGAGTGGTAGTGGCAGGTGGTGGCGGCGGAAGATAGTGGTGGAAAATGGTGGCGAGTGGTGGTTAGTGTTGGGTGGTAAAAAAAAAAAAATTGAAAACTGAAAACAGAAGCACATTTTTTGAGTTAACATTTTTTAGCCAAATTTATAAACTGAGACCATTGATTTATAAATAAAAAATTTACCAAAAAAGTTTTTATTTGAGTTTTTAAAATTTTTGTAAATATAAGCGAAAGCGTAAGTGTTACCCAACGACACCTTAATAAATGCAAAATCCAACCCCTAAATTAACAAGAATAGTAGAATTTAAGCTCAAAATGCTCAAATGTAATGAGATTATGCATGCATGCTCACAACTAGCTCACAATCACTAAATTCATGGTGATCCTAGCTTATTCTTTACAAATTCATGCAAATGGTCCTACAAGTTGGTGAATTCAATTACCTACATGGATTATCTTCATGAATTATGGTCAAAGACGATACCTAGAGCTTGTATTGAGATGTTCCTAGGTTAATTCCCTTCAATCCCTTCCAAATTCTCTACAAATCCTCTCATCTCTCTATACAAGTGTTGAGCTCTCAACTCCCTCTCTAATTTCAGCCACTTAGTTGAAGAATATGAACTCAATAAGCCTATATTCCATATTTATAGGTTTGATTAAGTTAGTCTAATTAAGTGAGATTAGGCTTAATTAAGTGGGTTTAAGTTTAACTAATCTTTATTAGTTTAATCTAATTATTTTTATCTGAATCAAATTTTAATTAAATTTTCCATATGTGACACACCCCAAATTCGGGCATGACTAGCCGTAGCCCACAAGGAGTTAGCCCAAGGCATATGTAAGGCTAAACATGAACCCAAAATCACACAGAATAAATGTGACGATAGCCCATAAATAAATAAATCAACACCTAATCCAGTGACATGCCACAAGTGCAAAACAAGCCATAACTAACTTCCAAAAATATATATATATATATATATATTTACTAAATGGAGCACAAATTGCCCACAAAATAAAATAATTCTAAATAAAACTGAATCACAATGTACGCACAAAACCCGATATAACAACCTAAAACAAAATAAATGAATGTCCTAGAGATTCATGCAACTGAGGCCCCGCTACGTCATGAGTCCACTCTAAGTCCTTCTAACACCTGGAAATGATAAACAACTAAATCAGCTGATAGCTCAGTGAGTAGCAACATGGATGGTAAATATAGTTTTGAAAACAGGGTTCAATTCCAAAATAAGATATATCGCAGAAACTAGATTGGCATATAGTTTTGATAAAGATAATCTGTTTCAAAAAAGAAGGTTCCACAATTCAACAATTAAAATATTTATGTCTCTCAAGAACATGATAAATGACATTTTCTACTTAAAATAGATTACAACATGATAACTAATAATTTTCTAGGAATCAAGAATAACAAGTAACATGCCACATAGTTCTCAAGGCAATAAGCCCAATGGATCTAATATCGAACCAGTCATCATTGGGGTGGCAACTCAAGCCTTTTCTCTAAGATGATCCGATTGAAGGTCACCTAGCCTAGCCCAGGTCTTTTCCTTACAATCGTTGAGCACTAGAGTCATCACGGCCCAACTTAGATCTGTTCCCTAGTGGCCAAAGTCACCACACACAGTGGAATAATTTCCCCGAACAAAAAAATACAGATGGTCCCGATAATCAATACAATTCAGTTTCGCAAAACATGGTGGTTTACCATTATAAACATGAGACCATAACAAATAGTTTATAATATGCCAAGTTTACACATGTTTCAGAAATAATTTAATTCAATTGATAATATAATAATTTATTAAAACAGTTTAGTCCTGAAACAATAATTTAATTTTCCAACAGTTCAGGGTATGGGAACATTTATAAAAATATATAGCATGCAACTACTCACCTGAACATGGTATAATATAATCCTTGAATAAAGTATAAAAGTCCAACTAGTGCCCTAAACAAAGTATTAAGACTACACGTCACTACTAATTCAAACATATTAAAAGGAATAATAAATTAAGTAACCCCAAACTAAAGTGCACTAACACAGCTCAACCCCACTCACCGTTACTCTTAAATAATACCTAAGTTCATCTCCTTCAAGGTCTCAAATTACTCATGACATGGGTTCAAATCAAAACTTAATTAAACATAACTTTAAGATAAAATAGAATTTTAAACAAGTTTGCCCAATCTATTCCCTAATTTTGAAAATTAAAAACTCACTCCATGCTGTTCAAAAATTCCAAAACCCTCCAGATGTCAACTATATATCCTAAATTTCAAATCCAATTGGTTTTGCTTGATTTGCTTATCAAAATAATTATTTATAATTAATTATGTCCAAACAGGTTATTTTCTGCAGCATTTTAAAGAAATTAATGGTCCTCTTAGTATACACGAGCAATCAACGCAAGGCCAAAAATGTAAAAAACTAGACTCGTAACCAGTTCTAATGATGCTAATTTGATAATTTTCGGATTTTTATCCAAAGAGGACGACATTTCGAATTCTTGTCTTAAACTAATTTTCTGGACAGATTTGAACGCACCAGTTAACATAGATTTTGACTCTCAAAAATTATAAGAAAATTCGAGAATGAAATTCAATATGTAATAAAGCAACATTAAAATTTTCAATTCAAAATTTATCTGTTTTATATGATTTCTTCATTTTAAAATTTTTCAATCTTGTGCAAAATTTTTTGACAGAGAATTACACCCATTCCTTACACATGAATTTAGCTCCTCAAATTTCTTGACAGTATATATATATAAAATACAAACACCTACAACCTCTCCATTAATGAATTAAATAGTAAACGAATACAGACAAAGAACAAATGAAGAAAAGAAGAAAACCTAGCAGAGCTATCGTTTGATGATCACACACAGCACAACACACCCAAATCCTTCCTTAGTTGTAACCTTTTGTTTCTCTTCTCTCTCTCATGCCTACTATTGGGAAATTGTTAGAAGAGCTAGGGTTTTTCTTTTCTTTTCTTTGTTATACATAACATAAAAGGTTCTAAATAATTATCCTTTGTTTTATTTTATTTTCTATCTCCATTAATTAAAATAAAATACAATTATTATTAGATCAAAATATACTTACTAATTTGTCCCCCCCCTTTTTTTTTTAATAATAAATCTTGCCTCTAAATTAAAGACTTTCACCAAAAAAAATATTTTAGGTTTAAAATTAATTAAAAGACTCTCCAATAATATTTAATTTTCACCTTAAGATTTACAAGTAAAATATTTGACGTTTGTAAAATAATTATTATTTAATTATTTATTTTATTTGTATATTCGGGTTGTCACATTCTCCCCCCTAAAAGAAAAGTTTCATCTTCGAAACTAACATGAGTAAATCATAAGAATAGATATGGGTACTTCTCGCGCATCGTCCTCACGTTCCCAAGTCACCTCTTCAACTTGATGATTACACCACAGTACCTTAACCAATTTAATGGCCTTTATATGCAACATTTTCTCTTTTGAATCCAAAATATGAACAGGCATCTCCTCATACGAAATATCCTCTCTAATCTGAAATGACTCATAGCCTAACATATGCGACGGACTGTGCATATATTTCTTCAGCATAGACACGTGAAACACATTATGCACTCCTGCCAACCTAGGGGGTAAACCAACACGATACGCAACCTCACTAACGTTCTCCAATACCTCAAATGGACCAATGTATCTAGGGCTCAACTTTCCTTTCTTCCCAAACCTGATGACTCTTTTCCATGGTGATACTTTCAAGAATACCATATCCCCTACATGAAACTCTAAATCTCTTCTATGATGATCAGCATAACTTTTTTTGTCTACTCTGAGCAGTTAATAATCTCTCTCTGATGGTGATAATTTTCTGTGTAGCATCTTCCACCAAATCATGTCCCAACATTTGTCTCTCACCAACCTCATACTAACACAAAGGAGACCTACACTTCCTCCCATACAAAGCCTTATAAGCTACTCCCAAACTAGAATGATAACTATTATTATGCACAAACTCCATGAGTGGCAAATAATCATCCCAATTACCTCTCCACTCCAAAGCACAAGCCCTCAACATATCCTTAGGGTTTGAATAGTCCTCTTCGATAGCCCATCTGTTTGAGGGTGATAAGCTAAACTAAAATTTAACTGAGTACCCATAGCTGACTGTAACGCACCCCAAAACTTAGACACAAAACAAGGGTCCCGATCTGACACTATTGACATAGATGCACCATATAATCTAACAATCTCCTTCACATACATAGCTGTACCGTCGAGCTAGAGAATAGTTCATCTGTACTGCAATAAAATGTGTTGAATTGGTTAATTTATCAACAATTACCCAAACTGCATTATGATTACTATTGGTACGAGGCAATCTGTACACAAAAAATCCATGGTAATATGATCCCACTTCCACTCTAGTTAGGTAAGGGTTGTAGTTTCCCTACAGGTTTCTGATGTTCTACTTTAACCTGTTGACACACCAAACACTGAGCCACAAATTCTGCAATATCTTTCTTTATACCATTCCACCAAAAATGTTCATAAAGATCCCGATACATCTTAGTGCTTCCAGGATGAAAGCTGTAACTAGAACTATGTGCCTCCGTCATAATCTCCTTTCTCAAATCACCACCAGCAGGAACATAAACTCAGCTACAAAATCTAAGCAGCCCATCATCACTAACCATAAAGTCTGCATGCTTACCCTCTGTCATCTCTCCTTTAATACGCTCACACTAGAAGTTAATCTCTTGAGCTAAACGAATTCGTTCGATCGGCTGAATTGTCAATTAACTACAATAAACCCTACCACCAAGCGTAACAACCTCAAGCCTTAAACGTCTCATGTCTTCCACCAAACAACTCTTAATAGACAAAATAGCTACATCTCCAATTGCGACCTTTCTACTTAAGGCATCTGTCACCACATTTGCCTTCCTTGGATGATACAAAACATTCACATCATAATCTTTTAGCAACTCAAACCATCTTCTTTGCCTCAAATTTAGCTCATTTTGCGTGAAAATATACTTCGAACTCTTATGATCAGTGTAAATCTCACATGACTCTTCATGCAAATAATGTCACTAGATCTTAAAAGTGAAAATTACTGCTGCTAACTCCAAGTCGTGCGTAGGATTATTTCTTTCATGTACTTTCAACTGTCGTGATGCATAAGTAATCACCTTCCCATACTGCATGAGCATACATCATAAACCCTGTTATAAAGCATCACTATAAATCACAAGACTACCACTATCTGTAGGTAAGACAAGGATTGGAGCTGATGTCAACCTCCATTTAAACTCTTGGAAGCTACGCTCACAATCATCATTCCACTCAAACTTTACCACTTTCTTGGTGAGATTGGTAAGTGGCAAAACAATGCGGGAGAATCCTTCCATAAACCGTCTGTAATATCCAGCAAGCCCTTGAAAGTTATGTACCTCTGTCACAGAAGTACGTCGTGGCCAATCAACAATTGTTGTCACTTTCGTATTATCCATAGATATCCCATCTTTACCCACCACATGACCCAAAAAGGATACACTGCTCAACCAAAATTCACATTTCTTAAATTTTGCAGACAATCTCTTCTGTCTAAGGGTCTGCAATACTACCTTCAAATGCTGTTTATGCTCCTCCTTACTTCTCGAATAAATTAGGATGTCATCAACAAAACTATCACAAATTTATCCAGCTAGGGTTTAAATACTCTGTTCATTAAATCCATGAACGCGGCTAGTGCATTTGTGAGACCAAAACGCATCACCAAGAACTCATAATGCCCATAACAAGTTCTAAAAGCTGTTTGAGGAACATCCTCATCCCTCACCTTCAACTGGTGATAGCTTGACCTCAAGTCAATCTTAGAGAATACTTGAGCTCCCCACAATTGGTTATATAATGCGTGGCAAAGGGTACCTACTCTTCACAGTAACTTTGTTCTGTTCCTTATAATCAATTCACAACCTCATAGACCCATCATTCTTCTTCACAGATACACACAAGTGCTTCCCAAGGTGAAATACTAGGCCTAATAAAACCTTTGTCCAACAACTCTTCTAACCGAGTTTGTAACTCCCTCAACTCCAATGGTGCCATTCTATAGGGTGCTTTAGAGATAGGTGTTGTATTGTGGACCAAGTCAACGGAAAATTCTACCTCACAGTTTGGAGGAAGACTAGGTAGATCCTCTGGAAAAAAATCAGCAAATTCCCTCACTATAGGCAACTTCTCTAACTTCTGCTCTAGCCGCTCAATACTCACCACACAAGCTAAGTAACCATGACACCCTTTTCTCAACATTCGGTTAGCCTAAAAGGAATAAATAAAACAGATAAAACCTTTTCCTATCTTCTTAAAAGAAAAACTCAAGTTGTCTCGGCATAACAAAAACTAACCTCTTTCTAAAACAATCAACAGAGGCATAATGCTTCGTCAACAAATCCATACCAAAATCATGTCAAAATCCTTCATCTATAAGGAAATCAAATCCACTAGAAAAATCTTGCCATCCAAGTTTACCTCACAAGATCTACAAACATCAAAGGAGTAGACACAGTAATACAAACATCAAGGGCTAACAAGGAATAGACAATCCATGTAGATATCTAGGTGCCAACTCTTAACCTTCAAAATGAACTCAAGAAAGATTCAACACAAGTTTAAACAAAACTAACTCAACCACACACTACTAAATAGGGACTCGGACCTCATCAAAATGATGAAATGCAAGATATGTAACTCGATAAACCTACGGCTTTGATACCACAATTGTCACACCCAAAATCCGGGCGTGACCGGTCGTGACCCATATAGACTTAGCCCAAGGCACACGTAAGCGTAAACATGAACCCAAAGTCACAAAGAATAAATGTGACAATAGCCCAGAAATAAATAAATCAAAACCCAATCCAGTGACATGCCACAAGTGCAAAACAAGCCATAACCAACTTCCAAAAATATATATATATATACGAAATGGGACACAAACTGCCCACAAAATAAAATAATTCCAAATAAAACTCAACCACAATGTATGCAGAAAACCCGACATAACAACCTAAAACAAAATAAATGAATGTCCTAGAGGTCAATGCAATTGACTCCCCGCGACCCCATGAGTCCACTCTAAGTCCTTCTAACACCTGGTAATGATAAACAACTAAGTCAGTTGATAGTTCAGTGAATAGCAACAAGGATAGTAAGTATAGTTTTGAAAACAGGGTTCAAGTCCAAAATAAGATATATATCACAGAAATTAGATTGGCATACAGTTTTGATAAAGATAATTTGTTTCAAAAAGATGGTTCTACAGTTTAACAGTTAAAATACTCATGTCTCTCAAGAACATGATATATAGCACTTTCCACTTAAAACAAATTACAACATGATCACCAATAATTTTTCAAGGTACCAAGAATAACAAGTAACAAGCCACATAGTTCCCAAGGCAATAAGCCCATTGGATCCAATATTGAACCAAGAGTCATCCTTGGGGTGGCAACCCGGGCCTTTTTTTCTAAGACGATCCGATTAAAGGTCACCTATCCTAGCCCAGGTATTTTCCTTACAATGATTGAGCACTAGAGTCATCATGGCCCAACCTAGATCGGTTCCCTAGTGATCAGAGTCACAATACACAGTGGAATAATTTTCCAAAACTAAAATATATAAATGGTCCCGATAATCAATACAATTCAGTTTCTCAAAACATAGTAGTTCACCATTATAAACATGATACCTCAACTAATAGTTTATAGTATGCCAAGTTTACAAATGTTTCAGAAATAATTTAATTCTATTGATAATATAATAATTTATCAAAATAGTTTAGTATTGAAACAACAATTTAATTTTCGAACAGTTCAGGGTAGGGGAACATTTATAAAAATATGTAGCATGTAACTACTCACCTGAACACGGTATAATATAATCCTCAAATAAAGTATGAAAGTCCAACTAGTACCTTGAATGAAGTATTAAAACTATACGTCACTAATAATTCAAACGTACTAAAAGGAATAATAAACTAAGTAACCCCAAACTAAAGCGCACTAACACAGCTCAACCCCACTCACTGTTACTCTTAAATAATACCTAAGTTCATGTTCTTCAAGGTCTCAAATTACTCATGACATGAGTTCAGATCGAAACTTAATTAAAAGCAACTTTAAGATAAAACAAAATTTTAAACAAGTTTGTCCAATCTATTCGCTAACTTTGAAATTTAAAAGCTCACTCCACGCTGTTCGAAAAATTCAAAAACCCTCTAGATATCAACTAATATATTCTAAGTTTTACAGTTAATTATGTCCAAACAGGTTATTTTCTGCAACACTCTAAAAAAATTAATAGTTCTCTTAGTATACATGAGCAATCAAAGCAAGGCAAAAAATATAAGAAACTAGACTCATAACCAGTTCTAATGATACTAATTTGATAATTTTTGGATTTTTACCCAATGAGGAGGACACTTCCAAAGTTACTGTCTTATATTAGTTTCCTGGACAGATTTGAATGCACCAGTTAACATAGATTTTGGCTCTCAAAAATTATAAGAAAATTCGAGAATGAAATTCAATATGTAATAAAGCTATAGTAAAACTTTCAATTCAAAATTCATCCGTATGATTTCTTCATTTTTAAAGTTTTCAATCTTGTGCATAATTTTTGGACAAAGAATTACACCCATTCCTTACATATGAATTTAGCTCCTCAAATTTCTTGACAGTATATATGTATAAAAAATACAAACACCTACAACCTCTCCATTAATGAATTAAATAGTAAAGGAATACGAACTAAGAACAAATAAAGAAGAGAAGAAAATCTAGGAGAGCTATCCTTTGATGATCATACACAACACAACACACCCAAATCCTTCCTTAGTTGCAACGTTTTGTTTCTCTTCTCTCTCTCACAGCTACTGCTGGGAAATTGTTCGAAGAGCTAAGGTTTTTCTTTTCTTTTTTTTGTTATACATAACATAAAAGATTCTAAATAATTATCCTTTATTTTATTTTATTTTCTATCTCCATTAATTAAAATAAAATACAATTATTATTAGATCAAAATATACTTACTAATTTGTCACTTCTCTTGTTTTTTTAATAATAAATCTTGCCTCTAAATTAAAGACTTTCACCAAAAAAAATATTTTAGGTTTAAAATTAATTAAAGACCCTCAATAATATTTAATTTGCACCTTAAGATTTACAAGTAATACATTTGGGGTTTGTAAAATAATTATTACTTAATTATTTATTTTATTTGTACATTTTGGTTCTCACAATATGATTATGTATATTTCAATTATATAATTGTATCCTATTGAATTAGTCAATTTCGGTTTCTGAATTCGTTTGGGCTTTCAATTTTGAATTCTAGAGTGCGCATTGAACACATAATCATCAATTAAACACATAATCATGCAAATATGCTCAATGAAATAATATATAATATTATCGCATGTCGGGTCGTCACATCTATAGTCCCCAAAACAAACGGTAGGATAAAAATAGAAACCAATTAGTTAAATTGCATAATTAATACAATTTTATTAGTCTCTCTTTATAATCCTAAGTCAATCCACATATGAGATACGATACACAAATTCCGAAAGGATTGATAATCCAAAGACTAACCATCCTAAAAATATTAATCGCATGATTTAATCTAATCTGTCTAAACAATATGGGCTATAAATATATATATATGGTCGTTTAAGCCCATGTGGCCTACCACAGATCCCACCTTAATGATATAAATCGTTCATTTTTTAGATTACAACGTGTAGATCATCATCCATGAAAAATTATATCAATCTAATAACCATAGTCACGTTAATTTATTGTATTTGTCTTCTAAAAAATAAATGATTTAATTTTCAAATAATATTTATCATTTATTTTTTTGCAAATAAATGTTATAAATTAATATGCTTACAGTTATTATATTGACCTAATTTTTTACAAAGATAATCTACATGCTGTGATCTAAAAAATGAACACTTCGGATGATTGAGATGAGATCTGTGGTAGGCTATAGGATAGGAGCTTAAACACATGATCTACTCTACTAAATGATCTAGAACTGAATATAATTCTCATGATTAAGGGTCTTTTGGTTGCTTTCTAGTTAGTCTGCAAGTCATGAGAATTTTGTTGCTGACACTAGTCATAAATCATAGCTGCAAACGAAGTTGCCTAGCATTTAAGTTTCTCCAATGACAGTGGTCGTAAATCGTCGGAGCCAGAGTTGTTCGGCAATCTTCATGTAGACAAACGAACCAACATTTTATGTTAAATTTTGAATGGGTGGTTGATCGACACTATTAGTTGTGCCGTTTTCTGGAATTGAATCCTCGCATAATATGGAGTTTTTTGCTGCCTAGTGACACCTTGTTGGATGCTCGGTAACTAGTTTCAATGCCCGATGCTTTGGTTGTTTCCTCGATAGCTAGCCTCGATGCCCAGTGACGCCTTGGTTGGTTTCAATTGGTGAAGACACTGCATATGTGTTTGCCTTCAACCACGGACATGGTTCTCGGTCATGAGAACCAAGCTATTGCAGCATGTATGGCTTGGCCTCTCTTTACTAATAATGCCATGTGACCATGGGACCTATCTTTTATAAACCATCTAGTCAAGCCGACCATAAGCCACAAGCCATGTGATATTAATAAAATTGGAATTCTATTGCAAGTATAATCCTTTTATCTTCAAATAAGTTGATGGAATTATTATGCTTCTAGGAGTTGTCAATGCGATTTAAAGAATTTTCAACATTTTTTTTTTTTGATCAGCAAAAAAAAAAAGAAACTTTATTGATGAAATAAACAAGTACAAGGTACAAGACAAATATCATCAATAAAGCAAAGGGAAGTACAAAAACATCACAGTGGGCTAAATGATCCCAACTAGGTTGGCACCACCGAGCTCACCTTATCATTTGCTAGCACCCCTAAGTTGGTGAGAGACCACCGGAAGAAGAAAAAAAAAGAAAAGAAAGAAGAACCAAACCAAACAAAACAAAACTAGCAGCAGATGCTAGCAAAGCCACCATCCATAGAAATAAGCTCCCAAATTGGAGAGTGCTCCAGGCATCAAGCAGCTTTAACTTGACCATCATTGAATAATTTGACCATCATTGATGCCTATATCTGATGTTTCCAAGATTCTCAATGCTGCTAAGTCCAAAATAGAGCTTATACAGAATTTTCAACATAATAATTCTTTGAAAAATGCTTGGGAGCACTAATTAGTGCTCCCACTAATTAGGTGGCAGTGGGTCCCGCCAGTAATGATGTGATATTTTGGTCTTGGAGTTGTATTTTTTTTTAATGCATTAGTGCTATTAGTGGTGGTGTTTTTAGTGGGATGAATCATTGTTGTAATTCTTTAGTCAAGAACAGGTTGACGTGGGCCACTAATACACCGAAAATTGCATGAATAGTCATGGAATAGTCACGGTATCTCTTCTTTGCAGATCAAATTGTTGACATCCTTTCTCCATTGACATTCAAAGTTTTTCATAGATGACGCCAATTGTATGGATATAAAAAAAAAAAAAAAAAAAAATCCCTATACTTGATGAAGAAACTTAATGAAGAAGATGATTAGAATCACCACGTGATTGTCATCTACAAGAGAAAACACCTCGGTAGTTGAATAGTGGGAGCCCTTCAACGCTCAATTTAGTCCTCTAATATTATAAAAATATTTAATGGACAAATTTCATAGAGAAAAATAATGTACCTTAACCCATTAGGGTCTATGTCTATTTATAATAATTCAATCTCGTGTAGCAAGTAATATGACTGATCTAGAAGTCCTACACCATACAATTTCTAATTGTTTGAGACTTCTGTAATGATAATATCTCATCTCATGATGAGTTTTACTCCATTCACAATATTGTTGTAGTGCTTGAGTAGAATTTGACCTCCGCCCTGAGCGTGGTCGTGAGGTCCCAGGTAACTAAACTGCTTGTTCTCTACTTTAATTTAGTTTAATTTCATAACCCGGTCTCACGATTTTTCAACTTGAGGCCTCGTTGTCGTATGAATTCACTACTATTAAAATCTTCCTCAAATTAGCATTCGATATTGTTTCTAGAGTTGAGTTTTTCTTCTTTCGGGTGCGGAGTTGAACTTGGGGTTGGTGAAATCATAGCGAACTTGCAAAATCTGGAGTGGTAAACAAAACTACACATGCAAAGTCCGAGCCATACATGTGGGAATGGATGTTGTACGTGTGGTGAGGAGATAATTTTTGGGGTTACAATCGGAAATAAAAGGAGGTGCAGAGGGCATGTGTGGTATGGGAACCGCACGTATGGGAGGTGTATGCTGCACGTGCAGTTCATGCCTCGATTTCTAGTTTGGCCTCTATGTTGGGGGTCGCACATGCGGTCGGGGCCTACACATGTAAGAAATGCACGACGCACGTGTGGCCTACGCATGCGAAAATTGTTGGGTGTTTGAAAATTTTTCCTTTTCTCTTTTGGCTAAACACGTTTTCACTTCTATTATTTCTCTCTCTCTCTCTCTCTCTCTAAACTTTATTTTATCTTTTCTCTCTCTACAAAACACCCAACCACCACCATAAATTCTTGATTGCTTCAAATCTATTGAAGATTTAACCCTAGTTCCTTCATCAAAGTTGGAGAGCTCCTCAATGACTACATATTGTGCGGTGAATATCGGATTTCGACACAATTGATTCTAGGATTTTTCTTCTCATTTTTCATCTTCAAACTTGCGGTAGAAAGTTTCTTTGAGTTATATATATATATATATAATTTATCATGTCTTGAGCTATTTAGAGATGATTATTACATTAGGGTTTTGAAATGTGAAGTGTTAAGCTTGAAAATATTGAAATAATGATTTCTCTCTTGATTTTTGCTTAAATGATTTGCCTTGTGAAATTATGAGACACTTGAAGGTCCATTGAGAATAATATCATTTGATAATGAGAGAAATTCTTTTGTGAACAAACCCTAGACTTTGGAATTTGGCGAAAATGTGTATATGGAGAAAGATTCATGAAATGTTAACATTTTAATGAGAAAAAATGATGAACTCTCACATGTGAAAATGTTATTGAGATATCCATGAGATGGATGATTTTTGCATTGAGAAATTGATATGGATAGCATGATTGATATATGCTCCTTTTCTTCATTTTTTTTTTTTGGGTTTATTTTTTTGGTTTGTTTGTTTGTTTTGTTTTGTTTTGTTTTTTTTTAAATTTGACATTGATTATGAATATGGAAGATGGTCATATGTCTCGTGTTTATATATTGTTGATTGATGTTTGAGGAATATTGGAGATTGAGATGAATTTGAAAAATGTTGAACATTACATTAATAGTGAGAAAATGTTGTAAACTTTCAGAATTGCTTATTGATAGTATATACAATTGTGGCTTGGTTTTTGGGGCTCCTCAGAGGGATTAAGCCTCCTTGGGTGCAGTAGCCCTACTGTTTAGACTCTCGTAGTTCTGAATCTGATTTCACAAGTGTAATGTGGAACAAAAAAATACAAATGAGAGTCCAAATTCCAGATCTTAGAAAATACATTTAATTATCAGAGATGCCAAAAATGGACTGCATTGCCAGATTTCAGAGTTGCTACCTAAATATTTCAAAAATTTAAGAAACCCGTGAGTCATGCCAAAGGCCACATGTTCGTCGTAACCAAAGTTGTTTCGGTTCTAGAACATAGGTATGAAATGGGAAGGTCATGAATTGAGCACCCCTCTTACTCGATCAGAGATCGACCTCTATTAATCATAATGTGAATTTTATGTACATTATATGCTTTTGTTTTGATGATTAATATGCTAACTTACTATGTGAGGTACATAAATATAGACCACGCTGTTTACTTTGGAATGGTTTGATTTCTTGTTTGTTTGAAAAGAATTTTGGAATATGTGTTATTTTGAAAAGTAAGCTCATATGCACATTTATCGAAGTCGTTCCAACTTAAGCAAAATAGCCTTCATCCATAGGCATTCAAGAGTTATTTCAAATAAGCACTTAGTCTCATGGTAGTATGCTTGATATGCCTACACAAACACATATGCAATATGCTAAAGCAAAAAATACTCACCTAGTGCTCCGATGTAACCCAAAGAAAATAAAATAATTCGAAAAGTTCAGGACCCTAAATATGCAAGTGGCTAATGCAACGCATACAAAATGCAACCACTAGGTTCGGTTTATTTAACATGCCATATGGATCAACTCAAAGCATGTGCAACACACATATTCAAGTAAGTATGAAGTAATAATGATATTAGAATGATGAACCTAACCCAATGCATGCAAAAACGGATACGAAACATAGCAATGATATGAAACAAAAAAATATGATACTACCACAGTAAGCATATAAATAAAAGAGAGAAATAAATAGGGGTTGGAAGACATAAAAATATCATAAGTTTGGCCTCGCACAAGAGGGTTCGAATGAGTGTCCTAATTAACCAATTATTACAAACCCAAATAAATAAACTAGATTATTACAAACACAAATAAACTACTTAATTATTACAAGTCTGAATGAAAGTAAAACAGCTATTTAATTACAACATATTACGAATATGAAATCAAAGCTACTAATCTAATGAACTCGAATGGGAGGCGATGAACCACATGTGCGCAACCGAGAACATCCCCCAAAAACTTCTTTATTTGTTACCAGAATCAGCACTGTTTGCAGTCAGAAAATTATTCTGTTTTGGCCTTAGATTCTACTCTGTTCTACTGTGGAAATGCCACTGCCTGTACAAATTAGGTGGTTGGCCGTACAGATTGATGGCCGACTGGCCATTGCTTCTAGGGAATACCCTGCTGCAACAGAGTTGAAACAGAGCAAAAATAGAGTGTTTCCTAGAGATATTTATCCTCTCTGTACTTCCCTATCACGAAGATGATCAAGGGAGGAGCAAATTCGATTATCAAATCACCAATTATCGCAAATTTGTTGCATGATGATCTTAAAAATGATAGGACAAGAGCTCAACAATATGTAACAAAAGACAAACAACATCTCCTCCCTATCATGGAGTTACCTCAAGGAAATGTGTAGACTTGCTTCATGAATCATTGAACATCACTAGAAAGTATGCAATGATTCAAGATGTAATAGGTTCAGTATAACGCTTGACTGAACCTAACCAAATTTTATTCTCTTTTTTACCTCTTTTACTCTAATTTTATTAGCCCTTTTTATATTACTTTTCAATTTTCTTATCTTTTCTTCCTTTTTGTCCAAAAGCGATGATTACGTCCACTAAGTCCAAAAGCAATAAAAGTCGCAAGCATGACTTAACTCGGAAATGAACTTGTTCAAACCTTTTCTCTGAGAGAAACTAGAAAGGAAGAATCAAACCCATTTACATGCGATAATGAATTGAGTCAAACCCAAAATGGCGACAATGACTAGTCAAACCCAAAAAGGGCAATAATGACTTCAAATCAAACTTCGATAATGGACTATAATGACTCTTTCCTTTATGATGTCCAAGGGTCTAACTAGAAAGTTAGTTCCTTAGGGTTGACAATAAAGGAGGTATAAAACAAGGAATCATGCTTAGCGTAAGGGAGATGTAATACCCTAGTAATATTAAACCATTTAGCATGAGAGATCTCTTTCTTATACCTTGAATAACAATCTTTTGTTTGATAAAACTATTAATCAAAGAAACAAAGAAATGAGGAAGATTGCAGAGTGCTAACGAAAAGGTGGGTGAGGACTTAAACGAGAGATGTTTATCCTCAAATGGAATGGGAACTATAGCCTATATACCAATCCATGAGGACTTATAACAACATATCTATAATATTCATAGCATAATTTAACACACTAAAAATCACCGAAACAGCACACAAACAGTGCTAAAAAAACAACGTTTAGTGGTGGAAAAAGTAAGCAAAAATGGAAAAAGGCCAAGGGGTTTCAACCAACCAACAAGCCTAAGGAAGAATGGCTAACTCCTCCTCTTTTTTGTGACTTCAAATCACATATTTCAGGCCTCAAAACACTTTGAAAATAGTAAGTAAAACATAAGGAAATGAGAGAAAAAAATGGTTAATGAGTTAAAAGATTATTGTAGACACTCTATTTTTGGCGGCCTTTAAGACTGGGCCACCACTGATTCATCACTCAATGATGAATGTGTACGCTTGTCAAATGCTTGACTTCCTCAGCAGGAAACCTCAGTGTTGAACCTATAAACCTTGTGCCTTGTTTTGGACCAAAAATAGTGTTTTTTCAGGCCTAAGCATCCAGGGACCTATAGACCCACTATTGTGGCATATCGCCCACTAATATGTCCTGCCGGCCACTAGTGCAAAAAATAAAAAGAGAGATATTTTACGCGATTTGTCCCCTATGTGCATGCATCCTTCCAGCTGTATGTATACAAATATTTTCGAGATAGAAACATGGTTTTCTATGTATAGATGACCTCCCCTCTTGTTTTGAAGGTTGGAAAAATTTAGGAGTGAGAAAATATTTTTAGAATAGCAAAATTTTGGAAATTTCTCTCTGTCTACAATTCTCTCTCTCTCTCTCTCTCTCTCTCTCTCTCTCTCTCTCTCTCACAACTTACATAGCCTTTGCTCAAACACTCTAAACTAAACCTAGAGAGTTCCTTCTTTGAGGTGATTTGAGCATGCATTTTAGCTCTTGAGACACTTGAGAGTGTGAATTTGGTGATTTGTAACTCAAAGGATCATTCCTCTTCAAGAGGTATACCTTCTAGTCCTTTTGTACCATCTCTACACTACTTGTTGTCTATCTTTTCTTGCTATTTTTGAGCTGTATATTACTGTCTTTTTGGGCTTAAACTTGTGGTTTAAGGCCATCAAAATGGAGGGTTGTCAATCCTTTTTCAACCTTACTTCTAAGGCCTTTGCCCTTGTGTTTCCCACCATCTCATCACCTTTCTTTGAGCTTTTTACCACTGATTTTTAGAGCTTTTTCGAAGGCAAAAATCATGTTTTGAAGTCATAAAATTAGAGGGGTTAACCTCCCCTTCTTGTGCTTGTATGCTAGTTTTAATTCCTCAATATTTTAGCTAGTTGTTGTAGTTATTTTTATCTTCATTCCAGCACTTTTTTGGACCATTTTAGGACTATTTTTATGAGTTAGCTTTATTCATGCTTTGTATCGTATGCTTGTAGTGTAATGGTCCTCATAGGCTTGGTGTTTTAGGCATTAGACACCAACCTGTTTGAGTTGATAGTATTTATTTCAAGATTTCCATACTTGTGTTCATCTCTAAGCATCTCTGCAATCTCCATCATTTCTTGATTTTTTCATTTTCTTCGAGAGTTGTTTCAACCGATTGACTGTTTAAAACTTGAGATTAAGGTTGTTGTGCTTAATGGTTTAATCTCTTCGGAAGTTCATTACCAATGGCAAGACATCTCTCTCATGCCTAAAACGATCCTTTGTTTGACTCTTCTCTCCATTAGAGGACTTAGAGCTCTTTTTGGACTAAATGAATTAAGGAATGGAAGGTAATTAAAATGAAGTAATAAACTTGGACTAAAATGGAACAAGATAATAAGATAACTTGGTGTTCAATCGAACGTTAATTGAACACAACGAGACTTGAGTCATTTCATACTTGTTAGTGATGAAATGGTTCAAGTTTCCAAGGTCAACCACTTCCCTTGATCAATCCATGATACGGAGGAGGTTTTGTTGGACTTTCCTTACCATTTATTGAAATTGTGTCCCTTGATTCATAAATCATGAAGAAATGCAATTGCACTGATTGATGGCTTGCGAATTAAGCCTACCCCTCCTTTGACCTGTTTGCGGATAAGGAGAGGCAGGGTGGACAAACATTCCCTGAGAATACTCTGGTTTGTGCTCTATTGCTGGAAGAAAGGACCAACATTAGTGGCCGGCAAGCCACTTTTACTGGACAACATGCCACTATTTGTGGCCGACCCCCACTATACGGGTTCTTAGGCCATTTCCTAGATAGATAATGTCCTTTTTTTCCAGCAGAGTAAAGCAGAGGCTGCGATGGAAAAACATTGCAATTTTCTAACTGTGCAATAGAGGCATTCCAGTAATAGAACAGAGAGCATTATCGGGTGGAAATCTGCATTCATGTATGAACCGTACATCGATTCTCGGGACCCATGAGCGATGTTGTAATGTTAATATGTTTTACTTAAAGTGGCGAGTTTGTAACTAATTAGTTAGAATAGCTAGCTAGTTTAAGTGTTGTACTTATTTAATTAGCTAGAATAGTTAGTTAAATTTGTTGTTGTAATAATTAGTTAAGTAGCTTAGCTAATTTATTTCATTTGGGTTTGTAATAGTTAGTTAATTACGTAATTAATTAGCTAGTCTATTTGTTCAGACCCTCTTATGCGAGGAGGGCCAATATGTAATAATGTGTATGTCTTCTCATCCCCACATCTTTTTCCCTTTTATTTATCCGCTTATGATGGATAGTGTAGAACATCATGTTTCGTTTAGCACTTTCCATGTTTGCATCCACTTGTCTTGCATGCATCAAGGCTTGGTTCATCATTCTAACAAAGCATAGTAGTTTACATACTTTGTTGAATACGTGTTTAAACTGCATGCTATCAAATTGACTCACATGACATAATTAGTAGCCAAGCCTATTAGTTACATATCGCATGTGTTACATTAGTCATGTTGCATTAGTTAGGAGCATGCATGTTTTCTAACTCTTTTGTTTCTTTTGGCTTGCCTTGGAATACGAGGTAAGTATTTTTATGCTTTAGCATATTGCATGAGTGTGATTGTTACCATGTCTAACATGCTTGCCATGAGGCTAAGTGCTTAAGTGATAAATTGCTTGAATACCTGTGGATGAAGGCTAATTGCTTGAATTGGAATAATTTGAGTAATGTATATATGAGATCACTTTTTTTCAAGTGGCACATATTCAAATAATTTTCAAAACAAACATGAATAAAAGTGTTCCAATTTTTGCAAATTAGTCTATACTTGTGTGCGCATCACATAGTAACAATAGCAAAATAATCAGAACAAGAGCATATAATGTAAATAAGATTCACATCATGATTAATAGAGGTCGATCTTTGTTTGGGCGAGTGGGGTGCTCAATTCATGACCTTCCTCTCTTGTACCTAAGTTCCCATGCCGAGACAACTTTGGTGATGACGAATAAGTGGCCTTTGGCACAAGTCCCAGGTTTCCTAAATTTCCCAAAATAAAACATTTTGATGGCAATTCTATAATCTGGGAAAGCAATCTATTTTTAGCATTTTGATTCAAAATCGATTTTCAAAAAGAATTACTAGATTTGAGCTCATTTGTGTTTATCTATTTCACATTGCACCTGTGAAATCAGATTCAGAATCATGGGAGTCCGAACTGTAGGGCTAGTCATATATAAATGGAGCACGAAAAGTCAAGTTACAGTTTCTGACAACTCTGCTAGGGATTTAAAGAACTTGACACGAACTTTATGAGATGAAATGTTATCTACACTTAAATGTTCTTTGCATTGAATTTGTATTGGTGCGCTTAAGTCATTGTGTTTGCCATCAACTATTCCTGGACGGTTTGCTAGAGACTTACCCAAAAGCTTGCCAAAAGGCTGATCGGTCATGGGCTCTGCTACGTTGGGAGCACAATACTTGGATCTAGACTATCACTATATCGTTTGATCCTCCTTTCACTTCTCAGTGTTAGGTGTGAGAGGTATATTAGGCAGTCTTGTCGAGGCACCCTTTTTAACCATTTGGCCTAGTTGTATGTAGAAAGCTATAGAGATTGTTCCAAACTAGGACAGAACACTCACCTGAATGCAGGATTGCGTGAAACCACTTGATTGAAATAATGAATCCTAGATCACTCCAAAAACTAGGACAGGGAAGCCCTAACCTCACATAGAGGTATTTTGAATGCTTTTGTGCAAAATGGGAAATCTTTGGAAATGTGTGATGCAATTTGGGAGAGTCTTAATATTGAGGTGATTCCTTTCAAAACTTAAGGGTCATATCAGAATCAGGTTTGGGTTAAAATCCAGGGGTTTGTGTTTAATACGGGTGAATTTTCAACAAGACCAAAACCAGGGCCAAAAAAGAAAAAAAAAAAATTGTATCTTGCTTTGTTTTGACCAGCATACCCAATATCCCAATCTAATTGGACATTTGTTTTTAACGCTAGGTTTGTCTGAGCCAAAGAAGGAGAAATACCCAACTCAGCAAAGGCCAAGCCCAATCCAACCCGGAAAGTCATAACCCATCACAGTCTATCCAATCCCAGAAAAAACCCACTTAGAAAAGGTCTAGTCCATTTGATCCCCAAAGGCCAGCTCAAAAAAGATCCATCAAATACCGAAAGATCCATGCGAAAGCCCAATCAATCAAACCCGTCTAGACTAATCTGGTTCGGATACATCAAGTATAACCGGTCAAAAATCGACTCTCAGCTTACACCCATCTATTTCCCCGATTGCCAACTCAACAGACTCATGATAGCTTAGAGTCTGGAAGAAGTTATGGCCATGATAGTGGCGTTAAACTAGGGAATTGCTATGCAAGATAAGACCAATGCTGAAATGCAATGCCCATCTGGGGCATCTACTACACATCCAGTCCTGGGCCTCTAGCCGAACTTTAATCCACCTTTGCCAACTAAAGATTTGTAGAGTCCAGATCCTCGAGAAGTCTTGGCTCAAGCTCGAGTTTTTAGACCGTTGGTACTTCCTAATGAGGGGCTTTATCCCTTTGATATTAATAAGCTCGACCTAACTTTGTTAAAAATTGCTAATCTTGAGAAGCAATTCAAAAAGGCACAGGGAATTAACTCCATTCCCAACATTGAGCATGGATATCTTTGAGGCTACGTAAGTCTTCCATATAGATTCAAAATGCCACCCATTGACCGTTTCGGCGGTGCGGAGATCTATGGTACATATTGGCTTTTTAGATGTCCTAAAAGCGATGGGTGCGACTAAGCCTCATAAACTCTCTCTACATGGAAGAACCTTATCGAGTATAGCGACCACTTACGCTAACTTGGAGGATAAAGTGAAGCGAGAACTAGGAATATTTGGTTGAGGCGTTTGCCAATTAGTATTCTTACAATTCCCAAATTGAAATGACCACTCAAGAGCTTGAAGCAACCCACTAGAATCTGAAGAACCTTTTGTGGAATTTGTTGCAAGGTGGAAACAGCGGCAACACAAATGATAGATCGACCTTATGAGGCGACCAAGTGTGGATAGTGGTGTAGAACCTTGAGCTTTGATATATTCTGAAGTTAATAGTCGCTTCCTTTGTTCACTTTCAAAATTTGCATGAATTAGGGGTTGATTGAGAGTGCATTTAGCAAAGGGATTATTCATAAAACAAATGAACCAACAAGGAGGTGTTTTCGTCTTGAAATTATCTGATCCTTATCGACCCTTTTCCAAATCTAACCCACAAACAACCCATTGACAGAGCTCAAGGCGGAACTTTCACCCCCTTTATATGAGCCTAACCAGTGCACTAAAAGTCCTTATAGGAAAGGGTATCTCAAACCCCTTGATCTCCAACCACTTCTTGACCCACTCTCTGCTAGACATAACCCACCAAATCACGTATCATCATCAACGTGCGGTAATGGCACGTCGTTACTTTCAGCCGTCATGAGGTTCAGAATCTCATCGACAACCAGACGATAGCTCCACCTCAAGATGTCAATGTTACCCACCAACCCACTTCCCATCCATGACTAAATATCTCCTTCCCACCTTAACCTCATCCATACTTCCTACCTTCAACCCCAGCATATACATCAACCCTTTTTATTTATCCAAACCTGAGGTGTTCATTCTAGAAAGCACTAATTTGTGCATGATGGATACACCCACTCCGGTTCAGACACATCAAGAGCGCCAAATGGCCGAACCCACTACTACTGAGATGTTGAGAATCATTGAAGACCTTTAAGGAATGATGGCAGATTTAACCTTTGGAGTTTCAACCCTATCAAAGGATTCTCCAACCTTGGGAGAAACTAAAGGTGGAATGGGCCAATCAAAAGCAAATAGGCCTTGCCCAGATATAGCCGTCTGACTCTTTGATAGGGATGAAACAAGCGGCAAGAACAAGGCCAGGGCAAGTATTGATCCCTATGCACATCTGCGGTGGGCAATTGATACTTTGAAGGTCAAAGGTTTGAACAAGCGAAAGTGCTTAAAGTTGTTACAAAAACTAAAAGATTACACTTTTGCGCTCGGGATGAGAGCATTTTGAATTAGGGAGCAAACAATGAAAAGGGATGTTTTACCAGAAACACACATTATGATTCCATTCCCAAGCCCATGAATATCCGGCCAACACCTACCAACCCATTTGCCAATATTTCCAAAACTAGTGGACCCTGCTCCCAAAAATGAACCTTCGCCCAACTCCATATGAGACTTACCTGTGCATTAAAGATACTGATGGAGAAAGGGTATCTCAAACCACTCAATTCTCGACCTCTCCCTAATCCTCTCCTAGCTAAACATGACTCTACCCAATATTGCACATTCCATCAGCAGAATTGTCACCATACTGACTGTTGCTTTCATCTTCGCCATGAAATTCAAGATTTAATGGACAACAAAGTCATCACCCCACCTAAAAATCCCAAAGCTATTAATAACCCTTTCCCTAACCGTAATAGATTTCCATTCCATAACATAAAACCCACCCACAGCTTGCCAACAACCAACCATTACCCGGCTAACATCATACCCACCAATGAGACCCGAACCCATTGTGTTCATTCTTGAATCTTGATTTGATCGAGCAAAATGAACAAAATCTTTGAAGAGATGGAAAGTTTACTCGATCTTGGTGAGTTCAAGCTTGATGAAGCAGTGATGCCAGCACTGGTGCTTGGAATGATGAATCTCAGTCTTAGCTACAGTAATTATCGAAAACACTTGGAAAGGACCTTCTAAACTAGGGGCATGGTGTGAAAAAGCAATTGTTTCGGTCAAGAAGATGTATGGGGACAACGTAATTATGAGGTTCAATCTGTGAGACCCGATTTGAAAGTCAAAATCAATCCTTTTGGGTGTGGATGTTAGTATTCTTTGAATTGAAGGCAAGTCTGGACCTTCTCGTAGGCGACTCAAAGTTGTTTTTGAAATTTTGCAGATGGACTTGGAGAAGGAAAACCCCTTTTGTCTCAGAAATGCTTATTTTGCTTTGAGTTGGGTCCTACAAATAGTTGTTGTGAGTTTTCTTTTTCTTTGTCTTTTCTTGCGTTGTTGCGTTAGTTGAGTCTTTTCGTTTGAGTCGCCCTCGTGTACCCTCAGGTCTTCATCTTTATAAGAAAGTGGGAGTCAAGTTTCTGATCATTTTATTATGCCTATAATGATGCAAGTGTGACCTTTTACAAATAGAAAAAGGCTTTGAATTTGTTTTTGAATGAGATTCTGTTAATAAGCTTAAGTGTTGAGAAGGATCTCCCGAATGGTTTGTGTGAATTTTGACTTATCAGTGCAAAGTCGTTGATGCTTTCAAAAATTTTAAGTTGTTTCTTTTGCAAAACTTGCGAAGATAGGTTTAGAATTGTGCGTGGTATTCTAAATTGTCCTAGGGATTCTCTTCGTCGTTAGGCGATCATTTTGGAAAGTACAAATGATTTTAGACCTCACAAATCATACTATTTCTCGCTTGGGGTTTTTATTATTTCAAAGGGAAAAGGAGAAATGAAACCAATGGGAAGAAAAGAAAGAAGAAGGGAAAAGAAACAGAAAAGAAAAAGAAAAGAAACAAAAGAAAGAGAAAAGAAAAAGAAAAAAAAAAGGAAAAGAAGTCAATCATTAAGGCGGGGGCATCCATTGGAATGAAATCCAATCAATTGTGAGAAGGAACTTGTTTCAGTGCAGGAAGCCAATGCAAGAAGGTACCACATTGCGGAAGAACCAACTCTAAAATGAAGCAAAAGAAAAGAAGAAAATATGCATAAAAAATGGAGAACCAAGCTTAAATCAAAGCGAAGCCAATTCCGATGTTAGGCGAGAATGACTATTGATCAAATTCACCACAAGTGTTGTGCGCTATCCTTGAGAGGCTAAGCTAGGCGAAAAGCCAAAAGGGCAACCTAAGCAAAAGTTAGAGCATGGAAAATGAGAAATCAAAAAAATACAGTTCGCAAGGTTGAAAACCCCAAAGGGACGACTTTGGCAAAAATTAGAGCGCAAAAGGAGAGTGTTAACACCTGAGTAAACCTCAACCATAAACTACATTGACTTGATTCCCATTCTTGGGATACGTAGGCAACTTCATCTTGACGTTCGGTCTCAACCATATCCATCTCATTCATCTCAACCCGATTATCTTGCCCAATTCACGTTATCAGCTTCGCATCAATCCATGAGCTATACCAATTGCTGCACATATCATATACTTGCATTGGGAAAAAAAGAACTAGCTTGAATCAACAAGTGAAGAAATTTTCAATACTTGAACTTATCGATAGAATCTCTATCTTGAGCAAAAGAGAGGAATCAAAATTGAGTTATATAGGGGACATAAGTAATACTAGGGGCACTATGAGCGATTGAATTACCTTGAGTCTTTTTCTTCTTTTGGGTGGGTTGTGAGTTCTTTGTGCATGCACAGTGTTTGTCTTAGTCTGCGCTCTATTTGAGTCACCATAGCATGTCACTATTCATCGAGTCACCAAAGCATGTATGTAAGCTCAAAGGTACTCTTCATCCAGTCACCATAGCATGTTTGTCGCTCAAAATTCAATAGAGTGGCATGATCAAAATTCCATAAGCAGTGTTCCTCAAACTCAAAATCAAGTCCATGTGTGGAATTTAGAAAGCGAGATGAAAGTGCTCATATAGGGGCATCGTGTTGATGATCATCACAAAGTGTATATGAGGAATCTATCACTACTTCAGAGGAGACTAGAGTAAGTTCTCAACATGTTGGAGCGAGAGAAGATAAGCATCGCGTCGATTGGTTGGCAAGCTGTTCGAGGATCGATGATCCCATTACATGCTGCATAATATTGAAAATAATTGGCTAGTGTACGGGCGGTAGGGGCAATTTTTAGTGCATTTGATCGGGCCATTAATCGAACAAGAGGCATGAACCCAGCCAGTGGCCAAGGACTGGACACTAGGGGCAATTTTCAGTATATCTAATCGAGTCATTATCTGAACAAGGGGCACGGACCCAACCTTTCTCTTAACCCGCTCAGAGCCATTTGTTGGGTACATCCCCTGGATTAGGGTAGTTTACCCCTATGATGATTCTGATATGATTCAACTTTTGAAAGATCTCCAACCATTTCAAAACTCTCTTGGGATTGCCATTTTCCCTCTGATTAATACATGTGCTTTATGCATGCATGCTCATACACTCTGGTTGATTTGAAATACGTGATTCGTTGCTCTTACTCTTGACTTTGTTACGTATATGAGTTTCATTGAGTTACCTTCGCAATGTTTTTCAGTTGCATTTATTGCATCTTACATAGCCTTGTTTTGTGCATTCATCTTGCATCGCATTGTTTTGTGCATTCTCCTTATATTACCTTTATTTTGTGCACTTTGATGTCGCATTGTCTTGGGTAGCTTTGTATTGCACTGTTTTGTGCATTCACCTTGTGTCACACTGTTTTGTGCATCTTGCATCGCACTGTTTTATGCATTCATAAATCTTCACTCTGTATCGCACTGTTTTGTGCATTCATCTTATACTGAAACTTGTATCGCAATGTTTTGTGCATTCATCTTATACTGAAACTTGTATCGCAATGTTTTGTGCATTCCACCCATTACACAATGTCTTATGCACCTGAATCCCACTATTTTGTGGATTTAACGTTGCATACCACTGGTTTGAGGATTCTACCCTCACTTGGATTGTCTAGTGCCACCTTGTATCGCCTTTGCCTTGTACTTTCGATCTACTGTCTTTTGCATTCGCATCTATTTCGTGCATTCTACCCACATCACACAGTCTTGTGCACCCATACAGCGCACTATCTTCTGCATCCTCACTCGCATTGTCTTGTGCACTGCGTTACGCTATCCTACACATTCACCCACATCGCCTTTGTTTTGTGCACCTTACATCACCGTTTTGTGCACCTTACATCGCACTGTTTTGTGCATTCACCCGTATCGCACTGTCTTGTGGAGCTTGCATCGCACTGTCTTGTGCACCCATTTAGCATTGTTTTGTGCATTCACCTTGCATCGCACTATTTTGTGCACTCACCTTGTGTCACACTGCTTTGTGTACCTGCATCGCACTGTTTTGTGCATTCATCTTATATAGCACTATTTTGTGCATCCCACCACGCACTGTTTTGTGCATTCGTCTTATATAGCACTATTTTGTGCATCCCACCTCGCACTGTTTTGTGCACCTCACCCGCACTGTCTTGTGCACTCCCTGGGTCTAGGAGACCTTAAATCCTTTAAATGTGCAATTCCTTTGGTGTCGTGCCCGAACGACTTTAGGTGATCTGGAATAGCCACCTAACTGTGTTTGTAGTGAGGTCCTAGGAGATCGACTGAGATGGTGGAAACTAGAGTTTGAATGGCTAAGGCCTAGAACACAAGGTTTGGAACTACTAAGACTAAAGTATAGTTTAAATACCCAGGGGTGCATCATCGGCTTGAAATCTGTATGGCAGCCCCATAGGTGGAGGTTGCTTCTATGCGCCTCAATTTTGGATACTGAACCAACCTAGTTTGTCACCCTGTTGGAGAATAGGGAAAGTTGTAAACATAGCCAAGGAGAAAAGTAATACATGTGGTTTGGGAGCACAAGATAAAGGGAGAAGCCTTAAATCCAAGAAGACGAGAAAGATCCCCAGCAGCATAAGGTGAGTCATTGTCGATTTCCCCTGTAAGGTGCTTCTAAGGTGCCACTTTCTAACTGCAACATCATAGTTATTATCGATTGCATCACATATATTATCTCTATCGCAATGCATATAACATCTATCGGATTCATCTACTCCACAATCCATTATACCCATTACATTTTACCATTTTATCAGATGCACACTTTCTATGTTAAGCTTAGTCTAGCATGAGCTCATACCTTTCCTTTATTGAAACATGGTTCTGTCATGTGTATGCACCCATATTGTCTTTGAGGCGATGTGAGGGAATTGTCGACACCTTTTCTATATTAGATGTGGTTTGTTTTGGGTCTATGCCTTTTCTAGGTAAAGATGTGGTTTGGCCTATGCCTTATACACTACATCCATTACATTGTACTTTGTTTTGTTACATTCAGCATTTAGGATCCTTATTTGTCCCCACCAGATCATTCCTCACATATATCATATCACCCAATTACATGTACTCTTTCTCTTTCTATGAAAAACATAGTTACGCATGTGTTTGCACCCTTTCACGTTGGAAAAATGGTTACATTGCGTGTAAGCATCCATGTTGTGTTGAGGCGATATTAAGGATGTAGGCACTTAGCCTATGTTAGGCGTCGTTACGGCTATACCACTTCTTTTCTATATAAGCGTAATTTGATTTTGCATCTCCATCCTTTATGGTATTTGTATAGTAGCACAACTTGTGGTTTGATTATATTATTGCATTGCTTGTTTGTATATCAATTGTATTATTGCATTACATTGTGTATCATTTTGCATCCTTACTGAACTTCTGTTGGTTTGATTCCATGCAACCCTCGGGGTTCAACAATGCATGTGCATTTTGTTTGTTTGCTGAACTCTTATGGCCTTGTCAAAATGGGTCATCTTGAGGCTTTGACATTCACTCGTGTCATGTCATCACTTGAGCTCTATCAAGAAAAATTGTAGACTTCCATTTTTGTTGGCCCTTAAGACTTGCGCCACTAATCGATTATAATGATGAATGTGTACACTTGTCAAATGCTTGACTTCCTTGGTAGGAAACCTCAGTGTTGAATCTACAAACCTTGTGCCTTGTTTTGGACCAAAAGCAGTGTTTTCTAAACTTTGAGCATCGAGGGACACTGCAAACTTACTAGTGTGGCATGCCGCCACTAATGTGTCATGCCATGCACTAGTGCTAAAAATCAGATATTTTTTGCCAACTATCCCCCCACGTGCATGCACCATTCCAGCTATATGTATAAAGATATTTTCGAGATAGACACATGGTTTTCTATATATAGATGACCTCCCCACTTGGTTTGATGGTTGGAATAATTTAGGAGTGAGGAAATATTTTTGGAAGAGTAAAATTTTGAAAAATTTCTCTCTCTCTCTCTCTCTCTCTCTTTCTCCCTCTCTCTCTCTGTGGCAACATACATAGCATTTGCTCAAACACTCTAAACCAAACCCAGAGAGTTCCTTGCTGAGGTGATTTGAGTTTGTATTTTAGCTCTTGAGGCACTTGAGAGTGTGAAATTGGTGGTTTGCAACTCAAGGGTTCATTTCTCTTCAAGAGGTATACCTTCTGGTCCTTTTGTACCATCTCTACACTACTTATTTTCTATCTTTTCTTGCACTTTTTGGGTTGTTTTACTACTGTCTTTTTTGAGCTAAAACTTTTGTGGTTCAAGGCCATTAAAGGTGGAGATGTTGTCAACCCTTCTTTGAACCTTGCTTCTAAGGCCTTTGCCCTTGTGTTTCCCTCATCACCTTTTTAAAGCTTTTTACTTGATTTTCGAGAGGTTTTCAAAGGTAAAAATCATGTTTTGAAGTCCTAAAAGTGGAGATGTTAGCCTCCTCCTTATGCTTGTATGCTAGTTTTAATTCCTCAATATTTTAGCTATATGTTGTAGTTTTTGTCTTCATTTCAGCACTTTTTTTGGACTATTTTAGGACTATTTTTATGATTTAGCTTTATTCATGCTTTGTATAGTATGCTTGTAGTGTAATGGTCCTCATAGGCTTGGTGTTTTAGGCATTAGACACCAACCTATTTGAAATTTGATAGTATTTATTTCAAGCTTTCTATACTTGTGTTCACCTCTAAGTATCTCGTAACCTTCCTCATTGCTTGATTTTTTCATTTTCTTTGAGAGTTATTTTAACGATTGATTGTTTAAAGCTTGACATTGAGGTTGTTGTGCTTAATGGCTTAATCTCTTGGAGGTTCATTACCAAGCATAACATCTCTCATGTCTAAAATGATCCTTTGTTTGACACTTCTCGATTAGAGGACTTAGCTCTTTTTTGGACTAAATGAATTAAGGAATGTAAGGTAATTAAAATGAAGTAATAAAACTTGGACTAAAATGGAACAAGATAATAAGCTAATTTGGTGTTCAATGGGGCGTTAAGCGAACACATGGAGACTTGAGTCATTTCATACTTGTTAGTGATGAAATGGTTCAAGTTTCAAGATCAACCACTTCATTGATCAATCCATGATAGGGATGAGGTTTTGTTGGACTTTCCTTACATTTATTGAAATTGTGTGCCTTAATTCATAAGTCATCATGCAATGAATTACTTAGATTGATGGCTTGAATTAAACCTACGCCTCTTTTGACCTATTCTTGATAAAAGAGGGGTAGACAAACATTCCACGAGAATACTGCGTTTGTACTCTGATCCTCTGTTGTTGCGAGGAAAGAACCAACATTAGTAGCTGGCAGGCCACTTTTACTGGACAGCATGCCACTATTTGTGGCAATGAGGCCACTAGGGTTGCCACCACTTTTTCCAAATAGGCACTATCCTTTTTCGAAAAAAAGTAGGCGGTGAGGTGGAAAAACAGATTTACAAGCGTACAGCGAGCATTCGATGGCAAAGCGAAGAGCATTATGGGGTGGAAATCCCATCCAAGCAGAACCATCCGTCAATTCTCAAGATCAGTGAAGTGATGTTGTAATATTAATATGTGCTACTTAAAGTTGCGAGTTTGTAACTAATTAGTTAGAATAGCTAGTTTGTTTCGTGTGGTACTTATTTAATTAGCTAGCATAATTAGTTAAATTTGTTGTTGTAATAATTAGTTAAGTAGCTTAGTGAATTTATTTTATTTGGGTTTGTAATAGTTAGTTAATTAGGTAATTAATTAACTAGTCCATTTATTCGGACCCTCTTGTGCGAGAGCCAATATGTAATAATGTGTATGTTTTCCAACCCCACGTCTTTCTCCCTTTTATTTATCCGCTTATGATGGATAGTGTAGAACATCATGTTTCATTTAGCATTTCCAATGTTTGCATGCACTTGTCTTGCTTGCATCAAGACTCAGTTCATCATTCTAACAAACCCTATTAGTTTACACACTTTGTTGAATCGTGTTTTAGCATGCTATCAAATTGACTCACATGACATAATTAGTAGCCGGGCCTATTAGCTACATATCGCATGTGTTGCATTAGTCATGTTGCATTAGTTAGAGTGCATGCATGTTTTCTAACTCTTTTATTTCTTTTGGCTTGCCTTAGAATATGAGGTGGCGTTTTTGTGCTTTAGCATATTGGATGAGTGTGATTGTTTCCATGTCTAGCATACTTGCCATGAGGCTAAGTGTAGGTGATAAATTGCTTGAATCCACCTGTGGATGAAGGCTAATTGCTTGAATTGGAATAATTTGAGTAATGTATATATGAGATCACTTTTCTAAGTGGTACATATTCAAACAATTTTCAAAGCAAACATGAATCAAAGTGTTCCAATTTTTGTAAATTAGTCTATACTTGTGTCGCATCACATAGTGCTTGAGCCTAAGAATTGGAACAAGAGCATATATTGTAAAACATTCACATCATAATTAGTAAAACTAATCTTTGATCGGGTGAGTGGGTTCTCGTACCTAAGTTCTCATGAGACAACTTTAGTGATGATGAATAAGTGGCCTTTGGCATGAGTGGGGTGCTCAATTCTTGGGATTGCCATCTTTCTTGATGAATACATGTGCTTTATGCATGCATGGTCATACCCTTTGGTTGATTTGAAATCGTGATTGGTTGCTCTTACTCTTGACTTTGTTCTATGTTTATGAGTTTGTTGAGTTACCTTCCTCGGTGTTTTTAGTTACATTTTTGCATGTTCACATTAACTTTTGTGCATTCATCTTATATTTAAACTTGTATCGCCTTTGTTTTGTGTATTCTACCTATATCGCATTGTCTTGTACTGTCTCGCGCATTGTTTTGTGCGTTTCACCTTACATCGCCTTGTTTTGTGCATTCTACCCTCACTACTTATCATGTGCCACCTTGTATCATCTTGTCTTATGCGATGTCATGTCTTTTGCATTCATATATATTTTGTGCATTCACTTACATCGCATTGTCTTGTGCACCTACGTACTATCTTGTGCACCTCACTCGCGCTATCTTGTGCACTGTTTGCTATCCTGGCGCATTCACCCATATCGTATTGCCTTGTGTACCCGTTGAGCAGTGTTTTATGCATTCACCTTGTATCGCACTATTTTGTGTACCTACATCGAATGTTTTGTGCATTCACCTATATAGCATTGTTTTGTGCATCCTACCTCGCATTGTTTTATGCACCTCACTCGCCTTTGTCTTATGCACTCCAGGTCTAGGAGACCTTTCTAAATGTGCAATTCCTTTGGTGTTTGTCATGCGAATGGTTTCGAGCGATCTGGTATAGTCTTTTGTGTTTGTAGTGATTTCTAGAAGATCAACTAAGATGGTGGAAGCAGTGAGGCCTAGAAGCATAAGGTTTGGAATTTCTAAGACTAAAGTTTGGTTTAAATACCTAAAATTGTATACTAAACTTGAAATATGTATGGCAGCTGTAGACACCCCATTTTTGACCGACCTTAAGACTCAGACGTCATCGATTGAGCGCTCGATGATCGCACATATTTGTGCTCGTTTTGAGTTTTTGAGTTCTTGGTGAGTGCCTTGCCTCAGACCTCTGAACTCTTTGTGTTTTGGCTTGGTTTGTGGACCATGCCTTGTTGTCACTGCATGGAGGAGAGGCTGTAGGCCACTTTTTCGTGATCCTGAGACTACTTTTCCCCCTTGTAGACTAGTTTCTGGAGCCTTCAGCCGAGCGCCTTATCTCGGGACCTCTTAATGTTCTCCTCTTGGCTTGGTTTTTGGACCATGCCTTGTTGCCTGGTCTAGAAGGAAGCAGGATCTGTAGACCACTTTGTGATCGTAGGCGCGTTTCCTCTCGTAGGCCACTTTTTGTGCCGTAGACTAGTTTTGGGGCTTCGAATGCGTGCCTTGTCCTGCCGGACTTTTGTCTTCTTCCTTTTTGGTTTGGTTTTGAACCAAACCTTGTTTTCTGCTTAGAGGGTGGAATAAGGGGTATAGACGGTTTCTCTCCTGAAGACCACTTTCTTCCTGCTTGAGTTTCTAGTCCTTGACTAGTCTTGGTGGTCTTTGGACCACCTAAAGTGGTTGTAGCCATGCCACCACCTTGCTTTCTTTGTGCATACCACCCTCCCTTGGCGACCACTTTCTCTTCTTGCAGACCACTTTATGCAGTCGTGGACCAGTCTGCAAGTAGATGGCGAGCCACTTTAAGCTGGTCGGCTTTCTGCACTTCGTAGATATTTTCCATACCAGTGTGCCGGTGTTGGGCGCAAGCATCCTCCATGCGTGTATGGAGGGATTGATTCAAGCTTCAAGCTTGTTCAACAAGCTTGATGCATGTTTCTATAAAAGGACCTCCTCACTCTTGTCTCTGATTCGAAAATTGCATAGAGCTATACATATATCATCTATCTCTATATTTCTTGCTTTGCTCTATATTTGTGCTTGAAAGTGTAGTTTCTTCACAATTTTGCACACAAACACCTAGTGAAACACCATACTCTTGTTCTTTGAGGCACCTTGAAATTGGTTTTGGTGTTTTTTGGATTGCTTCGTCCAAAAAGCTCTTTGGGTTATTGCTTTGTTCTTGATCTTCAAGGGTGAGCTCTAATCCTTTTAAAGCTTTGTTTTGTTGTTTAAGTCTTAGGCCATATTTGCATGATGTTTTGAGGCTTAACTTTCTCTGCAAAAGCTTCATTTTCAAGTGTTTGGAATGTTTGTTTAAGACTTCTTTGGTGTTGGGGTGGTCTACCTGTGATACCCCCATTAAGTAGTATGCTAATTGGTCCTTAACTTGTGTATGATTATGTGTTTAGCATGATTTTATGTGCCATTTTGTGAATACATGTGATTTTGAAGTTCCATCATTCATAGTAGGAATATACATTTGAATAATTTGCTTTGGAAATTAAATTGGGGGCCTTATCGTACAGAACCCAAAATTGATTAACGCCATTGTGATTAAGCGTAATTTTTAGAGCCTACGATGAAGTTTAATTGGAAAATTGATTTGGACGATTAAGTTGATTAAATTAATGAATTAGTGCCCAATTATTCTATATTATTATATTATGACTTAGTGGGGCACTATACACTCAAAAATATACCCTCCTTGTTATTCCTCTTATTTGAACAAAACTCAAGAGATAGAGAGAGAGTCGGCTAGAAGAGAGAAAAGAGGAGAGTTGGTGTTTGGCTCAAATTTGTGAAGAATTGGAGGATTAACCTCAAGAAATTGCCATAGTTTGGAAGATTGAGCCTCTAGGTAAGCATTTGGTCTTAAATTCATGAGTTTAAGTTATAATTTTGTATGTCCAAAAGCTAATTGATGGTCAAGAGCATGTTTTGAGTTTATTTTGTTGAATTAGAGGACTATATATGCATGCATGTATGAAATTGTTTGGAACTTGCATAATTGAGCTTGAAATCTATGTAAATTTGTAATTAAAAGCTCATGTATGATCACCATTGGTGTCATCTAAGTTGAGAATGGGAGCTAGACATCACATGCATGTACAATCCATGAGGAAAAGAGCATTGAATGCATGATTGTGTATGATGGAAGTTAGTTTAGTGCTAATTTGAAACATGCATGTGTTTAATACTTGAAATTGAGCTCCATGATGATATGTTTTGGCATTTGCACCATGTTAGTATATAAATATATGAAGTTTGAGCCAAAATCATGAATCGAGACCTTTGAACATCAATTTGAACTCCAAGAACAGTTGGAACTTCGAGAAAGTTGAATGCCGCCGAGTGGGGAAGCCGCAGCTCGGCGTGAATTCGTGCTCCCAACACTTTTGCAGATTTAATGTCGATCGGCGGAGTATTTCCGCTTGAGCGAAATGTGTGGAGCCTTCGCTCGAGTGCCAAAATGCACGATCGAGCATATTTTCATGCAACCAATACTTTTGCGGGCTTTAAGGGTCCTTTCGAGGGGAAGCCGCTTTCGGCGAGGACTCTTCTTAATCGAGGATGCATTCTATATTACATTTTAGTTCTCTTTAACTTCTAAGCACTCTTAGGCATACATTGAGCATTGTAATTGAGTTAAAGAGATAAGAATGAAGCCTAAAGAGGAATATGTGAATTAATGAGCGGATTAAATTGTTGGTGACCCTTTTGTGTTCATGAAATGTGTAGGGTCAAGCTTGAGGCAAATCCATAAGCCAATCACTTTGAGTAATATCTTAACAAGATATTTGAAATATCTTGTTGTCAATTGTTTACACTTATGTAAGTTTTATAAGTTCATTAGTTTGAATGGCGGACAACGATTGATATAAATAATTTGGCCAAAGGTAGATTAATCTGATGATTGGGCCAAGGCCGATTGACATGAATGATTGGGCGAAGTAGATGGATCTAAATGATTGACATGAATGATTGTGCCAAAGGCAGTCGATTCGAATGATTGACATGAATGAATGGGCCAAAGGCGATAGATCTGAATGATTGACATGAATGATTGGGCGGTAGCCCGATGGATACAAATGATAGACATGGACGATTGGGCCAAATCTTGGATGGATATGAATGATGGATATAGATGATTGGGCCAAAAGTAGATGGATATAAATGATTGAAATGAAGGCCGTTTAACATTCTATTTCAATGATTACTTATATATTTTCCTCATTTGATATTATTCACTGGGCATTCGCTCACACTCATTCTTGTACATGTAGGTGAGCCAAGGGACATCTAGAACCAGCCCCGGTGAACTTGTGAGAAATAGTTTAAGTTTTGAGGAGTCAGCCCAAACGTCTCACCCACGAGACTGTCTTCGCCTTTGTTCTTGTTTATAGTTTTTGTTATATTGGCGAATCGTTGGTCTACTTTTGTATATAAGACTTGGGTTTGGTGACTTAAATCTGTATGATCTGTATGTCTGCGTTTTGTGTTAGTACATATTTTGATGTGAGTTATTAACATATAAATGTTTGGAATGTTATGGTGTGCATTTAAGCGGCTCTATGGACAAAGTTTTTTATTGCTTAGTTTGGCCTTTATATCGATGAGTTTTGATTTATTTGAATTGAAACATCGGTAATCACCACGATTCTTGGCGGTTATAATATAACCCATAGGGGCGGGTTCGTCGAGCACGAGTTAATAACTCACACACTTGTCCAAAAGCAATAAGCATCTAGAAAAGATCTAGGATGCATTCATAGTAGGAATTTGAAAGCACCAAGTATATGCATAAATGTTGTGATATGAATGTCTATGTGCCATAAGTTCTGATTTGCCTACATCGTGAATTATCGTGATGTGTATGCTCTTTAATATATGCATACTTGTAAATCTTTTGCATAAAATATATTTGCATGAAATATAATGCAAGTTTAATCAGATGGTGAGAACAAGAGGTGATGAGTTGGAGGTCCTCTTGCGGAATAGGCAGAATGGAAAGATTACTCGAAATGGCAAAAGCCTTGAGGCGGCCTTGAGTGGCAACAATAGTGGCGTGACCACATCCGCCACCTCCGCCTCGGCACCTGTTCGAGATAATCGAGCGATGGCCGAATCATAGCCCTCACCAAAGAGTTCAAGAAAATGAAACCACCACAGTTCCATGGCAGATTAAATCATCTGAAAGCTAAAGCTTAAGTCCTCAGCATCGAAAAACTGTTTGAAGTATTCCCATGTTCAGAGGCACAGAAAGTACTTCTTGCCACCTTTATGCTAGAGGATGAAGCGAGAAGATGGTGGATGTTGATGGGTGAGAGGTACAAAGATGCTGATTGGGCAAAGTTTTTAGAAATCTTTTATGACAGGTACTTTCTGCGATGTGTTAATAGGGATAGGAAAGTGGCGGAATTTATGGAGCTGAAACAAGGTAGCATGGTGTGGTGAGTATGAGGCCAAATTCACGAATTGGCTAGGTTTGCATAGCGTGATTGACCTGATTATAAGAAGTAGCGACATTTTGAAGGTGGCTCAGGGTGATATTTTAGAGAGTGAATGTCTTGAAGTTGGAGACTTTCATTGGGGTATTAGACGGAGCCATAATATCTGAGGCTAATATAGCCAGACAAACTATACCCACAACTGATTGGAAGGGTAGCAAAAGACAAGGCTTCTTCTCAAAGAAGAAGTTTTCAAAGAAGTAGGATATGGGCTCCTCGAATACTTCTAATTCTTCCCGTGACATAACCCCATTGTGTACCACTTGTGGTAATAGGTATCGTGGGGTTTGCTACAGTGTGACGAGGGCTTGTTTTTAATTGTGGTAAGCAAGGGCATATGGCGAGATTACAAGCGAAGTGGAAAATTTCTTTGCTAGTTAATGACATCGATCCCAAAACGAAATGTTATGGGACCTACTCCCAGGAGAACAAGTGAAGACGGGGAGAGTTTTTTGCGCTTGTCTGGGCGATATCACGGAATACCAATGTCGTTGTCTCAAATGCCATTTCAATATGTCGGGATGCCTTTGTATTAATTGATTACGGATCAACACACTCATTTGTGACATATACATTTGCATCTTGGTGAAAAAAGACCCCTAGAGTTTTTGCCATATTTGTTGTGTGTGTTTGCTCCATCGGGGGAATCTGTGTTATGTGATTATATATATCGGTTTTGTGATATGCACATTGAGGATGCTACCTTATATGTAGATTTGTTGCCCTTGAACTTTAGACATTTCGATGTAATTTTGGGCATGGATTGGTTGACCAAGTATTGTGTCATCATAGATTGTGTGACAAAAAGGGTTGCATTTAAACCACTAGAACAAAAAATTGTGTTTGTGGGTAATGGGGTAGTGCCTCCACCTTATTTGATATCTGCAATGAAAGCATGTAAGTGATCGAGAAAGGGTGCGGGGTTATCATGCTATGTGTTGGTGAACAACTGTGAATGTTGAGCCAGAATGATATACCTATTGTTAGAGAATTCCCAGATGTGTTCCCAAATGAATTCTGGGGAATTGGTAGGCAGGAGATAAATTTACTATTGAGATTGTGCGAGGCACCCGGCCTATTTCTAAAACTCCCTCTGAGAATAGCTCTGCTTGAAATGAGGAGTTGAAAAACGATTCTTGAGGATCTGCTTGTTAAGGGGTTTATCAGGCCAGCACTTCTCCTTAGGGTGCACGGTGTTATTTGTGAAGAAGAAGGATGGTACTGCGCTGTGCATCGATTATCGGGGAATTGAACAAGGTAACGATAAAGAACAAATACCCTTTACCCGTATTGATGATTTATTTGACCAACTCTGAGGGGATCCGCAGGTGTTCTCGAAGATTGATTTGAGATCCGGGTATCATCGGTGAAGGTTAAAGCGAGAGGATGTTGAAAACCGCATTCATAACGAGTATGGCCATTTTGAGTTCCTTGTTATGCCATTTGGAGTGACTAATGCTCGTGACATTTATGGACTTAATGAACAAAATTTTTAAAACCTACCTTGATGAGTTTGTTGTAGTTTTCATCGATGATATTTTGATATATTCCAAAGATAGACTTGAACATGAACATCACTTGAAGCGTTTACAAATACTTGAGGACATGAAATTATTGCTAAACTAAAGAAGTGTGAGTTTTGGTTGGATGAAGTTGTTTTCTTAGGGCATGTGATCAACAAGGAAGGAATTTTAGTGGACATGAAGATAGAGGCAATCGTGAATTGGCCTACAGCCAATGTAGCAGTCAAATAACTTCATGGGTTTAGTGGAGTACTCTGAGGAGGTTTGTGAAGGATTTTTCGAAATTAGCAGTGGCTCTTACCCAATTGACACGTAAAGGACAACCATTTGAGTGGAGCGAAGAAGAGAATCAACCTTTCATGAATTGAAGGCGAGATTGACCCTTGCACCAATTTGACATTACCTTGGTGCGGAGAATTTTGTGATTTTCGATGCATCATATAAGGGTTTAGGTTGTGTGTTAATGTAGAGCGGAAAAGTTGTTGCCCTCGCTTCCGGCAATTGAGGCCACACGAGAAGAATTATCAACACATGACCTAGAGCTAGCATGATTGTTTTGCTTTGAAAATCTAAGCGGCATTATTTGTATGGGGCAAAGTGTGAAGTCTACGGTTCATAAGAACTGAAAGACTTCTTCCGCGAAAAAGAGTTGAATATCGTCGAGAAGATGGGTGGAATTGATAAAGATTATGACCTAGAAATTGATATCACCACAGGAAAGCTATCGATGGTGATGCCTTGAGCAGAAAATCAATAGGGGGTATGGCTTGTTTGCTTACCGAACAAAGGGAGATTTTACAAGACTTTGAGAAGTCTGAAATTAAAGTGGTGATATGTGAACAGAGCGGATTGATAGCCGCTATTACGGCCGAACTAGCAATTGTTGATGAAATCAGCGAAGCGAAGAGGATGAGTTCCTCGGAAGGTAATTGATGAATTTGAGACAAGTCCAAGCGAAATTTAGCATTGCAAATGAAATGTTGAAATGCAGAGCAGAATATGTGTCACGATATCCGGAACTAAAAGCGAGGGTCTTAGATGAAAGCGCCAGATCTGTATTTGCTATGCACTGAACAACAATAAAATGTGCAGGATTTGAAAGCAGACCTATTGGTGGCCTAAAATGAAGAAAGAGATTGCGAGGATATGTGTCCAAGTGCCTCCAATGCTAGCAAGTCAAGGTGAACATCATAAACGGCGATCTACTTCAACCTCTCCTATTCAGTGGAAGTGGGAACATGTGACTATGGATTTCGTCATTGGCCTACCTCGGACTTCTTGAGGTATGGATTCTATTTGGGTTGTAGTTGATAGGTGACTAAATCGCACATTTACGCCTATCAAAACTACATTTACTGCCTATAGATTGGCCATCATTTACGTTGATGAGATTGTTCGTTTACACGGTGTTCCAGTATCTATTGTATCGGATAGAGATCCAAAATTTGTGTCTAGATTGTGGAAGAGTTTGCAGGAAGCTATGGGAGCAATTGAGGTTGATCTTGCATTTCACCTGAACCAGACGGGTCAGCAAACGATTCAAACTTTGGAAGATATGTTTCGCATGTGCGCTTTGGATTTTCAGGGGAGTTGGGAAGATTATTTGCCACTTGTAGAATTTGCTTATAATAATAGCTTCCACTCTAGCATTGGTATGGCACCATACGAGGCTTTGTATGGTAGGAGGTGTAGATCACTTATTTGTTGGACAGAGGTCGGGGATAGAGCTTTGCTTGGGCTAGAAATTGTGCAAGACACTTCTGGAAAGATCAAAACTATTCGGCAAAGGCTCAGAATAGCTCAAGACCGACAGAAGAATTATCTGGGCGTTCGGAAGACCTCTTGAGTATGAGGTTGGTGACCATTTGTTCATCCGTGTTTCTCCAGATGAATGGCCAAGTCAGTTGGGAAAAATGGCAAGTTATGCCCGTTACATTGGGCCATTTGATTTTGGAAGGCTTGGTCGATTGCTTATAGAGTTACTTTGCCAGGATTCAAGCAAATCCATAATGTGTTTCAAGTGTCGATGTTGAGGTTACCTCGAGACGCGTTTATGTGATTGATTATCAGGGTAGCTATTGATGAAAATATGGAATACGTCGAATGGCCAGAACGAATTGTTGATCGGCAGGTGAAACAATTGAGAAGCAAGTCCATCCCAATGGTGAAGGTGGAATGGAAGGAACATTATGGGATGGAAGCTACGGGAAAAAGAGGAAGAAATGTGACTATACTATACTCATTTGTTTCCCGTTGAAGGTAAATTAAGTTTGGAGGACTAAACTTCCAAAAGGGAAAGCGTGATACCTGTTAAAGTAGTATGCTAATTGGTCCTTAACTTGTGTATTATTATGTGTTTAGCATGATTTTATGTGCCATTTGTGAATACATGTGATTTTGAAGTTCCATCATTCATAGTAGGAATATCTGTTTGAATAATTTGCTTCGGAAATTAAATTGAAGGCCCTATCGGCCACAGAACCCGAAATTGATTACGCCATTGTGGTTGGCATAATTCTTAGAACCTATGGTGAAATTTAATTGGAAATTGATTCAAATCAAATTAGACTGATTAAATTGATTAAATTAATGAATTAGTGCCCAATTATTCTATATTATTATATTATGACTTAGTGGGGCACTATACACTCAAAAATACACCCTCCTTGTTATTCCTCTTGGCTGAATTAAACTCAAGAGATAGAGAGGGGAGTCGGCTAGAGAGGGAAAAGGGAGAGTTAGGTGTTTAGCTCAAATTTGTGAAGAATTGGAGGATTAACCTCAAGAAATTGCCATAGTTTGGAAGATTGAGCCTCTAGGTAAGCATTTGGTTTTGAATTCATGAGTTTAAGTTATAATTTTGTATGTCCAAAGCTAATTGATGGTCAAGAGCATGTTTTGAGTTTATTTTGTTGAATTGGAGGACCATATATGCATGCATGTATGAAATTGTTTGGAACTTGCATAATTGAGCTTGAAATCTATATGTAAATTTGTAGTTAAAGCACATGTATGATCACCATTGGTGTCATCTAAGTTGAGAATGGGAGCTAGACATCACATGCATGTACAATCCATGAGGACAAGAGCATTGAATGCATGAATGTGTATGATGGAAGGGAGTTTAGTGCTAATTTGAAACATGCATGTGTTTAATTCTTGAAATTGAGCTCCATGATGATATGTTTTGGCATTTGCACCATGTTAGTACATAAATATATGAAATTTGAGCCAAAAATCATGAATTGAGACCTTTGAATATTGAATTTGAACTCCAAGCAGTTGGAATTTCGAAAGTTTGAATACCACTCGGCGAAGCGCGCTCGGCGTGAATTCGTGCTCAGCACTTTGCGAACTTAATGTCGTCGGCGAGTATTTCACGCTCGGCGAAACTTATTGTGAGCCTTCGGCTCGGCGCGCGAATGCGATCGGCGTATTTCATCTGCGATGCTACGGGCCTTAAGTCGCTCGGCTGGCCCATACTCGGCGGGGACTTTGTCTTACGAAAATGAAGATGCATTCTATGTTACATTTTCCGTTCTCTTCGCTTCTAAGCACTCTTAGGCATACATTGAGCATTGTAATTGAGTTAAAGAGATAAGAATGAAGCCTAAAGAGGAATATGTAAATTAATGAGCGGATTGAATTGTTGGTGACATTTTGTGTTCATGAAATGTGTAGGGTCAAGCTTCAAAGGCAAATCCACAAGCCGATCCTTGTGAGTAATATCTTAACAAGATATTTGAAATATCTTGTTGTCAATTATTTACACTTATGTAAGTTTTATAAGTTCATTAGTTTGAATGGCGGACAACGATTGATATAAATAATTGGGCCAAGGCGATTGATCTGAATGATTGGGCCAAAGGCGATTGACATGAATGATTAGGCGAAGTAGATAGAATCTGAATGATTGACATGAATAGTTGGGCCAAAGGCCGATAGATCTGAATGATTGACATGAATGATTGGGCGAAGGCGATAGATATGAATGATTGACATGAATGATTGGGCGGAAATTTGATGGATCTGAATGATAGACATAGATGATTGGGCGAAGGCGATGGATATGAATGATGGATATAGATGATTGGGCCAAAGGCCGATGGATATAAATGATTGGGCTGAAGGCCGTTTGCTGTACTGTTTCAATGATTACTTACCTCATTTGATATTATTCACTGGGCATTCCCTCACACTCATTCATGTACATGTAGGTGAGCCAAGGGACGTCCAGAACCAGCCCCGGTGAACTTGTGAGAAACAGTTTAAGTTTTGAGAAGTTAGCCCAAACGTCTCACGCCGCGGTATCTTCGCCTTTGATCTTGTTTATAGTTTTTGTTATATTGGTGAATCGTTGGTCTACTTTTGTATATAAGACTTGGGTTTGGTGACTTGAATCTGTATGACGTTTGTGTTAGTACATATTTTGATGTGAGTTATTAACATATAAATGTTTGGAATGTTATAGGTGCATTTAAGCGGCTCTATGGACAAATTTTTTTTTTATTGCTAGTTTGGCCTTTATCTTTGATGAGTTTGATTTATTTGAATTGAGGCCGTAGGTAATCACGATTACTTGCGATTATGGCCTTAACCCATAGGCGGGTTGGTCGTGACAACCCCTTGTGCCTTGTTTGTCTTTGTTTTGTGCTATCCTTTTAAGCTATTGGGACCACCTCTTTTTGGCCTTCTCACCTGAAACTTCGAGAAATTTCGATTGGTGGAAAGTGTGTTTTGAGGTCTTAAATAGGAGGGTCATCCCTCTCCTTGTGTCTTAGTTGCTTGCCTTGTTGGCACATCAAAGTAGCATGTTTATTAAGCTTGTTTTGGCTCCATCTTAGCATGTCTCGGGCCTTATTCGGTATGGCATACCACTATTTTGGCTTGGTTTGGTTACCTCATGCATGCATTCTACAATTGTAGTGTAATCTTGCAATCTAGCCTAGCATGCATCATGCTTTGGACCATCATTCTAGCATGTTTTTGGCTTCACTCCAGCAAGCTTTCACTCATGTTTTTACCATGCTTAAGCTCTATTTTATGTTGTTTTGGTTATGCATGCCTTGGTTTGAATAACCATAGTTCATTCTTGCTTACTAGCTTTGTGTTTTGAGTCCACTAACATGCATTGCTTGGGCTATTTTCATGATTTAGCATCACGATAGATGATTTGAGCATGTTTCATGGCCATACACTCACCGCGTGTCACTCTTTCAATGCTTTGGAGGGTTGTGCTTTATGTCTTAAATATCAGCCATTTTGTATGCCATCTTGCCTAAGCTTTTGGGCTGTCATCTTAGTGTATTTTTGGTGTTATTTTTCCGATACAACTCGATTTTTTGTTGGTGAAGTCATCTCATGCTTAGCTTTGGTAGGTGTAGTGTAATCCTCCGTATTGGCCTTGCATACTCCATGCTTCATGCCCTTCATGCTATCTTGGTTAGGCTATAGTACATACATGTTGTAGCACTATTTTGACATGCACTAGGACTGTCTTGGGGTGTCTTGGCCATATGGTTCATGTATTGCATAGCTATAGTGCAAGTGCCTATGCTAGTTTCAAGCTTTGAGCCTCTAGCATGCTTCACTTGTGACATGTGCATGATTTGGAATCATTTAACATGTTATTTTAGAGCATATAGCATTTCCATGTTCTCACTTCTTTCACTCTTTGTGTGCTTTTAAGGGTTATGCCTTTGTGCCTCACTTATGGCCTAACTTGTATGCATGCATGCCTAGGCTTTTGAGCTCCCCATCTCGGCATGTTTTGGTCTTTGTTTTGACCTATTTGGGCTCTGTCTATGGTTGGTTCAATAATTTGTGCCATGTATTGCATGCCTCTTGTGTAGTCCTTTTGCGACCTTGTGCCTTAGGCCTTCTAGCATGCTATGTTTGTGTTGTTTGGATGATTTGACATCATTTCACACGATTTGAGCATATAGTGTTTTCACACTTCCACGTTTGTCACTTCTAATCATGTTTGAGAGTTGTGCTCTTATGCCAAATTGATGGACCAATGCATGAGCATACATTTTCTTGCTTTCACTACTAGCATTTGACATTTTGGCCTTTGTTTGGGCATGCATGAGGTCTGTCCATAGTTGGTTTAGCCACTTAAACTTGATATTGCATGCCTCTTGTAAGATGCTCTTTACTAGCTTTGATGTTCTTGGTTTCCAAACATGACATGCATACATTGTTCATATGTTAGAATCTTGTGCATGCCATTCTAGCATTCATAGAAGAGCATGTTGTTTGCATGTTGTTGCATTACATTGTGTTTGCATTTTGTTGCATTGCATGTTGTTTGCATGTTGTTGCATTGCATTATGTTTGCATGCCATTAGCATTGATAGGTTGATCATGTTGCATTGCATTGCATTGTGTTTGGATAGGGTGTTAATCCAAACACGAGAAATGAGGGACGTTTCATACTTGAGTAATGGCGTGCCTCATTTCTCGATCATGACCCTCTTGATCAAGCATGATAGAGGTCAAGGCCCTTATGTGTTATTTTTGCATTCATTGACATTGAATTGTGCAAACTTGGCTCCTCGGCCATCGTGCATTGGGATGCTCGGTTGGTGGCCCGAGAGTCGAGTACCGCACTCCCTTGAGCTTGACAAATGATAGGGAGGATGGTTGTGCACACATACCTTGAAAATACACTGCCGTGCCCCTTCTTGTTCTTTGTTGCAGCAAATTAGAGCTTGGCAGGATTTTTTGGTCGTGACCCGGTAAAAGTGGTGACCACTTTTCTAGTCTCTGACATGTTTAGGTGGTCTCTGGTGGTCTCTGACACCATTAAGTGGTTGGCGACCCTCTGGAGGTTACCATGATGGAGTAAAAGTTATCTGGAGGTTTGTGCAATGTTTTGAAATCAAATGCAAGCAGAGGCAAGTTGGGGCATAGTAATGGATTTCGAATGAGGCGCCAGAGCATGCATGCACTTCTCGCCCTAAGGCTCCTTTTAACTACTTTGCTTAGCTAGTTAGCTATTTGGTTACATGCTTGAGTAGTTAATGCACTTAGCTAATCAATTTGTGTTATAATAACTAATTAGTTAACTAGGATTAGTTAGTTAGTTCGATTTGTAATAATTAGTTTAATTAGCTTAGATTAGCTAGTTAGTTTGTTATTCGGACCCTCCGTTGAGAGGGCATACATGTTGTAATAAGCGTGCGTGTGAGTGATGCATGTCTTCGAACCCCATTTCTTTCTAACTTTTACTTATCAGCTTTTGATGGTTAGTTTAGGGCATATTTCGATTAGCATACCTTATGCTTTGCATGCGTGCATCATTCATCTGTTTTGCATGCACCGGGCTCAGCGCATCATACAAACTGCATTGTATTTCAATACCAATTTGAATACATATTATCAAGTTGCATTCACATGACATCTTAGAATAGTCGAGCCTATCTTAGTTGCATTTTTTGCATGTGTTGCATTAGGCATTCTTAACATAGCTAGGATCATGCATTGATTACTAATTAGCTTCTTTTTTGGCTCGAAGTACACTATGAGTGTTTATGCTTTAGTATCTTTGCATGTGTGTAAGTGACTACCATGATAGCATGCTTCCCATGAGGCTAACTGCTTATGTGTTTAACTGCATGAATGCATGTGGGTGATGGCTTTATTGCTTGAATTGGAACAATTCATGAAATATGCGTTTTAAGCCCACTTTGCGAGTGGCAAAATCATGTTTTCTAAGCCCACTTGAGGTGGCAAATCCGTGTCTTAGCTTACTTGTGGTAGCACTTTCAAACCATTTGAAAAACAAACATGATATATTTTGTTCCAATTCTTGCGATTGTCTATACTTGTATCTTTGTCGCATTACGTAGTAATGATAGATTAATAACGGAATAAGAACACATGTGTTTTCAAAACAACATATCATGTTAGTAGAGGCGATCTTTGATCGGCGGTAGTGGACATTTCATGACCTTTCCCCTTAGCCCAAGTTCTCGAGCGAGGCAACCGGTGATAGCGGACCGCGTGGCCTTAGGCACGAGTCGGGGTTTCCTAAATTTCCCGAATAAAATATTTAGGTGGCAACTCTAAAATCTTACCATGATCCATGTTAGGCGCTTTTGATTCAAAATTGATTTTCAAAACCAATTGCAGTTGGACTCTTTGGTGATTTATCGATCTTACATTGCACTTTGTGAGATTAGATTGAGCCGTAGCAGAGTCCGGCGTAGTAGCTAAGAACCACAATTCTTACCCTCGCGCATGGGCGGAGTTGATAGTCTCTGTTTTTGGCGACTTCTGCTGAGGATTTAGAGAACTTATTTCGAACTCATGATATGTTGTTTTATGCACTTATGTGTTTCTTTGCATTGCATTTTCATTGGTGTGCCTAGGACCTTTGCGTTTGCAATCTACTATTCTGTAGAGCGGTTTGTCGAATTGCGTGCCATAAAGTGGCCAAGGTGCGAACTCTGCTGCGATGGGAGCACAAACCTCGGTTGTTATCGAGGCACCCTGTAGACGTCCCCGAACGTCCCGGGAGAGAATCCCGTTTTGTTCATTGGGCTCACTACAATTTAAGACTCAATGTCACGGTCCTGTATCTAATCTCGCAGAGTGCAATGCACGACCGATGAATCGTCAAAGAGTCCAAATCCGACAAATCGTTTTTGAAAATAGATTTTTTGAAAGAAGTACCAAACACGGACTGCTTTTCCAGATACAGAGTCGCCACCTAAATATTTATTTTGGGGGAATTTAGGAAACCCTGACTCGTGCTTAAGGCCACGTGTCCATCATCACCAAAGTTGCCTCGGCAAGAACTTAGATACGATTAGGAAGGTCGCTGAGCACTCCTTCGCCCGATCGAAGATCGGCCTCTCTAACTCATGATATCGAGTTTTAAAACATTATGTGCTCTTATTATGGTTATTAGCCTAGAATTACTATGTGATCCGCTTTAACATACACATATAAATGGATGCTTTGAATTGAAACAAAACATCTCATGTTTGTTTTTGAAAGCAGTTGCTACTACGTAAGTAGGCTAAAATGTGGATTTGCCACCCTCGTGGGCTTAGAAAACATGATGATTTGCCACTATCTAGTGGGCTTAAAACTCATGATCAATGCATTATTATTCCAATTCGGATAATCAACCTTCACCCACAAGCATTGAGGCGGTATATCACATAAGTAGTTAGCCTCATGGCAAGCATGCTATCATGGCGATCACTCACACATGCAAGGATGCTAAAGCATAAAAACTTACCTAGTACTCAGCCAACACGAAGCTAGTTAGTAATCAAATGCATGATCCTAACTATCTTTGAAATGCCCTAATACAACACATATAGGAATGCAACTAAGATAGGCTCGGCTATTCTAAGATGGCGGTGAAATGCAGATAACATGTATTCAACTTCGAATTGAAATACTGTCTGAGTTAGTATGATCTTGAGGCGTGCATGCAAGGCAGAATGAATGCAAACATGTGAGCATAAGTATGCCAATTGAAACTGCCCTAAACTAACCATCATAAAATTGGTAAATAAAAGGAGAAAAGGCGTGGGATTGGAAGACATACATCACCGTACACACACTTATTACAAAATTGCCCTCCTCGGAGAATGCGAAAAAATATTACACAACCAAAATAAATAGCAATTATTATACAACACTAATTACTTAACAAATGAATTAGGTAAGCAAAGTAAACTAGCATGCTATGCTACATGCAATGGACTACCTCGGCTCTGTTAGAATGATGAAGGATGCATGCATACTTGGAGTCGCCTTGTGGGAAATTCCATCGCAACGCCTCACCTCGCCTTTGTTTGCAATTGATCTCAGAAACTTGCACAAAGCTCCAGAAGGCTGAAACTCCATCTTGGGAAGGCCACCGACCAGTTATTAGCATGGGAGACCACCTGCCGACCACCTTTTGTGGTGGGGACCAAAGAGGGTGGTCGACTGCCGGCATCTGGTCGGCCAGGTTTCCACCTACGGTTTACGGTTTTACGCAACAAAGGCAAGAGAGAGAAAATGCAATGTATTTTCAACAAATGTGTGCATGACTACTCTCTCCGTCCTTACACAAGCTCAAGGGAGTGTAGTCCTCGATCCTCGTGCCACCAATCACGCATCTCTATGCATGATGGCCGAGAAGTCGAATTGCATGACTCGATGTGAAATGAATGCACATATAAGCAAGTAAAGCCAACAACTCTATCGTGGACAGTCAAGAGTATCGGCGGAGAATCGAAGCGCGTTTCGTCACTTAGGTATGAAGCGTCCCTCGTTTCAGATGTCCAGGACTAAACCCTACTCCAAACACAAAAGCAATGAGATGGCATACACAATGCAACTAACATGCAACCTAGCATACGCAATGCTATGGGCTAAAATAGCATACACAATGCACGTGACATAACATGGTATACACAATACACTTATGAAGACTATCATGTGCACATGAACACTAAATGGCATATACAAATGCAAGATGGACTTAAACCAATGTGAGTGGACCTCAGCCACACTCAAATCAGTGGCCAAAAACAATTGAAATTAGACAAGAATGCTCATGCAAACATGCCCAATGCAAGGGACCGAACCTAAGGGATCGAATGCCACCCTACCAAAGCATGGCAAGGGATGACACATGGCATAGAATGGCACATGATCCAGCTCTGAAATATGACACACAATGGTCCCGAATCATGCAAACACTTCACACGATGCATGCTAAATGGCCTGAATACCGAAACTAGTGAAGTGCATTACACTAGAGATACACAAACCAATGTACAAATGGCAAGACCAGCCCAAAGCAGACCCTAAGCGGGTCCAAGGCGAGTGGGAAAATGGCCTAAAATAATGGCTCAAAATGAGGCAATTATGCACAACTCTCAAACACGTTTAAAAAGTGGAAATCATGGGAATATAGCATTCATATAAGCTCACGAAATATGATGTATAATGACCCCAAAGGATGAAAACACCTCGGTATATGCATGAAATAGGCCTCAAATCTCAAAGCTAGGCATGGACATTGAACTACAAGCATGCAAAACAAACATCATTCAACCATGAGACCCAAAAAGCGAGCTAAAAGCAGGTCCAAAACATGCACAAAATCAGTTTAAGGCATGGCCAAAAAGTGCTAACATGAAGGGCCAAATCAACATGCAACATAGGCTAGTAAGCATGGTTTACACTACATGTATATGAAGCACATGAGGGGCCACCAAATCAGCCAAAAACAAAAACACGACATTCCAAAATATGACCAAAAACCCACTGAAACTCAGTCAACACATGTTAGAATGAAGTGTTCCTTTGAAAGGCCAATGAAAGGATTGTTCTACACATGCAAGATGGACATCAAAAATGGAAAAACCACCTCTGGACAGAGGTTATGAGGGCCTTAAAACTCACTGAAAATGGCCTGAAATGAGGCTAGGAAGCATGCAAAAGAAGGCTTCTTTGAAAGGCCATGAAGAGGATTACTCTACACATGCAAGATAGACACCTAACATGGCAAAAAAAACTCCGGACAGAGTTCACATAAAACTCACAAATAATGGCCTGAAACATGCTCAAGAAGTGTGCAAATATGGGCTCCTTTGAAAGGCCAAGAAAGCTAGTAAACAAAACAAGGGGTGAGAGGTCACCCTCTCTGATTTGATGCTCAAAAATACATAATAACCACTAAAAATCTCTTTGGATTTGATGGTCAAAAAGAACCAACAAAGCTCACAACAAAGGCCTAATGCATGGCCTAAAGCAAGAGGAAATGAAGCATGCAAAGGGGTAGATGACCCCCAACAAAAAAATAGTCTTAAACAAACATGTATAGAAGCTCAAAACAAGACTTTTTTCAGTTTATGACAAAGCCTAAAAATGCTTGAAAATAGCGCTAAACTATGAAGCAAAATAAGGCTACAAAGAGGGAAATAAATACTTACCCTTGTAGAGAGGAAGGCCAGCATCTTTTGAACCAAAATAGGAACTCTTCAACCTTTGAAAATGAGCTCCAAGATGTTTAGATGGATGATGGAGAGGTTAGGTTAGGAGGTGTAGTGCAATGGGGCCAAGAACCTTACACTTTCAAGACCTAATGGAAGAGATACAAAGGGAGAGTGTATGTATGCCTTAGGCTGATTTTCAACCTTTGCAATGGAAGGAGGCCCTTCCTTTATAGAGAGAGGGGCTAAAGCTTCTCTTGAAGCTTAAACCAAGCAAACATCCTCCATGCAGCGTGTATGGCGGATGCGTCTGAGGCTTCGGTGGCAGTGGGCTTCAACTCGATGAGACAAAAAGCAAGAAGTGGCCGTCTAGGTTCGGTGGTTGGCCGACCACTCCCACAGTGGCCGACCCGAACTAAAAGGGCTAAGCAAAAAAGGTGGTGACCATCCCAGTTGGTGGTCTCCCGGTGAATCTGGCTCGGTGGTGGTATGGGAGACGAAATGTGGCTAAGCGTGAGGAGACCAAGGGGTCAAAAGGGTCAAGCAAAAAAGGTGGTCGGCCTACCAAGATTGGTGGTCTCGGTGAATCTGACTCGGTGGTGGTATGGGAAACCAGAAAGTGTGGCCCAAAAGTGAGGGAGACCAGCTTCCTGACAAGAAAATCGGGGCGGCGAAGAGAAAGGTGGTCTCCAAGAAGAAAAGGTGGTCTCCCTCCATAGTACCACCTTCCTAACAATGAAACTAGGTTCCATGCCAAAATGAACCCTCTGATGCAAAAGCGAAGGTTCATGGGCCAAAAGCCTTGCAGTAGGGGCCCAGTATTAAGCCTTAGGAGGTGGCGAATGACCACAAAGGTGGTCTCCAGACCTGACCTGATGTCGCTCTAGGGAGAGGAACAAGGTGTGTGCCAAAAATTGAAACAAGCAGGAGAAAGTTAAGCGGTCCCGAACAGGCGCCACGGCCAGTGGCTCAAAATCGAGCGGTCTCGAGCGGGAATAGTGGCCTCGACCACGAAAGCGTAGCCTGACTCTTGAGATGATCTTGAGACCTCTCCTCCCTTCGGAAGAAAATAGAAAGCAGGACTGGTTACGCCGTCGAGGCAAGGCACGAAAAAGGTTCCGGAGGCAAGGCTCTCGGAGACTTTACAACCTCGAGCGAGCACAATATGAAACATCACCGGCGCTTTCGGGTGGCGTCACGGAATCTTAAGGTCGGTCAAAAATGGGGTGTCTACACACCCTTGCAATCGACTAGTGCATATTGGACCGTAGTAGAGACCATTCCAAACTAGGATAGGTTGCTTACTAGGAATGTAGGTTGTTTGAAACCCTTTGCATGTGTAATAAGACCCTAGCTCTTGACAAGATAGGGCGGAAACCCTATCCCTCCATACGGGTGTTTTGGCTCTCACTTGCTTGCTATGTGCTTTTAGAGTGTGTCTCTGAGAATGCATGTATCGGTTTGCAAGTGCAGGTATCGAGCCTATGGGTATCGATATTTAAGAATCAGTTTCACTGAGAATTATCAATTCAAAGCGATGATTTGGAAACAATGATCGGTGTTGAAAGCAGTGTGTTCAACTTACAAATACCAAGCGTGTGTTGTCGTTATCTGTCCATTTTACGGTTGTTTGTTTCCTTATTATGCTTTATTTACCTTTTGCATAGTAGTTTAACACAATTGCTTGACTAGGCGATATTCCCCAAGCACTTTGGATCGAGGTCGAAGACTTCATCGATCTGAGATCGATGAGCCAGACAACGATGTTCCTTTCATTACCCCTGGTTACTAGGCGGAAGTCGATTAAGCATGATTCATCGATGCGATGATTCTTTGGATCGGTGGTCATATCCACCCCTTGATGAGTTGTCGAGTGAGGTTTCCGTTTTTACTGCAAAGAGATATACTTGTTGTTGGTCGAGATCAACACCTTATGGCAATATGGAAGAGATGATCGTCGACTCTAAGAAACCATGCAAGCCATGCGGTGGGATGGTGCCCGCCCGACGAGTTACGCCAGCGCCAGGAGGTTGTGGCTCAACAAGCGGTGATTGCGGACTTGGTAGCAACAACCACGAAGTGAAGCATACGCCGTATCCACCTCCACCCCACCAAGAGTTCCAATACTCGGGGATACTACAAGCGATCCAGAAATTACGAATGTCCCAATAGGGCCACCCCCAATCCTACCTCATTTGTCCAAAGCACTAGCTATTCGATTGGATACACCGTTTGAATTTGAGGTGGATCAACAGCGTGAGCAAGTTAGAAAAATTTGTTCAAAAAGCTCGAGCATTAATTCCATCTGGGACATAGAGGATGGATACACCGATTAAGCGGTGACTTTGCGGACGGTTCAAGATGCATATATAGACCGATTTAGCGGTTTGGGATCGGTACACTGAGTTGTTCTCAAATATCCTAAGGCCAATGGGCCTCTCGGTACAAAAGCTTTCCTCTTGGTAGGACCTGTCCGTGTCGCGCCATTTGGTATCGAGTTGGAAGATTCTATCAATAGAAGTTGGGAGGAGATGGTTGAGGCCTTTATGGCTCAATACTCCTACAACCGCATGATCGAGATCACAACTCGTCATCTCGAGACAACGAGGCAAGAGCCAAGAGGGCTTCTCCAACTTTGTAACGTTGGAGGGCCAAAGCTTCTATGATGACCATTAGGCGGTCGAGAAGGATCAAATACGGATGGTTGTCGCAACCTCCAACCCAAGCGATGCAAAAAGATGGTCGTCTTACCCTCCCTACCTTTGCAAATTTACATGAGATCGAGTCTGATTGAGGATGCCATGAAGTAGGGTCTCGTTGACCATGAGAGAAAGCGACCCCGAGGGCATTTATCCATGATTCAAATGTAGGCCTGAGTAGTGTTTCGTTTGCGAGAACTTCGATGTGGGCATGGTCACTACCACCACACCAAAAAAACAACCCCATTCACCGTGGCGTCTGGTACCCGCTCTAAGCGACCGGATATCCACCGAGGCCAAGAACCTTTACCTCATTGTACATACTTGTCCAAAGCTCTGGGGTTCTAATTAGGAAAGGGCATTTGAAGCCCTGGGCTGCGACCATTACGGACAAACTTTCTACTTCCATGCTTGACCAAATCATGCCTTTCACCTTGACATAGTCACGACACCGACCCGGTGCAACAAACTTCGTCATGAGATTGAGGATCTCATTGACAATAAGGTGATCACACCTCTAGAAAAATCAAATGTCACAACCAACCACCTCCAGCATAATCAAGCTCCACCACCCAAGCACATCAACTGATCCAAACTAGGGTTGTGCTATGCAACTAATATATATATCACGACCTCAGAGCCTACCCAAGCGGAGGTGTTCATCTCGAGCAACCTGAGACTTGTGCATGTTGAGCATCTTCAAACCCAACCCAAGCGGTGGTGGTGACTATCAAAAGATAGCATTGGGTGCGACTTTGAGGCGAGATGGAAATGTTGATTGAGCCCAAGTGCAGGAGCTTTCTTGAGGAGGTATACAACCAGTGGTTATATCACTGTGGTCGAGCAAAGCCGATGGTAGAGTTGCGATTAGGCGAAGATTAGTCTTGATTCGGGGAGATGGACCAAGTAAGGGGTTAGATGACCTAGCAGAGTTGGAGGAGGATATTGCGAATCTGCAATTCTTCAATGAACAGGATCCGGGGGATGTGACTGTCAACTGGTTTGATTTGGATGGGTTAGCAGAAACTACTAGGTGGCTCGATGATGAGCGGATGTTGTTGAGACACCTCGGCTAGAATAGGGCAATCGAAGCGGGGACATCGATGGTGGTGGAATGGCGAGAATTAGGAGAAATTTGGAAACAGGTTGCAAAATTATGCTTTCGAAAGGCGGTGTATGTACAATAAACTGAAAAAAGAGGCTTCATTGAGCAGTTTGAGCGGAAAAGATCGAAGATCTTGAAAGGGCTAGAAAAGCCAAGGTGTCTGGCGCCTGAATGTCTTTGTGAGCACCAAAATAGTTATATAGCTGGGCGATTGTCCGTCGGATGCCGGCAGGATGTGGTGGGAACACAGCGACTTCGTCTTGCCCTGTGACAAAGATTATGAGAACGGCAATTTGGATGACACTGGTATGTTGAGGAGGTTGACCACATGACTAGAAGTGGGTATTTCAAGCCCACACTTGGATCAACGAAGCGTCCGGAAAGGACAAAAAAGCGAAGGCGAAGGAAAAAGCGCTTGAGGATGAGGCATGTCTGAAGCAGCTTAAGAAAATCAGCGACATCTCCATCTAGGGCCTTATGGCCTCAAGAGTTCCGCAGACGGCCGTCCTTTCTACAATGGACAGGCTAAACTTTCAATCGATATAACTCGAGCGATTAGTAGGGTTGGTTTTCGAGAGGAGCTTCCCCAACCTTGACCTTCTTGACAAGGAATTGTCGCTGAGGGCTCATATCATAACAAACCGCTCTATATCTCGGTGGAGTCACGAGAGAAGTGGATATTGGTGGTCTTAGTCGACATAGGATCTGCTATCAATGTGTGTCCGTCAAGAGCGGCATATGCTATCGGGTTGAAGCACTGCGATTTTGTGCCTCGGCCGGGTGTCTGGGCGTAAGATAATACCGGTCGAGGTGATGGGGACTATATAGATACATACTCGAGGTTGGTCTAGAGACAGCAGGATATTGATTTTCATGTCTGGATGTTCTGTAACCTTCAATCTACTCTGAGGCGGCCGTAGGCTGCGGTGGCGATCTCTTCTACCTGCACCAAATGTTGAAATACCCCCACGGTAAGTGGCAATCATTTTGGGAATTCTTGATACATCCACCGCTAGGGTTTCTACACGATTAAGGAGATTGAGCATGGCGAGAGGAAATATTCTTGTCACGATTTACCTAGTTGGGGCTGGGTTGTATAGAACATGATATTGATGATGAGGGGCTATCGTCGATTGCAGTTGTCTACCTTATGAACAAGCTTGACACATCCACAGGATGGGATTAGGGTGAAGTGGTCGGAAGGGTGTTGCGAGAATCGGCGAAGTCCATAACCCATATCGTTTGGCTTAGGTTATCGCCTACCAAAGTTAGGCGAGAAAGGAAAGAAATGTCCGGAAGAGCTAGAGCCAAGCAAGGAAGCATTACGAGTTGATGCTGAGACCTATCGAGGACCTTAAATGGGCCTTGTCGGAGAAGACTTCCCGTTCTGCAGCTTTCCAGAGCCATGGCTAAATGTAGAGAGGCAGAGCTTGCGGAGATTTGAGATTTTGTTTGACTTGCAATTATCAGGGATGGCGTTGAAAGAGTATACAAACCCACCGGTGAGGTTGAGCAATCCAAGGAGGAGGATTACGAGCCACGAAATTGAGATGGGGTAACATGGCTTGTCTACTCTCGGATCCTCGAGATCGTACAAAGAGTAGCAGGGGATAACTTTCGGTTTCCATGATCGGGAATAAAAGCGATTTGTGAGCCCATTTTCAAACGTGCGGATGCATCCATCACACCCTCCCTCGTCTGGCTTGTCTGAGGAGGAGCACTTTTATCGGCGATTAAATTCGGGTAGTGAGTGAATCTGATTCTTGAAGTTTGTGGAGTCGGAATCGGGTTCTAAGCTAAATGAGTCTGGTCCGGTATTCTGGGGTGATAACAGGATCTTTTATCTGTCCGGGTCGTCTTTTTTTTTCCTTTGAGTAGTGTAGCAGAGGAATCGGTGTTGGATGTTATTAATGAGAATGGTGCAGTAATGGCCACGAGTATTTTTCTGTGCCTTTAACTTATTGCATTAATTAAGACTTTCAAAATTTTGATGAAAACGACAAGAAAGAAATTCCTTCGGTTTTACAATATTTACTTGATCAAGAGCAGGAGAGGTTTGTAAAACCTTTGGTTGATGAAATCACCACAATCAATTTTAGTCTTGAGAAGGACCCTTGGTAGTCGGATCGGGTCTCGTTGTTTTCGGAGGCCTTGAGCATAGTCGCTTTATTAAAAGATTTCAAAGATATTTTCATGTGGTCCTACAAAGACATGCTGGAATCGATCTTGAGTTGTCTGATACAGATCCCTCTTGACCCGGAGACGAGCACATTAGAAGAAGCTCCGAAGGATCACGAGGGCTATGAAGATCAAAGAAGAGGTCACCATGATTGTGGGGTTCTGTTGGTATCTGAATACCCTACTTGGTTGGCTAATATAGTTACAGTCAGGAAGGATGGCAAAATTCGGGTATGTGTGGATTTTAGAGTTTGAACAAAGCCGTCGAAGAAACGACTTTCCTCTGCATATCGGCAATTAGTGGACTTCACTCTGGGCATCTGTTGCTCTCATTCATGGATGGGTTTTGAGCTGTCAGTTTTCATGGAACACGAAGGCGGGAGAAAGGCGCTTTCACCACCTCGTGGGAACCTATTGTTGTAAGGTGATGCTGCTTGGGTTGAACAATCTTGCTCACGTGTTAACGAGGCTACGACTACAATTTTACGATATGATCCATAAAGAGGTTGAGGTATGCGTGGACAACATGATTGTCAAGTCCAAGAAGAGAGTAGGCCACTACATCGCTTTGCATAAATTCTTCAAGGATCGAGAGTATCGGTTCTTGGTGAATCCTCGAAATGTACATTTGGTGTTCTGATGAGGAAAATGCTAGGGCTCTTGATCACACAAGGGGTGTCGAGGTCGACCCTTCAAAATCAATGCCATCTTAGAAATGCCACCACAGGGACTAAAAAGGAGGTGAAAGGCTTTGGGTAAAGTGCAATTCATAAGGCGGTTTATTGCAAAATTAACCTTGACTTGTGAACCACTCTTTGGTCCCCTGAAAGGAAATAAGTTCCAATGGGACCAATGCCAAGTTGCTTCGAGCAAATCAAGCAATATCTCTGAGAACCCACATGTGTTGTCATTACTGGCCGGAAAACCGTTGATTACGTACCTACTCGATGTGAAGCGACAATGGGGTGCATGCTTACCGGTCACGAGGACAAAGTGGAAAGGCTATCTACTATCTGGGCAAGAAAATCTTTGGATTATGAGACACTACACTCTGCTAGAAACTTGTCCGACCTTGGTATAGGCTTCGAACGAAGGCACTACTGTTATCTCGCTCGTATCTTGGTTTGAATTAGATCCATCGAATATCTCTTAGAAACCAACATTTAAGAAATGCTAGCTTGATTGGTTTATACGCTTTCGAATTTGATCTAAAAAAGTACATATACGGCCATGAAGTCGATAAAAGGGAGAAAGCGATAGCGGAGTTCCTAATGACCACCCGGTTGAAGGGATGAAGTAGTTGAATATCTGTTCCCGAGCGAGGCCATTACGTATGTGGAAGAAAGACTTGGGCGATGTACTTTGACGGAGGCGTCAAACCAATACGGGTATGGGATAGGGATGTTGCTCATAAGCGTGAAGCAATTCTGTATACCTCTAGCATTCAAACTCCGGTTCAAAGTGTCGAACAATGAGGCAGAATATGAGGCATGTATTGCTGGACTAAAAGCTGAACTAGGGGCAAAACGGTTGGATGTCATTGGAGACTCGAACCTTGTTGTATCTCAAGCTAAAGGAGATTGGAAAGTCAAAGAAGAAACGACGAGAATCTATCACGGACCTTGGGCGTTGATTCCTCGGTTTGAAAAAACTAAACTTAAGCTCATCTGTTAAGAGAACAATAGGTTCGATTCATTAGCAACTCTATCTTCTATGATAGACATCCTTTGAATCCGAATGTGTCAGATCATCATTGCATAGAAATTTGTGCCGACCTCTGGTGATTCTTTGCCATAGATTAAGTACAAGATGAGAATCCGGTATTACGACATCTAGAACTTCTTAGAAAGAAGGTGTATTCACGAAATGCCAAAGACAAGAGGGCAATTAGAAGAATGGTAGCATTTCGATTCATCGTCTGTGGGCTAAAGCGTACAAGAGGGTCATCTCGGGATGCATAAACTATGCGTTGATGCTAAAGAATCAGCGCTGATGAAGGCCATCCATGGAGAGGAAGTGCGGGCGCACATGAGTGGGGTGATGCTGGCACGGAAGATCCTTAAACGGGGTTGTGCTTGGTCAACCATGGAGGAGGATTGTATGGCTTCATCACGTGATGCCACAAATGAGATCCATGCAAACCGCATGAACATACCGTTGAAGTGTACAACATGACCGCCATGGCGTTTTGATGCAGAGATTGATGTAATTACATCACTCAAAGGGGTCAATGGGCATAGTATATTACAGTAGCGATAGACTACTTCACGAAGTGGGTTGAGGCCCAATCTTATCTTTGTGTTGAAGGCGTGCGTTGCTAAGTTCATCAAGAACAACACCATCTGTCGCTATGGGGTCCCGAATGAGATTATTTAGGATAATGGTTCCCACTTCAAGAAGGAATTGATCGACTTGTTGGAGAAATACAACATGGCTTTTCATAAGTCATCTACATATCGACGCAAACCAGCGACGCAATTGAGGCCGTAACAAAACAGTAAGCACATACTGCGAAGATGATGGAAACCTACAGGGCATTGGTGAGATAAGTTGCCATTTGCTCTTTGGGGCTACCGGAGTTCAATTCGATCTTCTTTGGGGCAACTCAGTATTCCTTGGTTTATGGGATGGAGGCATTACGCCTATCAAAGTTGAGGTTACGTCATTACGGTTAATTTGAGTGTCAGATAGCTGAGGCAAATTGGCAGCAAAATAGGTTCGAAGAACTCATGCTGTTTGATGAAAGAAGGCTCAGAACATTTGTATCACGTCAAGGTTATCAATGAAGAATTGCAGGGCTTTCAACAAGAAGGTTAAGTCTAGGAATTTGAAGGAGGGACCTAGTGCTCAAAGAAAACCGAGCTCCCATCCACGACCCTAGGGGCAGATTCGGACCCAATTGGTGGCCCTTACATCATCAAGTCTATCTGGTGAATTGGGCTGTTACGATGGACTTAGATGGCCTTGAGTTCTCCCATTGATCAACATGGACAAGTTGAAGAAATACTTTCCACTGAGTGGCTCGCTGGGCGAAAACACGAAAAAGGTGACCTAGGAAAAAGTTAGAGCATGAAAATTTTGAAATAATAAAAACTAAGCTACATGGGTTGAAAACCGAGAAAGGCGACCTTGGCAAAAGTTAGAGCACAAAAGGAGAGGGTTAACACATGAGTGAACCTGAACCAGAACTACATCACGCTTGTTTCCCATCTTTGTGATACGTAGGAAACTTCATTACGAAGTCCGACCATAAACACTTCAAATCAACTTTATCTGTGTGATCATGTTGCTCATCTTTGTCTATACGCATTCAAGAGCTCGATTGTGATCTCGGTCGCAGTGCTATTGAGTAAGGGCAACTTTCCGATTCTTTGGTATCCGGTTGTACATCTCAATGATAGATCTCGAGCGTGTCCGATTGTGATCCATATCGAAAATGGTTTGAAAAGTTTTAATAAAAGTTGATTTTGCTCAAATTAATCTTTTTAAGACTTAGACCATTTTGGACCAAGCGGAAAATTTTTTACCCACAACCTTCAATTACATTGATTTGATTTATAGTTCTCTACTCTTGAATACAAATTGAAGTTTCTTTTTATTACATTCATAAAAACTTGAAAATCTTGATTAAAGCAAATAAATTAAGGCATAGTCGGGTGTTCCTGCGCCCTCTCGAGCTTGAGGAAGCCTCTGATGCCAAAGGAGGCCCAACCTGCGCCTCTTCATCAAGACAAGCTATGCACTCAACAGAGAGGGTGCAATTGAAAGTGGAAGTGGGGGCCAGATGCTGTCTTGTCCTCCATGCTGTGGCATACCGAGCTATTGTGTTCCTTGAATTGAAAATCACGATTACTCTACCCCATCTTCCAGAAGTTTGATCATGTCCAAATTAGTCTTTGGATTCAAAATGGGAAGTAAAAGAAAAAAGTGTGTCGAGGCGAATCAAGCTGAATCCTAGGCGGCGGGACATCTTTGTAGCTCATTCTTGCGTAGATTAAGCGAGGCGGGCACCAAGCGATGTTGGCCTTGAGACTGACAGGCTGCAATTGCATCCGATAAATACCACCATCCCCTCATTAGGGGCATCGACTAGAAGCGATCTTGAGGAAGAAATAACTGCTTAAATTTGAATATGCGGGCATGAGTCCACAACCTTGACTTAATTCATCAACCATATCTCGGGGAGGGATGAAAAATGAGAGATTAAAAGAATAGAGGTGTCGTTGAGGGAAAAGTGAGAAAGGGTTTTTGAGAGAAAAATAGAGCACGAGAAATTTGCAGGTGATGTAAGAAATATAACATAGCAGAGATAGGGTTGGGAAACATTACTGCGGTGATGGACTCCTCTGCGAGATCCTGAGTCGTCTTCTGCATTGTTGGAAAGCATCAAACCATCGATGTCTCGGCCTAAGCGCTATGGCAATCTGACTCTTACCCTTCTTCAAATACTCGGTCAACCTCGATTAAGCGGATGAAGTAGACCCTCGGGGCTTAGGATAAGCGAGAAATGAAACAACATGC